>OU343160.1:226077891-226462130 GCA_910595825.1 Philhelius pedissequus | reverse complement strand
CCTAAGCAACTCAATATACCAAGTATGAAGCAATTCGGCCAAACCGTTTGGGCTGTAGGTGTCTATTCATGCATACAGAAAGACTGGCAGAGTGACAGACTGACAGACTGACAGACTGACAGACTGACAGACTGACAGACTGACAGACTGACAGACTGACAGACTGACAGACTGACAGACTGACAGACTGACAGACTGACAGACTGACAGACTGACAGACTGACAGACTGACAGACTGACAGACTGACAGACTGACAGACTGACAGACTGACAGACTGACAGACTGACAGACTGACAGACTGACAGACTGACAGACTGACAGACTGACAGACTGACAGACTGACAGACTGACAGACTGACAGACTGACAGACTGACAGACTGACAGACTGACAGACTGACAGACTGACAGACTGACAGACTGACAGACTGACAGACTGACAGACTGACAGACTGACAGACTGACAGACTGACAGACTGACAGACTGACAGACTGACAGACTGACAGACTGACAGACTGACAGACTGACAGACTGACAGACTGACAGACTGACAGACTGACAGACTGACAGACTGACAGACTGACAGACTGACAGACTGACAGACTGACAGACTGACAGACTGACAGACTGACAGACTGACAGACTGACAGACTGACAGACTGACAGACTGACAGACTGACAGACTGACAGACTGACAGACTGACAGACTGACAGACTGACAGACTGACAGACTGACAGACTGACAGACTGACAGACTGACAGACTGACAGACTGACAGACTGACAGACTGACAGACTGACAGACTGACAGACTGACAGACTGACAGACTGACAGACTGACAGACTGACAGACTGACAGACTGACAGACTGACAGACTGACAGACTGACAGACTGACAGACTGACAGACTGACAGACTGACAGACTGACAGACTGACAGACTGACAGACTGACAGACTGACAGACTGACAGACTGACAGACTGACAGACTGACAGACTGACAGACTGACAGACTGACAGACTGACAGACTGACAGACTGACAGACTGACAGACTGACAGACTGACAGACTGACAGACTGACAGACTGACAGACTGACAGACTGACAGACTGACAGACTGACAGACTGACAGACTGACAGACTGACAGACTGACAGACTGACAGACTGACAGACTGACAGACTGACAGACTGACAGACTGACAGACTGACAGACTGACAGACTGACAGACTGACAGACTGACAGACTGACAGACTGACAGACTGACAGACTGACAGACTGACAGACTGACAGACTGACAGACTGACAGACTGACAGACTGACAGACTGACAGACTGACAGACTGACAGACTGACAGACTGACAGACTGACAGACTGACAGACTGACAGACTGACAGACTGACAGACTGACAGACTGACAGACTGACAGACTGACAGACTGACAGACTGACAGACTGACAGACTGACAGACTGACAGACTGACAGACTGACAGACTGACAGACTGACAGACTGACAGACTGACAGACTGACAGACTGACAGACTGACAGACTGACAGACTGACAGACTGACAGACTGACAGACTGACAGACTGACAGACTGACAGACTGACAGACTGACAGACTGACAGACTGACAGACTGACAGACTGACAGACTGACAGACTGACAGACTGACAGACTGACAGACTGACAGACTGACAGACTGACAGACTGACAGACTGACAGACTGACAGACTGACAGACTGACAGACTGACAGACTGACAGACTGACAGACTGACAGACTGACAGACTGACAGACTGACAGACTGACAGACTGACAGACTGACAGACTGACAGACTGACAGACTGACAGACTGACAGACTGACAGACTGACAGACTGACAGACTGACAGACTGACAGACTGACAGACTGACAGACTGACAGACTGACAGACTGACAGACTGACAGACTGACAGACTGACAGACTGACAGACTGACAGACTGACAGACTGACAGACTGACAGACTGACAGACTGACAGACTGACAGACTGACAGACTGACAGACTGACAGACTGACAGACTGACAGACTGACAGACTGACAGACTGACAGACTGACAGACTGACAGACTGACAGACTGACAGACTGACAGACTGACAGACTGACAGACTGACAGACTGACAGACTGACAGACTGACAGACTGACAGACTGACAGACTGACAGACTGACAGACTGACAGACTGACAGACTGACAGACTGACAGACTGACAGACTGACAGACTGACAGACTGACAGACTGACAGACTGACAGACTGACAGACTGACAGACTGACAGACTGACAGACTGACAGACTGACAGACTGACAGACTGACAGACTGACAGACTGACAGACTGACAGACTGACAGACTGACAGACTGACAGACTGACAGACTGACAGACTGACAGACTGACAGACTGACAGACTGACAGACTGACAGACTGACAGACTGACAGACTGACAGACTGACAGACTGACAGACTGACAGACTGACAGACTGACAGACTGACAGACTGACAGACTGACAGACTGACAGACTGACAGACTGACAGACTGACAGACTGACAGACTGACAGACTGACAGACTGACAGACTGACAGACTGACAGACTGACAGACTGACAGACTGACAGACTGACAGACTGACAGACTGACAGACTGACAGACTGACAGACTGACAGACTGACAGACTGACAGACTGACAGACTGACAGACTGACAGACTGACAGACTGACAGACTGACAGACTGACAGACTGACAGACTGACAGACTGACAGACTGACAGACTGACAGACTGACAGACTGACAGACTGACAGACTGACAGACTGACAGACTGACAGACTGACAGACTGACAGACTGACAGACTGACAGACTGACAGACTGACAGACTGACAGACTGACAGACTGACAGACTGACAGACTGACAGACTGACAGACTGACAGACTGACAGACTGACAGACTGACAGACTGACAGACTGACAGACTGACAGACTGACAGACTGACAGACTGACAGACTGACAGACTGACAGACTGACAGACTGACAGACTGACAGACTGACAGACTGACAGACTGACAGACTGACAGACTGACAGACTGACAGACTGACAGACTGACAGACTGACAGACTGACAGACTGACAGACTGACAGACTGACAGACTGACAGACTGACAGACTGACAGACTGACAGACTGACAGACTGACAGACTGACAGACTGACAGACTGACAGACTGACAGACTGACAGACTGACAGACTGACAGACTGACAGACTGACAGACTGACAGACTGACAGACTGACAGACTGACAGACTGACAGACTGACAGACTGACAGACTGACAGACTGACAGACTGACAGACTGACAGACTGACAGACTGACAGACTGACAGACTGACAGACTGACAGACTGACAGACTGACAGACTGACAGACTGACAGACTGACAGACTGACAGACTGACAGACTGACAGACTGACAGACTGACAGACTGACAGACTGACAGACTGACAGACTGACAGACTGACAGACTGACAGACTGACAGACTGACAGACTGACAGACTGACAGACTGACAGACTGACAGACTGACAGACTGACAGACTGACAGACTGACAGACTGACAGACTGACAGACTGACAGACTGACAGACTGACAGACTGACAGACTGACAGACTGACAGACTGACAGACTGACAGACTGACAGACTGACAGACTGACAGACTGACAGACTGACAGACTGACAGACTGACAGACTGACAGACTGACAGACTGACAGACTGACAGACTGACAGACTGACAGACTGACAGACTGACAGACTGACAGACTGACAGACTGACAGACTGACAGACTGACAGACTGACAGACTGACAGACTGACAGACTGACAGACTGACAGACTGACAGACTGACAGACTGACAGACTGACAGACTGACAGACTGACAGACTGACAGACTGACAGACTGACAGACTGACAGACTGACAGACTGACAGACTGACAGACTGACAGACTGACAGACTGACAGACTGACAGACTGACAGACTGACAGACTGACAGACTGACAGACTGACAGACTGACAGACTGACAGACTGACAGACTGACAGACTGACAGACTGACAGACTGACAGACTGACAGACTGACAGACTGACAGACTGACAGACTGACAGACTGACAGACTGACAGACTGACAGACTGACAGACTGACAGACTGACAGACTGACAGACTGACAGACTGACAGACTGACAGACTGACAGACTGACAGACTGACAGACTGACAGACTGACAGACTGACAGACTGACAGACTGACAGACTGACAGACTGACAGACTGACAGACTGACAGACTGACAGACTGACAGACTGACAGACTGACAGACTGACAGACTGACAGACTGACAGACTGACAGACTGACAGACTGACAGACTGACAGACTGACAGACTGACAGACTGACAGACTGACAGACTGACAGACTGACAGACTGACAGACTGACAGACTGACAGACTGACAGACTGACAGACTGACAGACTGACAGACTGACAGACTGACAGACTGACAGACTGACAGACTGACAGACTGACAGACTGACAGACTGACAGACTGACAGACTGACAGACTGACAGACTGACAGACTGACAGACTGACAGACTGACAGACTGACAGACTGACAGACTGACAGACTGACAGACTGACAGACTGACAGACTGACAGACTGACAGACTGACAGACTGACAGACTGACAGACTGACAGACTGACAGACTGACAGACTGACAGACTGACAGACTGACAGACTGACAGACTGACAGACTGACAGACTGACAGACTGACAGACTGACAGACTGACAGACTGACAGACTGACAGACTGACAGACTGACAGACTGACAGACTGACAGACTGACAGACTGACAGACTGACAGACTGACAGACTGACAGACTGACAGACTGACAGACTGACAGACTGACAGACTGACAGACTGACAGACTGACAGACTGACAGACTGACAGACTGACAGACTGACAGACTGACAGACTGACAGACTGACAGACTGACAGACTGACAGACTGACAGACTGACAGACTGACAGACTGACAGACTGACAGACTGACAGACTGACAGACTGACAGACTGACAGACTGACAGACTGACAGACTGACAGACTGACAGACTGACAGACTGACAGACTGACAGACTGACAGACTGACAGACTGACAGACTGACAGACTGACAGACTGACAGACTGACAGACTGACAGACTGACAGACTGACAGACTGACAGACTGACAGACTGACAGACTGACAGACTGACAGACTGACAGACTGACAGACTGACAGACTGACAGACTGACAGACTGACAGACTGACAGACTGACAGACTGACAGACTGACAGACTGACAGACTGACAGACTGACAGACTGACAGACTGACAGACTGACAGACTGACAGACTGACAGACTGACAGACTGACAGACTGACAGACTGACAGACTGACAGACTGACAGACTGACAGACTGACAGACTGACAGACTGACAGACTGACAGACTGACAGACTGACAGACTGACAGACTGACAGACTGACAGACTGACAGACTGACAGACTGACAGACTGACAGACTGACAGACTGACAGACTGACAGACTGACAGACTGACAGACTGACAGACTGACAGACTGACAGACTGACAGACTGACAGACTGACAGACTGACAGACTGACAGACTGACAGACTGACAGACTGACAGACTGACAGACTGACAGACTGACAGACTGACAGACTGACAGACTGACAGACTGACAGACTGACAGACTGACAGACTGACAGACTGACAGACTGACAGACTGACAGACTGACAGACTGACAGACTGACAGACTGACAGACTGACAGACTGACAGACTGACAGACTGACAGACTGACAGACTGACAGACTGACAGACTGACAGACTGACAGACTGACAGACTGACAGACTGACAGACTGACAGACTGACAGACTGACAGACTGACAGACTGACAGACTGACAGACTGACAGACTGACAGACTGACAGACTGACAGACTGACAGACTGACAGACTGACAGACTGACAGACTGACAGACTGACAGACTGACAGACTGACAGACTGACAGACTGACAGACTGACAGACGACTGACAGACTGACAGACTGACAGACTGACAGACTGACAGACTGACAGACTGACAGACTGACAGACTGACAGACTGACAGACTGACAGACTGACAGACTGACAGACTGACAGACTGACAGACTGACAGACTGACAGACTGACAGACTGACAGACTGACAGACTGACAGACTGACAGACTGACAGACTGACAGACTGACAGACTGACAGACTGACAGACTGACAGACTGACAGACTGACAGACTGACAGACTGACAGACTGACAGACTGACAGACTGACAGACTGACAGACTGACAGACTGACAGACTGACAGACTGACAGACTGACAGACTGACAGACTGACAGACTGACAGACTGACAGACTGACAGACTGACAGACTGACAGACTGACAGACTGACAGACTGACAGACTGACAGACTGACAGACTGACAGACTGACAGACTGACAGACTGACAGACTGACAGACTGACAGACTGACAGACTGACAGACTGACAGACTGACAGACTGACAGACTGACAGACTGACAGACTGACAGACTGACAGACTGACAGACTGACAGACTGACAGACTGACAGACTGACAGACTGACAGACTGACAGACTGACAGACTGACAGACTGACAGACTGACAGACTGACAGACTGACAGACTGACAGACTGACAGACTGACAGACTGACAGACTGACAGACTGACAGACTGACAGACTGACAGACTGACAGACTGACAGACTGACAGACTGACAGACTGACAGACTGACAGACTGACAGACTGACAGACTGACAGACTGACAGACTGACAGACTGACAGACTGACAGACTGACAGACTGACAGACTGACAGACTGACAGACTGACAGACTGACAGACTGACAGACTGACAGACTGACAGACTGACAGACTGACAGACTGACAGACTGACAGACTGACAGACTGACAGACTGACAGACTGACAGACTGACAGACTGACAGACTGACAGACTGACAGACTGACAGACTGACAGACTGACAGACTGACAGACTGACAGACTGACAGACTGACAGACTGACAGACTGACAGACTGACAGACTGACAGACTGACAGACTGACAGACTGACAGACTGACAGACTGACAGACTGACAGACTGACAGACTGACAGACTGACAGACTGACAGACTGACAGACTGACAGACTGACAGACTGACAGACTGACAGACTGACAGACTGACAGACTGACAGACTGACAGACTGACAGACTGACAGACTGACAGACTGACAGACTGACAGACTGACAGACTGACAGACTGACAGACTGACAGACTGACAGACTGACAGACTGACAGACTGACAGACTGACAGACTGACAGACTGACAGACTGACAGACTGACAGACTGACAGACTGACAGACTGACAGACTGACAGACTGACAGACTGACAGACTGACAGACTGACAGACTGACAGACTGACAGACTGACAGACTGACAGACTGACAGACTGACAGACTGACAGACTGACAGACTGACAGACTGACAGACTGACAGACTGACAGACTGACAGACTGACAGACTGACAGACTGACAGACTGACAGACTGACAGACTGACAGACTGACAGACTGACAGACTGACAGACTGACAGACTGACAGACTGACAGACTGACAGACTGACAGACTGACAGACTGACAGACTGACAGACTGACAGACTGACAGACTGACAGACTGACAGACTGACAGACTGACAGACTGACAGACTGACAGACTGACAGACTGACAGACTGACAGACTGACAGACTGACAGACTGACAGACTGACAGACTGACAGACTGACAGACTGACAGACTGACAGACTGACAGACTGACAGACTGACAGACTGACAGACTGACAGACTGACAGACTGACAGACTGACAGACTGACAGACTGACAGACTGACAGACTGACAGACTGACAGACTGACAGACTGACAGACTGACAGACTGACAGACTGACAGACTGACAGACTGACAGACTGACAGACTGACAGACTGACAGACTGACAGACTGACAGACTGACAGACTGACAGACTGACAGACTGACAGACTGACAGACTGACAGACTGACAGACTGACAGACTGACAGACTGACAGACTGACAGACTGACAGACTGACAGACTGACAGACTGACAGACTGACAGACTGACAGACTGACAGACTGACAGACTGACAGACTGACAGACTGACAGACTGACAGACTGACAGACTGACAGACTGACAGACTGACAGACTGACAGACTGACAGACTGACAGACTGACAGACTGACAGACTGACAGACTGACAGACTGACAGACTGACAGACTGACAGACTGACAGACTGACAGACTGACAGACTGACAGACTGACAGACTGACAGACTGACAGACTGACAGACTGACAGACTGACAGACTGACAGACTGACAGACTGACAGACTGACAGACTGACAGACTGACAGACTGACAGACTGACAGACTGACAGACTGACAGACTGACAGACTGACAGACTGACAGACTGACAGACTGACAGACTGACAGACTGACAGACTGACAGACTGACAGACTGACAGACTGACAGACTGACAGACTGACAGACTGACAGACTGACAGACTGACAGACTGACAGACTGACAGACTGACAGACTGACAGACTGACAGACTGACAGACTGACAGACTGACAGACTGACAGACTGACAGACTGACAGACTGACAGACTGACAGACTGACAGACTGACAGACTGACAGACTGACAGACTGACAGACTGACAGACTGACAGACTGACAGACTGACAGACTGACAGACTGACAGACTGACAGACTGACAGACTGACAGACTGACAGACTGACAGACTGACAGACTGACAGACTGACAGACTGACAGACTGACAGACTGACAGACTGACAGACTGACAGACTGACAGACTGACAGACTGACAGACTGACAGACTGACAGACTGACAGACTGACAGACTGACAGACTGACAGACTGACAGACTGACAGACTGACAGACTGACAGACTGACAGACTGACAGACTGACAGACTGACAGACTGACAGACTGACAGACTGACAGACTGACAGACTGACAGACTGACAGACTGACAGACTGACAGACTGACAGACTGACAGACTGACAGACTGACAGACTGACAGACTGACAGACTGACAGACTGACAGACTGACAGACTGACAGACTGACAGACTGACAGACTGACAGACTGACAGACTGACAGACTGACAGACTGACAGACTGACAGACTGACAGACTGACAGACTGACAGACTGACAGACTGACAGACTGACAGACTGACAGACTGACAGACTGACAGACTGACAGACTGACAGACTGACAGACTGACAGACTGACAGACTGACAGACTGACAGACTGACAGACTGACAGACTGACAGACTGACAGACTGACAGACTGACAGACTGACAGACTGACAGACTGACAGACTGACAGACTGACAGACTGACAGACTGACAGACTGACAGACTGACAGACTGACAGACTGACAGACTGACAGACTGACAGACTGACAGACTGACAGACTGACAGACTGACAGACTGACAGACTGACAGACTGACAGACTGACAGACTGACAGACTGACAGACTGACAGACTGACAGACTGACAGACTGACAGACTGACAGACTGACAGACTGACAGACTGACAGACTGACAGACTGACAGACTGACAGACTGACAGACTGACAGACTGACAGACTGACAGACTGACAGACTGACAGACTGACAGACTGACAGACTGACAGACTGACAGACTGACAGACTGACAGACTGACAGACTGACAGACTGACAGACTGACAGACTGACAGACTGACAGACTGACAGACTGACAGACTGACAGACTGACAGACTGACAGACTGACAGACTGACAGACTGACAGACTGACAGACTGACAGACTGACAGACTGACAGACTGACAGACTGACAGACTGACAGACTGACAGACTGACAGACTGACAGACTGACAGACTGACAGACTGACAGACTGACAGACTGACAGACTGACAGACTGACAGACTGACAGACTGACAGACTGACAGACTGACAGACTGACAGACTGACAGACTGACAGACTGACAGACTGACAGACTGACAGACTGACAGACTGACAGACTGACAGACTGACAGACTGACAGACTGACAGACTGACAGACTGACAGACTGACAGACTGACAGACTGACAGACTGACAGACTGACAGACTGACAGACTGACAGACTGACAGACTGACAGACTGACAGACTGACAGACTGACAGACTGACAGACTGACAGACTGACAGACTGACAGACTGACAGACTGACAGACTGACAGACTGACAGACTGACAGACTGACAGACTGACAGACTGACAGACTGACAGACTGACAGACTGACAGACTGACAGACTGACAGACTGACAGACTGACAGACTGACAGACTGACAGACTGACAGACTGACAGACTGACAGACTGACAGACTGACAGACTGACAGACTGACAGACTGACAGACTGACAGACTGACAGACTGACAGACTGACAGACTGACAGACTGACAGACTGACAGACTGACAGACTGACAGACTGACAGACTGACAGACTGACAGACTGACAGACTGACAGACTGACAGACTGACAGACTGACAGACTGACAGACTGACAGACTGACAGACTGACAGACTGACAGACTGACAGACTGACAGACTGACAGACTGACAGACTGACAGACTGACAGACTGACAGACTGACAGACTGACAGACTGACAGACTGACAGACTGACAGACTGACAGACTGACAGACTGACAGACTGACAGACTGACAGACTGACAGACTGACAGACTGACAGACTGACAGACTGACAGACTGACAGACTGACAGACTGACAGACTGACAGACTGACAGACTGACAGACTGACAGACTGACAGACTGACAGACTGACAGACTGACAGACTGACAGACTGACAGACTGACAGACTGACAGACTGACAGACTGACAGACTGACAGACTGACAGACTGACAGACTGACAGACTGACAGACTGACAGACTGACAGACTGACAGACTGACAGACTGACAGACTGACAGACTGACAGACTGACAGACTGACAGACTGACAGACTGACAGACTGACAGACTGACAGACTGACAGACTGACAGACTGACAGACTGACAGACTGACAGACTGACAGACTGACAGACTGACAGACTGACAGACTGACAGACTGACAGACTGACAGACTGACAGACTGACAGACTGACAGACTGACAGACTGACAGACTGACAGACTGACAGACTGACAGACTGACAGACTGACAGACTGACAGACTGACAGACTGACAGACTGACAGACTGACAGACTGACAGACTGACAGACTGACAGACTGACAGACTGACAGACTGACAGACTGACAGACTGACAGACTGACAGACTGACAGACTGACAGACTGACAGACTGACAGACTGACAGACTGACAGACTGACAGACTGACAGACTGACAGACTGACAGACTGACAGACTGACAGACTGACAGACTGACAGACTGACAGACTGACAGACTGACAGACTGACAGACTGACAGACTGACAGACTGACAGACTGACAGACTGACAGACTGACAGACTGACAGACTGACAGACTGACAGACTGACAGACTGACAGACTGACAGACTGACAGACTGACAGACTGACAGACTGACAGACTGACAGACTGACAGACTGACAGACTGACAGACTGACAGACTGACAGACTGACAGACTGACAGACTGACAGACTGACAGACTGACAGACTGACAGACTGACAGACTGACAGACTGACAGACTGACAGACTGACAGACTGACAGACTGACAGACTGACAGACTGACAGACTGACAGACTGACAGACTGACAGACTGACAGACTGACAGACTGACAGACTGACAGACTGACAGACTGACAGACTGACAGACTGACAGACTGACAGACTGACAGACTGACAGACTGACAGACTGACAGACTGACAGACTGACAGACTGACAGACTGACAGACTGACAGACTGACAGACTGACAGACTGACAGACTGACAGACTGACAGACTGACAGACTGACAGACTGACAGACTGACAGACTGACAGACTGACAGACTGACAGACTGACAGACTGACAGACTGACAGACTGACAGACTGACAGACTGACAGACTGACAGACTGACAGACTGACAGACTGACAGACTGACAGACTGACAGACTGACAGACTGACAGACTGACAGACTGACAGACTGACAGACTGACAGACTGACAGACTGACAGACTGACAGACTGACAGACTGACAGACTGACAGACTGACAGACTGACAGACTGACAGACTGACAGACTGACAGACTGACAGACTGACAGACTGACAGACTGACAGACTGACAGACTGACAGACTGACAGACTGACAGACTGACAGACTGACAGACTGACAGACTGACAGACTGACAGACTGACAGACTGACAGACTGACAGACTGACAGACTGACAGACTGACAGACTGACAGACTGACAGACTGACAGACTGACAGACTGACAGACTGACAGACTGACAGACTGACAGACTGACAGACTGACAGACTGACAGACTGACAGACTGACAGACTGACAGACTGACAGACTGACAGACTGACAGACTGACAGACTGACAGACTGACAGACTGACAGACTGACAGACTGACAGACTGACAGACTGACAGACTGACAGACTGACAGACTGACAGACTGACAGACTGACAGACTGACAGACTGACAGACTGACAGACTGACAGACTGACAGACTGACAGACTGACAGACTGACAGACTGACAGACTGACAGACTGACAGACTGACAGACTGACAGACTGACAGACTGACAGACTGACAGACTGACAGACTCACAGACTGACAGACTGACAGACTGACAGACTGACAGACTGACAGACTGACAGACTGACAGACTGACAGACTGACAGACTGACAGACTGACAGACTGACAGACTGAAAGACTGACAGACTAATTGCTAATTTGTTGAACATGAAAAAAGAATCTAAAGAGATTGTTAGCAATGATAATTTGAAACAAGAGGTACTTTGGCCTCTTGAGACTATTCATAGCGAAACAACATAAATCTACACCACATATAAATCTTAGATGAATAAGAAAAATTCGCTGCTGCCGCCTCCCAAATTACCCCAACAGAAACTTTGCAACAATCTCAACACCAGAAATCACACGATGTCCGCCATCTTAAATTTCATCAGGCGAATATCAAAGCTGGCGTTCGTTCCACGACCAATTTCTATCTCTTGCACACAGCAATTCTTCACTCAAAAAAATAGTAAAGTTACATTATTTGAAATCGTGTTGCAGGCACTTTAATTGAGCATATCAATGTTGACGATGAAACCTATGACCAAGCATGGGACATTTTAAAAGCTAGATACGATTTTAAGCGAATTTTAGTAAGTAACGAACTGAAACTCTTTTACGAATTGCCTGTCGTCCGTTAAGAAAGCGCAAATGGGATTCGCGAATTGTGGGAAAACTCGGCAAAAATTCTACATGTGCTAAAAAATTTAGATTTGCCAGTCCAATATTGGCATGCGACAGACTGACAGACTGACAGACTGACAGACTGACAGACTGACAGACTGACAGACTGACAGACTGACAGACTGACAGACTGACAGACTGACAGACTGACAGACTGACAGACTGACAGACTGACAGACTGACAGACTGACAGACTGACAGACTGACAGACTGACAGACTGACAGACTGACAGACTGACAGACTGACAGACTGACAGACTGACAGACTGACAGACTGACAGACTGACAGACTGACAGACTGACAGACTGACAGACTGACAGACTGACAGACTGACAGACTGACAGACTGACAGACTGACAGACTGACAGACTGACAGACTGACAGACTGACAGACTGACAGACTGACAGACTGACAGACTGACAGACTGACAGACTGACAGACTGACAGACTGACAGACTGACAGACTGACAGACTGACAGACTGACAGACTGACAGACTGACAGACTGACAGACTGACAGACTGACAGACTGACAGACTGACAGACTGACAGACTGACAGACTGACAGACTGACAGACTGACAGACTGACAGACTGACAGACTGACAGACTGACAGACTGACAGACTGACAGACTGACAGACTGACAGACTGACAGACTGACAGACTGACAGACTGACAGACTGACAGACTGACAGACTGACAGACTGACAGACTGACAGACTGACAGACTGACAGACTGACAGACTGACAGACTGACAGACTGACAGACTGACAGACTGACAGACTGACAGACTGACAGACTGACAGACTGACAGACTGACAGACTGACAGACTGACAGACTGACAGACTGACAGACTGACAGACTGACAGACTGACAGACTGACAGACTGACAGACTGACAGACTGACAGACTGACAGACTGACAGACTGACAGACTGACAGACTGACAGACTGACAGACTGACAGACTGACAGACTGACAGACTGACAGACTGACAGACTGACAGACTGACAGACTGACAGACTGACAGACTGACAGACTGACAGACTGACAGACTGACAGACTGACAGACTGACAGACTGACAGACTGACAGACTGACAGACTGACAGACTGACAGACTGACAGACTGACAGACTGACAGACTGACAGACTGACAGACTGACAGACTGACAGACTGACAGACTGACAGACTGACAGACTGACAGACTGACAGACTGACAGACTGACAGACTGACAGACTGACAGACTGACAGACTGACAGACTGACAGACTGACAGACTGACAGACTGACAGACTGACAGACTGACAGACTGACAGACTGACAGACTGACAGACTGACAGACTGACAGACTGACAGACTGACAGACTGACAGACTGACAGACTGACAGACTGACAGACTGACAGACTGACAGACTGACAGACTGACAGACTGACAGACTGACAGACTGACAGACTGACAGACTGACAGACTGACAGACTGACAGACTGACAGACTGACAGACTGACAGACTGACAGACTGACAGACTGACAGACTGACAGACTGACAGACTGACAGACTGACAGACTGACAGACTGACAGACTGACAGACTGACAGACTGACAGACTGACAGACTGACAGACTGACAGACTGACAGACTGACAGACTGACAGACTGACAGACTGACAGACTGACAGACTGACAGACTGACAGACTGACAGACTGACAGACTGACAGACTGACAGACTGACAGACTGACAGACTGACAGACTGACAGACTGACAGACTGACAGACTGACAGACTGACAGACTGACAGACTGACAGACTGACAGACTGACAGACTGACAGACTGACAGACTGACAGACTGACAGACTGACAGACTGACAGACTGACAGACTGACAGACTGACAGACTGACAGACTGACAGACTGACAGACTGACAGACTGACAGACTGACAGACTGACAGACTGACAGACTGACAGACTGACAGACTGACAGACTGACAGACTGACAGACTGACAGACTGACAGACTGACAGACTGACAGACTGACAGACTGACAGACTGACAGACTGACAGACTGACAGACTGACAGACTGACAGACTGACAGACTGACAGACTGACAGACTGACAGACTGACAGACTGACAGACTGACAGACTGACAGACTGACAGACTGACAGACTGACAGACTGACAGACTGACAGACTGACAGACTGACAGACTGACAGACTGACAGACTGACAGACTGACAGACTGACAGACTGACAGACTGACAGACTGACAGACTGACAGACTGACAGACTGACAGACTGACAGACTGACAGACTGACAGACTGACAGACTGACAGACTGACAGACTGACAGACTGACAGACTGACAGACTGACAGACTGACAGACTGACAGACTGACAGACTGACAGACTGACAGACTGACAGACTGACAGACTGACAGACTGACAGACTGACAGACTGACAGACTGACAGACTGACAGACTGACAGACTGACAGACTGACAGACTGACAGACTGACAGACTGACAGACTGACAGACTGACAGACTGACAGACTGACAGACTGACAGACTGACAGACTGACAGACTGACAGACTGACAGACTGACAGACTGACAGACTGACAGACTGACAGACTGACAGACTGACAGACTGACAGACTGACAGACTGACAGACTGACAGACTGACAGACTGACAGACTGACAGACTGACAGACTGACAGACTGACAGACTGACAGACTGACAGACTGACAGACTGACAGACTGACAGACTGACAGACTGACAGACTGACAGACTGACAGACTGACAGACTGACAGACTGACAGACTGACAGACTGACAGACTGACAGACTGACAGACTGACAGACTGACAGACTGACAGACTGACAGACTGACAGACTGACAGACTGACAGACTGACAGACTGACAGACTGACAGACTGACAGACTGACAGACTGACAGACTGACAGACTGACAGACTGACAGACTGACAGACTGACAGACTGACAGACTGACAGACTGACAGACTGACAGACTGACAGACTGACAGACTGACAGACTGACAGACTGACAGACTGACAGACTGACAGACTGACAGACTGACAGACTGACAGACTGACAGACTGACAGACTGACAGACTGACAGACTGACAGACTGACAGACTGACAGACTGACAGACTGACAGACTGACAGACTGACAGACTGACAGACTGACAGACTGACAGACTGACAGACTGACAGACTGACAGACTGACAGACTGACAGACTGACAGACTGACAGACTGACAGACTGACAGACTGACAGACTGACAGACTGACAGACTGACAGACTGACAGACTGACAGACTGACAGACTGACAGACTGACAGACTGACAGACTGACAGACTGACAGACTGACAGACTGACAGACTGACAGACTGACAGACTGACAGACTGACAGACTGACAGACTGACAGACTGACAGACTGACAGACTGACAGACTGACAGACTGACAGACTGACAGACTGACAGACTGACAGACTGACAGACTGACAGACTGACAGACTGACAGACTGACAGACTGACAGACTGACAGACTGACAGACTGACAGACTGACAGACTGACAGACTGACAGACTGACAGACTGACAGACTGACAGACTGACAGACTGACAGACTGACAGACTGACAGACTGACAGACTGACAGACTGACAGACTGACAGACTGACAGACTGACAGACTGACAGACTGACAGACTGACAGACTGACAGACTGACAGACTGACAGACTGACAGACTGACAGACTGACAGACTGACAGACTGACAGACTGACAGACTGACAGACTGACAGACTGACAGACTGACAGACTGACAGACTGACAGACTGACAGACTGACAGACTGACAGACTGACAGACTGACAGACTGACAGACTGACAGACTGACAGACTGACAGACTGACAGACTGACAGACTGACAGACTGACAGACTGACAGACTGACAGACTGACAGACTGACAGACTGACAGACTGACAGACTGACAGACTGACAGACTGACAGACTGACAGACTGACAGACTGACAGACTGACAGACTGACAGACTGACAGACTGACAGACTGACAGACTGACAGACTGACAGACTGACAGACTGACAGACTGACAGACTGACAGACTGACAGACTGACAGACTGACAGACTGACAGACTGACAGACTGACAGACTGACAGACTGACAGACTGACAGACTGACAGACTGACAGACTGACAGACTGACAGACTGACAGACTGACAGACTGACAGACTGACAGACTGACAGACTGACAGACTGACAGACTGACAGACTGACAGACTGACAGACTGACAGACTGACAGACTGACAGACTGACAGACTGACAGACTGACAGACTGACAGACTGACAGACTGACAGACTGACAGACTGACAGACTGACAGACTGACAGACTGACAGACTGACAGACTGACAGACTGACAGACTGACAGACTGACAGACTGACAGACTGACAGACTGACAGACTGACAGACTGACAGACTGACAGACTGACAGACTGACAGACTGACAGACTGACAGACTGACAGACTGACAGACTGACAGACTGACAGACTGACAGACTGACAGACTGACTGACTGACAGACTGACAGACTGACAGACTGACAGACTGACAGACTGACAGACTGACAGACTGACAGACTGACAGACTGACAGACTGACAGACTGACAGACTGACAGACTGACAGACTGACAGACTGACAGACTGACAGACTGACAGACTGACAGACTGACAGACTGACAGACTGACAGACTGACAGACTGACAGACTGACAGACTGACAGACTGACAGACTGACAGACTGACAGACTGACAGACTGACAGACTGACAGACTGACAGACTGACAGACTGACAGACTGACAGACTGACAGACTGACAGACTGACAGACTGACAGACTGACAGACTGACAGACTGACAGACTGACAGACTGACAGAATGACAGACTGACAGACTGACAGACTGACAGACTGACAGACTGACAGACTGACAGACTGACAGACTGACAGACTGACAGACTGACAGACTGACAGACTGACAGACTGACAGACTGACAGACTGACAGACTGACAGACTGACAGACTGACAGACTGACAGACTGACAGACTGACAGACTGACAGACTGACAGACTGACAGACTGACAGACTGACAGACTGACAGACTGACAGACTGACAGACTGACAGACTGACAGACTGACAGACTGACAGACTGACAGACTGACAGACTGACAGACTGACAGACTGACAGACTGACAGACTGACAGACTGACAGACTGACAGACTGACAGACTGACAGACTGACAGACTGAAAGACTGACAGACTAATTGCTAATTTGTTGAACATGAAAAAAGAATCTAAAGAGATTGTTAGCAATGATAATTTGAAACAAGAGGTACTTTGGCCTCTTGAGACTATTCATAGCGAAACAACATAAATCTACACCACATATAAATCTTAGATGAATAAGAAAAATTCGCTGCTGCCGCCTCCCAAATTACCCCAACAGAAACTTTGCAACAATCTCAACACCAGAAATCACACGATATCCGCCATCTTAAATTTCATCAGGCGAATATCAAAGCTGGCGTTCGTTCCACGACCAATTTCTATCTCTTGCACACAGCAATTCTTCACTCAAAAAAATAGTAAAGTTACATTATTTGAAATCGTGTTGCAGGCACTTTAATTGAGCATATCAATGTTGACGATGAAACCTATGACCAAGCATGGGACATTTTAAAAGCTAGATACGATTTTAAGCGAATTTTAGTAAGTAACGAACTGAAACTCTTTTACGAATTGCCTGTCGTCCGTTAAGAAAGCGCAAATGGGATTCGCGAATTGTGGGAAAACTCGGCAAAAATTCTACATGTGCTAAAAAATTTAGATTTGCCAGTCCAATATTGGCATGCGACAGACTGACAGACTGACAGACTGACAGACTGACAGACTGACAGACTGACAGACTGACAGACTGACAGACTGACAGACTGACAGACTGACAGACTGACAGACTGACAGACTGACAGACTGACAGACTGACAGACTGACAGACTGACAGACTGACAGACTGACAGACTGACAGACTGACAGACTGACAGACTGACAGACTGACAGACTGACAGACTGACAGACTGACAGACTGACAGACTGACAGACTGACAGACTGACAGACTGACAGACTGACAGACTGACAGACTGACAGACTGACAGACTGACAGACTGACAGACTGACAGACTGACAGACTGACAGACTGACAGACTGACAGACTGACAGACTGACAGACTGACAGACTGACAGACTGACAGACTGACAGACTGACAGACTGACAGACTGACAGACTGACAGACTGACAGACTGACAGACTGACAGACTGACAGACTGACAGACTGACAGACTGACAGACTGACAGACTGACAGACTGACAGACTGACAGACTGACAGACTGACAGACTGACAGACTGACAGACTGACAGACTGACAGACTGACAGACTGACAGACTGACAGACTGACAGACTGACAGACTGACAGACTGACAGACTGACAGACTGACAGACTGACAGACTGACAGACTGACAGACTGACAGACTGACAGACTGACAGACTGACAGACTGACAGACTGACAGACTGACAGACTGACAGACTGACAGACTGACAGACTGACAGACTGACAGACTGACAGACTGACAGACTGACAGACTGACAGACTGACAGACTGACAGACTGACAGACTGACAGACTGACAGACTGACAGACTGACAGACTGACAGACTGACAGACTGACAGACTGACAGACTGACAGACTGACAGACTGACAGACTGACAGACTGACAGACTGACAGACTGACAGACTGACAGACTGACAGACTGACAGACTGACAGACTGACAGACTGACAGACTGACAGACTGACAGACTGACAGACTGACAGACTGACAGACTGACAGACTGACAGACTGACAGACTGACAGACTGACAGACTGACAGACTGACAGACTGACAGACTGACAGACTGACAGACTGACAGACTGACAGACTGACAGACTGACAGACTGACAGACTGACAGACTGACAGACTGACAGACTGACAGACTGACAGACTGACAGACTGACAGACTGACAGACTGACAGACTGACAGACTGACAGACTGACAGACTGACAGACTGACAGACTGACAGACTGACAGACTGACAGACTGACAGACTGACAGACTGACAGACTGACAGACTGACAGACTGACAGACTGACAGACTGACAGACTGACAGACTGACAGACTGACAGACTGACAGACTGACAGACTGACAGACTGACAGACTGACAGACTGACAGACTGACAGACTGACAGACTGACAGACTGACAGACTGACAGACTGACAGACTGACAGACTGACAGACTGACAGACTGACAGACTGACAGACTGACAGACTGACAGACTGACAGACTGACAGACTGACAGACTGACAGACTGACAGACTGACAGACTGACAGACTGACAGACTGACAGACTGACAGACTGACAGACTGACAGACTGACAGACTGACAGACTGACAGACTGACAGACTGACAGACTGACAGACTGACAGACTGACAGACTGACAGACTGACAGACTGACAGACTGACAGACTGACAGACTGACAGACTGACAGACTGACAGACTGACAGACTGACAGACTGACAGACTGACAGACTGACAGACTGACAGACTGACAGACTGACAGACTGACAGACTGACAGACTGACAGACTGACAGACTGACAGACTGACAGACTGACAGACTGACAGACTGACAGACTGACAGACTGACAGACTGACAGACTGACAGACTGACAGACTGACAGACTGACAGACTGACAGACTGACAGACTGACAGACTGACAGACTGACAGACTGACAGACTGACAGACTGACAGACTGACAGACTGACAGACTGACAGACTGACAGACTGACAGACTGACAGACTGACAGACTGACAGACTGACAGACTGACAGACTGACAGACTGACAGACTGACAGACTGACAGACTGACAGACTGACAGACTGACAGACTGACAGACTGACAGACTGACAGACTGACAGACTGACAGACTGACAGACTGACAGACTGACAGACTGACAGACTGACAGACTGACAGACTGACAGACTGACAGACTGACAGACTGACAGACTGACAGACTGACAGACTGACAGACTGACAGACTGACAGACTGACAGACTGACAGACTGACAGACTGACAGACTGACAGACTGACAGACTGACAGACTGACAGACTGACAGACTGACAGACTGACAGACTGACAGACTGACAGACTGACAGACTGACAGACTGACAGACTGACAGACTGACAGACTGACAGACTGACAGACTGACAGACTGACAGACTGACAGACTGACAGACTGACAGACTGACAGACTGACAGACTGACAGACTGACAGACTGACAGACTGACAGACTGACAGACTGACAGACTGACAGACTGACAGACTGACAGACTGACAGACTGACAGACTGACAGACTGACAGACTGACAGACTGACAGACTGACAGACTGACAGACTGACAGACTGACAGACTGACAGACTGACAGACTGACAGACTGACAGACTGACAGACTGACAGACTGACAGACTGACAGACTGACAGACTGACAGACTGACAGACTGACAGACTGACAGACTGACAGACTGACAGACTGACAGACTGACAGACTGACAGACTGACAGACTGACAGACTGACAGACTGACAGACTGACAGACTGACAGACTGACAGACTGACAGACTGACAGACTGACAGACTGACAGACTGACAGACTGACAGACTGACAGACTGACAGACTGACAGACTGACAGACTGACAGACTGACAGACTGACAGACTGACAGACTGACAGACTGACAGACTGACAGACTGACAGACTGACAGACTGACAGACTGACAGACTGACAGACTGACAGACTGACAGACTGACAGACTGACAGACTGACAGACTGACAGACTGACAGACTGACAGACTGACAGACTGACAGACTGACAGACTGACAGACTGACAGACTGACAGACTGACAGACTGACAGACTGACAGACTGACAGACTGACAGACTGACAGACTGACAGACTGACAGACTGACAGACTGACAGACTGACAGACTGACAGACTGACAGACTGACAGACTGACAGACTGACAGACTGACAGACTGACAGACTGACAGACTGACAGACTGACAGACTGACAGACTGACAGACTGACAGACTGACAGACTGACAGACTGACAGACTGACAGACTGACAGACTGACAGACTGACAGACTGACAGACTGACAGACTGACAGACTGACAGACTGACAGACTGACAGACTGACAGACTGACAGACTGACAGACTGACAGACTGACAGACTGACAGACTGACAGACTGACAGACTGACAGACTGACAGACTGACAGACTGACAGACTGACAGACTGACAGACTGACAGACTGACAGACTGACAGACTGACAGACTGACAGACTGACAGACTGACAGACTGACAGACTGACAGACTGACAGACTGACAGACTGACAGACTGACAGACTGACAGACTGACAGACTGACAGACTGACAGACTGACAGACTGACAGACTGACAGACTGACAGACTGACAGACTGACAGACTGACAGACTGACAGACTGACAGACTGACAGACTGACAGACTGACAGACTGACAGACTGACAGACTGACAGACTGACAGACTGACAGACTGACAGACTGACAGACTGACAGACTGACAGACTGACAGACTGACAGACTGACAGACTGACAGACTGACAGACTGACAGACTGACAGACTGACAGACTGACAGACTGACAGACTGACAGACTGACAGACTGACAGACTGACAGACTGACAGACTGACAGACTGACAGACTGACAGACTGACAGACTGACAGACTGACAGACTGACAGACTGACAGACTGACAGACTGACAGACTGACAGACTGACAGACTGACAGACTGACAGACTGACAGACTGACAGACTGACAGACTGACAGACTGACAGACTGACAGACTGACAGACTGACAGACTGACAGACTGACAGACTGACAGACTGACAGACTGACAGACTGACAGACTGACAGACTGACAGACTGACAGACTGACAGACTGACAGACTGACAGACTGACAGACTGACAGACTGACAGACTGACAGACTGACAGACTGACAGACTGACAGACTGACAGACTGACAGACTGACAGACTGACAGACTGACAGACTGACAGACTGACAGACTGACAGACTGACAGACTGACAGACTGACAGACTGACAGACTGACAGACTGACAGACTGACAGACTGACAGACTGACAGACTGACAGACTGACAGACTGACAGACTGACAGACTGACAGACTGACAGACTGACAGACTGACAGACTGACAGACTGACAGACTGACAGACTGACAGACTGACAGACTGACAGACTGACAGACTGACAGACTGACAGACTGACAGACTGACAGACTGACAGACTGACAGACTGACAGACTGACAGACTGACAGACTGACAGACTGACAGACTGACAGACTGACAGACTGACAGACTGACAGACTGACAGACTGACAGACTGACAGACTGACAGACTGACAGACTGACAGACTGACAGACTGACAGACTGACAGACTGACAGACTGACAGACTGACAGACTGACAGACTGACAGACTGACAGACTGACAGACTGACAGACTGACAGACTGACAGACTGACAGACTGACAGACTGACAGACTGACAGACTGACAGACTGACAGACTGACAGACTGACAGACTGACAGACTGACAGACTGACAGACTGACAGACTGACAGACTGACAGACTGACAGACTGACAGACTGACAGACTGACAGACTGACAGACTGACAGACTGACAGACTGACAGACTGACAGACTGACAGACTGACAGACTGACAGACTGACAGACTGACAGACTGACAGACTGACAGACTGACAGACTGACAGACTGACAGACTGACAGACTGACAGACTGACAGACTGACAGACTGACAGACTGACAGACTGACAGACTGACAGACTGACAGACTGACAGACTGACAGACTGACAGACTGACAGACTGACAGACTGACAGACTGACAGACTGACAGACTGACAGACTGACAGACTGACAGACTGACAGACTGACAGACTGACAGACTGACAGACTGACAGACTGACAGACTGACAGACTGACAGACTGACAGACTGACAGACTGACAGACTGACAGACTGACAGACTGACAGACTGACAGACTGACAGACTGACAGACTGACAGACTGACAGACTGACAGACTGACAGACTGACAGACTGACAGACTGACAGACTGACAGACTGACAGACTGACAGACTGACAGACTGACAGACTGACAGACTGACAGACTGACAGACTGACAGACTGACAGACTGACAGACTGACAGACTGACAGACTGACAGACTGACAGACTGACAGACTGACAGACTGACAGACTGACAGACTGACAGACTGACAGACTGACAGACTGACAGACTGACAGACTGACAGACTGACAGACTGACAGACTGACAGACTGACAGACTGACAGACTGACAGACTGACAGACTGACAGACTGACAGACTGACAGACTGACAGACTGACAGACTGACAGACTGACAGACTGACAGACTGACAGACTGACAGACTGACAGACTGACAGACTGACAGACTGACAGACTGACAGACTGACAGACTGACAGACTGACAGACTGACAGACTGACAGACTGACAGACTGACAGACTGACAGACTGACAGACTGACAGACTGACAGACTGACAGACTGACAGACTGACAGACTGACAGACTGACAGACTGACAGACTGACAGACTGACAGACTGACAGACTGACAGACTGACAGACTGACAGACTGACAGACTGACAGACTGACAGACTGACAGACTGACAGACTGACAGACTGACAGACTGACAGACTGACAGACTGACAGACTGACAGACTGACAGACTGACAGACTGACAGACTGACAGACTGACAGACTGACAGACTGACAGACTGACAGACTGACAGACTGACAGACTGACAGACTGACAGACTGACAGACTGACAGACTGACAGACTGACAGACTGACAGACTGACAGACTGACAGACTGACAGACTGACAGACTGACAGACTGACAGACTGACAGACTGACAGACTGACAGACTGACAGACTGACAGACTGACAGACTGACAGACTGACAGACTGACAGACTGACAGACTGACAGACTGACAGACTGACAGACTGACAGACTGACAGACTGACAGACTGACAGACTGACAGACTGACAGACTGACAGACTGACAGACTGACAGACTGACAGACTGACAGACTGACAGACTGACAGACTGACAGACTGACAGACTGACAGACTGACAGACTGACAGACTGACAGACTGACAGACTGACAGACTGACAGACTGACAGACTGACAGACTGACAGACTGACAGACTGACAGACTGACAGACTGACAGACTGACAGACTGACAGACTGACAGACTGACAGACTGACAGACTGACAGACTGACAGACTGACAGACTGACAGACTGACAGACTGACAGACTGACAGACTGACAGACTGACAGACTGACAGACTGACAGACTGACAGACTGACAGACTGACAGACTGACAGACTGACAGACTGACAGACTGACAGACTGACAGACTGACAGACTGACAGACTGACAGACTGACAGACTGACAGACTGACAGACTGACAGACTGACAGACTGACAGACTGACAGACTGACAGACTGACAGACTGACAGACTGACAGACTGACAGACTGACAGACTGACAGACTGACAGACTGACAGACTGACAGACTGACAGACTGACAGACTGACAGACTGACAGACTGACAGACTGACAGACTGACAGACTGACAGACTGACAGACTGACAGACTGACAGACTGACAGACTGACAGACTGACAGACTGACAGACTGACAGACTGACAGACTGACAGACTGACAGACTGACAGACTGACAGACTGACAGACTGACAGACTGACAGACTGACAGACTGACAGACTGACAGACTGACAGACTGACAGACTGACAGACTGACAGACTGACAGACTGACAGACTGACAGACTGACAGACTGACAGACTGACAGACTGACAGACTGACAGACTGACAGACTGACAGACTGACAGACTGACAGACTGACAGACTGACAGACTGACAGACTGACAGACTGACAGACTGACAGACTGACAGACTGACAGACTGACAGACTGACAGACTGACAGACTGACAGACTGACAGACTGACAGACTGACAGACTGACAGACTGACAGACTGACAGACTGACAGACTGACAGACTGACAGACTGACAGACTGACAGACTGACAGACTGACAGACTGACAGACTGACAGACTGACAGACTGACAGACTGACAGACTGACAGACTGACAGACTGACAGACTGACAGACTGACAGACTGACAGACTGACAGACTGACAGACTGACAGACTGACAGACTGACAGACTGACAGACTGACAGACTGACAGACTGACAGACTGACAGACTGACAGACTGACAGACTGACAGACTGACAGACTGACAGACTGACAGACTGACAGACTGACAGACTGACAGACTGACAGACTGACAGACTGACAGACTGACAGACTGACAGACTGACAGACTGACAGACTGACAGACTGACAGACTGACAGACTGACAGACTGACAGACTGACAGACTGACAGACTGACAGACTGACAGACTGACAGACTGACAGACTGACAGACTGACAGACTGACAGACTGACAGACTGACAGACTGACAGACTGACAGACTGACAGACTGACAGACTGACAGACTGACAGACTGACAGACTGACAGACTGACAGACTGACAGACTGACAGACTGACAGACTGACAGACTGACAGACTGACAGACTGACAGACTGACAGACTGACAGACTGACAGACTGACAGACTGACAGACTGACAGACTGACAGACTGACAGACTGACAGACTGACAGACTGACAGACTGACAGACTGACAGACTGACAGACTGACAGACTGACAGACTGACAGACTGACAGACTGACAGACTGACAGACTGACAGACTGACAGACTGACAGACTGACAGACTGACAGACTGACAGACTGACAGACTGACAGACTGACAGACTGACAGACTGACAGACTGACAGACTGACAGACTGACAGACTGACAGACTGACAGACTGACAGACTGACAGACTGACAGACTGACAGACTGACAGACTGACAGACTGACAGACTGACAGACTGACAGACTGACAGACTGACAGACTGACAGACTGACAGACTGACAGACTGACAGACTGACAGACTGACAGACTGACAGACTGACAGACTGACAGACTGACAGACTGACAGACTGACAGACTGACAGACTGACAGACTGACAGACTGACAGACTGACAGACTGACAGACTGACAGACTGACAGACTGACAGACTGACAGACTGACAGACTGACAGACTGACAGACTGACAGACTGACAGACTGACAGACTGACAGACTGACAGACTGACAGACTGACAGACTGACAGACTGACAGACTGACAGACTGACAGACTGACAGACTGACAGACTGACAGACTGACAGACTGACAGACTGACAGACTGACAGACTGACAGACTGACAGACTGACAGACTGACAGACTGACAGACTGACAGACTGACAGACTGACAGACTGACAGACTGACAGACTGACAGACTGACAGACTGACAGACTGACAGACTGACAGACTGACAGACTGACAGACTGACAGACTGACAGACTGACAGACTGACAGACTGACAGACTGACAGACTGACAGACTGACAGACTGACAGACTGACAGACTGACAGACTGACAGACTGACAGACTGACAGACTGACAGACTGACAGACTGACAGACTGACAGACTGACAGACTGACAGACTGACAGACTGACAGACTGACAGACTGACAGACTGACAGACTGACAGACTGACAGACTGACAGACTGACAGACTGACAGACTGACAGACTGACAGACTGACAGACTGACAGACTGACAGACTGACAGACTGACAGACTGACAGACTGACAGACTGACAGACTGACAGACTGACAGACTGACAGACTGACAGACTGACAGACTGACAGACTGACAGACTGACAGACTGACAGACTGACAGACTGACAGACTGACAGACTGACAGACTGACAGACTGACAGACTGACAGACTGACAGACTGACAGACTGACAGACTGACAGACTGACAGACTGACAGACTGACAGACTGACAGACTGACAGACTGACAGACTGACAGACTGACAGACTGACAGACTGACAGACTGACAGACTGACAGACTGACAGACTGACAGACTGACAGACTGACAGACTGACAGACTGACAGACTGACAGACTGACAGACTGACAGACTGACAGACTGACAGACTGACAGACTGACAGACTGACAGACTGACAGACTGACAGACTGACAGACTGACAGACTGACAGACTGACAGACTGACAGACTGACAGACTGACAGACTGACAGACTGACAGACTGACAGACTGACAGACTGACAGACTGACAGACTGACAGACTGACAGACTGACAGACTGACAGACTGACAGACTGACAGACTGACAGACTGACAGACTGACAGACTGACAGACTGACAGACTGACAGACTGACAGACTGACAGACTGACAGACTGACAGACAGACAGACTGACAGACTCACAGACTGACTGACAGACTGACAGACTGACAGACTGACAGACTGACAGACTGACAGACTGACAGACTGACAGACTGACAGACTGACAGACTGACAGACTGACAGACTGACAGACTGACAGACTGACAGACTGACAGACTGACAGACTGACAGACTGACAGACTGACAGACTGACAGACTGACAGACTGACAGACTGACAGACTGACAGACTGACAGACTGACAGACTGACAGACTGACAGACTGACAGACTGACAGACTGACAGACTGACAGACTGACAGACTGACAGACTGACAGACTGACAGACTGACAGACTGACAGACTGACAGACTGACAGACTGACAGACTGACAGACTGACAGACTGACAGACTGACAGACTGACAGACTGACAGACTGACAGACTGACAGACTGACAGACTGACAGACTGACAGACTGACAGACTGACAGACTGACAGACTGACAGACTGACAGACTGACAGACTGACAGACTGACAGACTGACAGACTGACAGACTGACAGACTGACAGACTGACAGACTGACAGACTGACAGACTGACAGACTGACAGACTGACAGACTGACAGACTGACAGACTGACAGACTGACAGACTGACAGACTGACAGACTGACAGACTGACAGACTGACAGACTGACAGACTGACAGACTGACAGACTGACAGACTGACAGACTGACAGACTGACAGACTGACAGACTGACAGACTGACAGACTGACAGACTGACAGACTGACAGACTGACAGACTGACAGACTGACAGACTGACAGACTGACAGACTGACAGACTGACAGACTGACAGACTGACAGACTGACAGACTGACAGACTGACAGACTGACAGACTGACAGACTGACAGACTGACAGACTGACAGACTGACAGACTGACAGACTGACAGACTGACAGACTGACAGACTGACAGACTGACAGACTGACAGACTGACAGACTGACAGACTGACAGACTGACAGACTGACAGACTGACAGACTGACAGACTGACAGACTGACAGACTGACAGACTGACAGACTGACAGACTGACAGACTGACAGACTGACAGACTGACAGACTGACAGACTGACAGACTGACAGACTGACAGACTGACAGACTGACAGACTGACAGACTGACAGACTGACAGACTGACAGACTGACAGACTGACAGACTGACAGACTGACAGACTGACAGACTGACAGACTGACAGACTGACAGACTGACAGACTGACAGACTGACAGACTGACAGACTGACAGACTGACAGACTGACAGACTGACTGACAGACTGACAGACTGACAGACTGACAGACTGACAGACTGACAGACTGACAGACTGACAGACTGACAGACTGACAGACTGACAGACTGACAGACTGACAGACTGACAGACTGACAGACTGACAGACTGACAGACTGACAGACTGACAGACTGACAGACTGACAGACTGACAGACTGACAGACTGACAGACTGACAGACTGACAGACTGACAGACTGACAGACTGACAGACTGACAGACTGACAGACTGACAGACTGACAGACTGACAGACTGACAGACTGACAGACTGACAGACTGACAGACTGACAGACTGACAGACTGACAGACTGACAGACTGACAGACTGACAGACTGACAGACTGACAGACTGACAGACTGACAGACTGACAGACTGACAGACTGACAGACTGACAGACTGACAGACTGACAGACTGACAGACTGACAGACTGACAGACTGACAGACTGACAGACTGACAGACTGACAGACTGACAGACTGACAGACTGACAGACTGACAGACTGACAGACTGACAGACTGACAGACTGACAGACTGACAGACTGACAGACTGACAGACTGACAGACTGACAGACTGACAGACTGACAGACTGACAGACTGACAGACTGACAGACTGACAGACTGAAAGACTGACAGACTAATTGCTAATTTGTTGAACATGAAAAAAGAATCTAAAGAGATTGTTAGCAATGATAATTTGAAACAAGAGGTGCTTTGGCCTCTTGAGACTATTCATAGGGAAACAACATAAATCTACACCACATATAGATCTTAGATGAATAAGAAAAATTCGCTGCTGCCGCCTCCCAAATTACCCCAACAGAAACTTTGCAACAATCTCAACACCAGAAATCACACGATGTCCGCCTTCTTAAATTTCATCAGGCGAATATCAAAGCTGGCGTTCGTTCCACGACCAATTTCTATCTCTTGCACACAGCAATTCTTCACTCAAAAAAATAGTAAGGTTACATTATTTGAAATCGTGTTGCAGGCACTTTAATTGAGCATATCAATGTTGACGATGCAACCTATGACCAAGCATGGGACATTTTAAAAGCTAGATACTATTTTAAGCGAATTTTAGTAAGTAACGAACTGAAACCCTTTTACGAATTGCCTGTCGTCCGTTAAGAAAGCGCAAAGGGGATTCGCGAATTGTGGGAAAACTCGGCAAAAATCCTACATGTGCTAAAAAATTTAGATTTGCCAGTCCAATATTGGCATGCGACAGACTGACAGACTGACAGACTGACAGACTGACAGACTGACAGACTGACAAACTGAGAGACTGACAGACTGACAGACTGACAGACTGACAGACTGACAGACTGACAGACTGACAGACTGACAGACTGACAGACTGACAGACTGACAGACTGACAGACTGACAGACTGACAGACTGACAGACTGACAGACTGACAGACTGACAGACTGACAGACTGACAGACTGACAGACTGACAGACTGACAGACTGACAGACTGACAGACTGACAGACTGACAGACTGACAGACTGACAGACTGACAGACTGACAGACTGACAGACTGACAGACTGACAGACTGACAGACTGACAGACTGACAGACTGACAGACTGACAGACTGACAGACTGACAGACTGACAGACTGACAGACTGACAGACTGACAGACTGACAGACTGACAGACTGACAGACTGACAGACTGACAGACTGACAGACTGACAGACTGACAGACTGACAGACTGACAGACTGACAGACTGACAGACTGACAGACTGACAGACTGACAGACTGACAGACTGACAGACTGACAGACTGACAGACTGACAGACTGACAGACTGACAGACTGACAGACTGACAGACTGACAGACTGACAGACTGACAGACTGACAGACTGACAGACTGACAGACTGACAGACTGACAGACTGACAGACTGACAGACTGACAGACTGACAGACTGACAGACTGACAGACTGACAGACTGACAGACTGACAGACTGACAGACTGACAGACTGACAGACTGACAGACTGACAGACTGACAGACTGACAGACTGACAGACTGACAGACTGACAGACTGACAGACTGACAGACTGACAGACTGACAGACTGACAGACTGACAGACTGACAGACTGACAGACTGACAGACTGACAGACTGACAGACTGACAGACTGACAGACTGACAGACTGACAGACTGACAGACTGACAGACTGACAGACTGACAGACTGACAGACTGACAGACTGACAGACTGACAGACTGACAGACTGACAGACTGACAGACTGACAGACTGACAGACTGACAGACTGACAGACTGACAGACTGACAGACTGACAGACTGACAGACTGACAGACTGACAGACTGACAGACTGACAGACTGACAGACTGACAGACTGACAGACTGACAGACTGACAGACTGACAGACTGACAGACTGACAGACTGACAGACTGACAGACTGACAGACTGACAGACTGACAGACTGACAGACTGACAGACTGACAGACTGACAGACTGACAGACTGACAGACTGACAGACTGACAGACTGACAGACTGACAGACTGACAGACTGACAGACTGACAGACTGACAGACTGACAGACTGACAGACTGACAGACTGACAGACTGACAGACTGACAGACTGACAGACTGACAGACTGACAGACTGACAGACTGACAGACTGACAGACTGACAGACTGACAGACTGACAGACTGACAGACTGACAGACTGACAGACTGACAGACTGACAGACTGACAGACTGACAGACTGACAGACTGACAGACTGACAGACTGACAGACTGACAGACTGACAGACTGACAGACTGACAGACTGACAGACTGACAGACTGACAGACTGACAGACTGACAGACTGACAGACTGACAGACTGACAGACTGACAGACTGACAGACTGACAGACTGACAGACTGACAGACTGACAGACTGACAGACTGACAGACTGACAGACTGACAGACTGACAGACTGACAGACTGACAGACTGACAGACTGACAGACTGACAGACTGACAGACTGACAGACTGACAGACTGACAGACTGACAGACTGACAGACTGACAGACTGACAGACTGACAGACTGACAGACTGACAGACTGACAGACTGACAGACTGACAGACTGACAGACTGACAGACTGACAGACTGACAGACTGACAGACTGACAGACTGACAGACTGACAGACTGACAGACTGACAGACTGACAGACTGACAGACTGACAGACTGACAGACTGACAGACTGACAGACTGACAGACTGACAGACTGACAGACTGACAGACTGACAGACTGACAGACTGACAGACTGTCAGACTGACAGACTGACAGACTGACAGACTGACAGACTGACAGACTGACAGACTGACAGACTGACAGACTGACAGACTGACAGACTGACAGACTGACAGACTGACAGACTGACAGACTGACAGACTGACAGACTGACAGACTGACAGACTGACAGACTGACAGACTGACAGACTGACAGACTAACAGACTGACAGACTGACAGACTGACAGACTGACAGACTGACAGACTGACAGACTGACAGACTGACAGACTGACAGACTGACAGACTGACAGACTGACAGACTGACAGACTGACAGACTGACAGACTGACAGACTGACAGCCTGACAGACTGACAGACTGACAGACTGACAGACTGACAGACTGACAGACTGACAGACTGACAGACTGACAGACTGACAGACTGACAGACTGACAGACTGACAGACTGACAGACTGACAGACTGACAGACTGACAGACTGACAGACTGACAGACTGACAGACTGACAGATTGACAGACTGACAGACTGACAGACTGACAGACTGACAGATTGACAGACTGACAGACTGACAGACTGACAGACTAATTATTAATTTGTTGAACATGAAAAAAGAATCTAAAGAGATTGTTAGCAATGATAATTTGAAACAAGAGGTGCTTTGGCCTCTTGAGACTATTCATAGCGAAACAACATAAATCTACACCACATATAGATCTTAGATGAATAAGAAAAATTCGCTGCTGCCGCCTCCCAAATTACCCCAACAGAAACTTTGCAACAATCTCAACACCAGAAATCACACGATGTCCGCCTTCTTAAATTTCATCAGGCGAATATCAAAGCTGGCGTTCGTTCCACGACCAATTTCTATCTCTTGCACACAGCAATTCTTCACTCAAAAAAATAGTAAAGTTACATTATTTGAAATCGTGTTGCAGGCACTTTAATTGAGCATATCAATGTTGACGATGCAACCTATGACCAAGCATGGGACATTTTAAAAGCTAGATACGATTTTAAGCGAATTTTAGTAAGTAACGAACTGAAACTCTTTTACGAATTGCCTGTCGTCCGTTAAGAAAGCGCAAAGGGGATTCGCGAATTGTGGGAAAACTCGGCAAAAATCCTACATGTGCTAAAAAATTTAGATTTGCCAGTCCAATATTGGCATGCGATAGTGATTTTATTGCTGTTTAAAAAACTACCAGCGTCGATACAGTCCAAATGGGAAACATCATTTTTGCGTAGCAAAAAAGATATTCCAATAGTCATGGAATTTTTTGAAACGAAATTTCGTACATTGGAGATGGTCGATCAACAACAGAATAAACCATCGTCGACGAACAAAAGCCAGTCAAAAAATATTTTCCATATCAACACAGAACCAACAGAAGAATTTACTTGCAAAGTTTGCCATAAAGGTGTTCATTCTATGCGATCCTGCACTAAGTTTTTAAAAATGGATGTCGACGCAAGGCAGCGAGTGGTGAAACAATTTGGCAATTGTTTTAATTTAAATGCATCGCACAAATAGCTGCCCCAGTAATAAGACCTATTATTTCTGCCAAAGACCACTCAACTTAATTATTGCATTTTAGTAACAACAACACAAACTTTAACAATACAAAGCAACATTTATTTTCTTTCTCATATCCAAATAACTCAAACACACAACAATTATTCCTCAATCTAACCAATTGCCACCCAATTCAAACAAGGCTAACACATTCTCTCGTTCTCAATCACAACCGCACTCAAATACTCAGACACATTCAAACAATAATCAAAACACATTCTCTCACAATAACACAAACCAAAATTGTCAGATTCTAATACAAACACACCATATATGCACGCAAGTTAACCCATATTCACCAGTTTTTCAACATTATGATATAGAACAACAGTCATTGCCTGCAAATTGCTATCATTTAAATGAATTTAAAAACACTCAAATTTTACTAGCTAAAGCAATAACCAAAGTAAAATCAGCGCAAGGGGATTTTGTAAAATTAAGAGCGATAATCGATCCAGGATCATAGGCTTCATTTATCACTGAGTCTGCTGCTCACCACTTAAGTTTGAAAAAATACAGGACCTTTTTTGATGTCTCAGTCATAGGTCAGACAAAGACCGGTTCTTGCCAAAATTATGTTGAACTGAACCTTGCTTCCATTTGTTCCGACTTTGAGACATCAACAAGAGGGTACGTTTACAAAACGCTAACAGGACTGCTACCAAGTGACGAAATAAGTCCAACCAAATGGAAACACATACAAGGTTTGACACTGGCCGGTCCCATCTTTCATATGCCTGCTAATATCGATATTTTGTTGGGCAATGATGTGTATTGCGATTCAATTCTGCATGATATTTTTAGAGGTGAAGAGCCAATTACACCAATTGCTCAACAATCATAGATTGGTTGGCTTATTTTGGAAAAAGTTTCTTCCCAACTATCTCGCGCGATCCAGGTGTATACTCAATTTCTCGATATCGACACGCAACTGGGGCAATTCTGGGAAATTGAGTAGTCCTAATATGAGGAAGTTGAAATGGAAGATGTCGCAAGCGAGCAGCTCTTTCTACACAACACCAATAGGTTGCCGGCAGGGCGCTTTGATGTCGCACTTCCGTTTAAGGACAAGCAACGTCCAGCATTAAAATCTACATACAGAAATGATATAGTTATGTTTTACAAACAAGAGAAAAAACTACTCAATAACCCGACACTTTTCAGCGAATATAATAAATAAAACTCAAACGGATATAATATCAATTTTTCTAAGATGGAGAACAAGGAAAATCAACTTTACTGCCGACATTAAGAAAATGTATAGGCAAATCCAGCTCAGCCCAGATGACGCTTACTATCAACTTCTCTATTTTCGGGAGAATCCAAATATACCCGTGAAAATCTAAATAGTTAAGGTACTAATGTCTGGGATGGCTCCTGCTCTGTATCTTGTAAATCGTATATTACAAAAAGCTATCTTTTGGTAAAGGAAATACATATCCGCTAGCAACCAAGATGATTCGTGAAGATATGTACATCGACGACTTGGTATCAGTGGCAGAGTGAACACAGGAAGCAAGAGAAAAATCTACAGTCAAATATCAGCATTACTATCGTCAGCAGGTTTCCATCTTCAAAAATGGATGAATAATAATGAAGAATTTCTCAAAACTAGATCGAGACACAAATATATCTCTCATCTTTGGAACGTCCGATCAGATGAAAAGGTTAGGGATCAGTTGGGTGACATCTTCTGATACATTTTCATTTCAAAACATCACCATCGAACCAACACTTTCGAAATGTACAATACTTTCAACAACAGCACGGCTCTCTGATTCGCTAGGATGGATATCTCCCTGCATCATCAAAGCCGAAATTATGATGAAAAAATTATGTTTAAGAGGTCTTTCTTGGGATAAGACAATTCCGGTGGAATTGGAACAAGAATGGCTGTCTTTTAAGGAAAAATTGGCCACTTTGGATAACATCCGGGTTCCTAGATGGATAAATACCCGAGGTTGTATTAAAGCACTCGAACTCCATGGTTTCAGCGATGCTTCAATCATGGCGTATGGAGCTGCGGTATATATAAGAGTTTTGGACAGCAACGACTACATTCGAACCCATCTTCTGATCTCCAAAACTATAGTGGCTCCAGTCAACACAGTTTCACAGTTCACAAAGCTCTAACCTCAGTAGAGCTTTGTCACCAACATATGCTTGGACTGATTCTTCAATCACCCTTTGCCCGATAACTGCACCACTATCTCGATTCTCGACTTCGGGTTACTGAAATCCAGATCTAAGCATATGACGACATATACCAACAAAATTAAATCCAGCAAATCTTGCATTCCGAGGCGTTCTGCCATCTAAATTGGTAGAAAATACTCTCTGGTGGAAAGGACCAGAATTTCTACAAGAGAAATGGGAACTTACTATTCCAACACAACCCAATCAATTTGTCAGTGAAGAAAAGAAAAGAGAAATTAAAATACATATCGCTCTGAAAGATAAAATGGAAGTAATGAACCTGATTTACAAATATTCTACACTTAATGAAGTTTTGAGAAGTCTAGCATTCGTAAATAGATTCATCTACAACGTTAGAAAATCCAATGAATTTAGGAGGACTTCATTCGTGTCACCCATTAAAATGAAAATTGCAAAACTTACTGCTGCAGGACTCGTACAACAAGAAATACTTCCTGATATTATCAGCGAGTTAAAGAATAACAAAGCAACAAAAGTCTACAAATCACTCAACATCGATAGGACTGACATTATAAGGATTGGAAGTAGACTTGAAAATTCTTCTCTAGCCTACGATGAAAAACAATCGATTATTTTGAAATCCGATCATGTATTTGCCAAACTTATTATAGATGATGCACATGAGAAAACTCTGCATAGGATTTGCAGCAAGTCATATTGTATACTAGAAACCACTTCTGGATTTTTAATACTAAAAATGCGGTGCAGAAGCATATTGGTAGATGTGTTCTTGTTTCAAAAGCAGACCTAAACCGATGGAACAACTGATGCGTACCCTACCAGAGCCAGGAGTTAATGTTTCAAGACTTTTCACTCACACAGGTGTTGACTACGCGGTACCCATAGAAGTGAAAGCTTGGAAAGGCAGAGGTTCAAAAAGGTTATTTTGCTATTTTTATTTTTCTTGCAACAAAGGGCATTCATTTGGAGGCTGCGGCGGACTTGACTTGCTGCATTCATTGCAACATTCCGTCGATTTACAGCAATGCGAGGAATTTGTTATTATACTTATAGCGACTGCGGGACAAATTTCAAAGGTGCTGGTACGGAATTATAGAAAATGTTAAACGCTGCCAAATAAAATTACAAGGAAATAGCTGATTCGTTAATCATATTAGGCACAAACTAGAATTTCATTCCTCCTGCTTCTACCCCTGAGTCAATTAATAAATAGCTTCGATGATTTTACTGCCCTTACACCAGCGCACTTTTTGATCGGCACTTCAATGTATGTTGTTCCTAAAGCAAAACTAGTGAATGAATGGATTGGATATCTCGACCGATGTATAGGTGTACAAGCATCCTTACAAAGGTTTTGGAAACAATGGAGCAGTCAGTATCAGTATGTCAGAACAACCTAAAATCGGAGACATAGTGTTGATCAAAGATCAAAGGCTACCACTTTGAATTATTGTTCCGTACCCGGAAAACGATATTCTCATCCGAGTAGAGAAAGCCAAAACTCAAAACGGAGAGTTAAAAATCACCATCACCAAAATTGATTCAAAATAGCTTTTAACGGCCTTTACTTCACAAAATTTGCATTTCATCCCGGCAATCTCACTTGGACACATCAGTTGGTTAGTGAGCGCCTTACCAGTACGCAATTTTTGTTAAGTTCAGTTCAACTTACTTGCATTTTTTGACAAAAAAGCAATGTGAACTATATCCAACAAGATTAAAATTTTAATCATTAAAATTGGAAGATTTTGTCATTAGCCAGACATAGTTAATAAGGAGGTGTTTTTTTTTATAATACAATTCTTTATACTACTGAAATTACTCAGCCAAGTAGAAGACTTAGCATTATATTTAATTGGAGTTGTCGAATTATTGATTCAAAATTGCTTTTAACGGCCTTTAGTCCACAAAATTTGCGTTGCATTCCGGCAATCTCATTTGGACTCATCAGTTGGTTAGTGAGCGCCTTACAAATACGCAATTTACTATTTTGAATCAATAATTCAACAAGTCCAATTAAATATAATGCTAAGTCTTCTACTTGGCTGATTAATTTCAGTAGTATATAGAATTCTATTATAAAAAAACACCTTCTTATTAACTTTATCTGGCCAAGGACAAAATCTTCCAATTTTAATGATTAAAATTTTAATCTTGTTGGATATAGTTCATATTGCCTTTTTGTCAAAAAATGCAAGTAGGTTGAACTGAACTTAACAAAAATTGCGTATTGGTAAGGCGCTCACTAACCAACTGATGAGTCCAAGTGAGATTGCCGGGATGAAACGCAAATTTTGTGGACTAAAGGCCGTTAAAGGCTATTTTGAATCAATAATTCAACAAGTTCAATTAAATATAATATTAACTATTCTACTTGGCTGAGTAATTTCAGTAATATATAGAATTGTATTATAAAAAAAAACAGCTTCTCATCACCAAAATTTGCACATTACCATCCACCAGCACCAATACCGAAGACACCCTAATATGAAACAAGCTTGAACATAAAGTACAATTTCAGCCTTCACATCAGTAACTATTAAAATACAAACCCCAACAATTTTAAATGAAATAGAACATCTTAAAATAATCGCGAAACATAATGCATTGTTCAAACTAATCACCCAACTCTTAATAAGAATTTAAATCAAATAAATAAAGAACACTCACTCTTTTTTATTTCCCTAAAAAAAGCTCACTCATTCACTCACTTCTTCCACTTCGGGTAGCGCAAAAAAAAGAATATACCCGAGGTAAGGCATGTAATACATTAATATGCAATGAGTTAAACAAATAGATATATTACCCCAGGTGGCAATCCAGGTTCACTGGAAAATCCACCCTCTTCGGAGATCGGCTCTACGGATTCTGGGGGGAGCCAATTGTTGCATTTAATAAATCCCTTCTTAAAAAGAGCAAGGGTTACTCGATCACCTCCATCCCAATCGAGCAACAAGGGTAAGAACAGTTCGCCAGAAACGCCAGATGCGCGAGAAAAAAGGACTCAATCAAAACAGGAATTCTTGAGAAAAATAATAATGAACTTCGTTAAAAATTTGAAAAAGTAGTAAAAATTAATCAGAAGTTAAAGAAAGAAGTTGATCTTCGTAAAGAAAATGAGGTGCTGAAGAACAACCACCACAATGACTAGAAGGCTGGTTCTTCGCAAAAATTTCATTTATTAGTGATGAAGAAGAACTAGCTCGCGAAACAGAAATATCCTCTAACAAAAGGCCGATTAGAAAAAGCAATGTAAGATCATGACCTGATGAATGCATCACCAAAAGATGCCAATATTAAAGAAAAACCTATTAAAATTAGGCCTCCGCCACCAATCAATGTTGTTGGCAGTGCGAAGAATAACGGGCTGCAAACTATCTTTAAGGCGTTAACACCATCAGAATTAAAAGTTATTTCACTTAGTAACAACAAATTGAAAGTTTGTGCGACATGTCGTGAAAGTTATCGTCTCCTGTCGCGAAAACGAAACGAAGAAAAAGTAGAATGGTACACTTATGAGAATAAGTCGGAAAGACCTTCACGTGTTGTAGCGAGCGGATTGCACCCATCATGTCCAAAAAACAATATAATTAACGATCTAAAGAGGAACTATAAGATCTTAGATGCCGTGAACATCGTCAAAAGAGAAACGCAAGAAAAGATAGTGAAAAAATGTGGTACAACGTGGTCTTCCACTATTTGTTCTTACTTTTGATAAGGCAGAGAAAATAGACGATATTTACAAAATTAAAACAATCCTCAATATTGTTGTTAAGATCGAACCTTAAAGAAAGATTTTAAGACTGATTCCGCAGTGTAAACACTGTCAAGAATTCAATCAGACGCAAAATTCTTGCAAAAACGAACCTATGCGTGTAAAGTGCACCGGAAATCATCTTACTAAAGACTACACCTCAGATAGCAAAAGTGCAGCAACGTGCATAAATTGTAATAAAAATCATCCGGCCAACTATAGATGCTGCGAAGTAGCAAAAGAATTACAAAAGCGGCGATATAAATTTACGCAGTCACAAAGAAAACCACCAAGCCAACTAGAAAAGCAAGTTCTTAAGACCCCTAAGAGGTTAAATGCTTAAATGCCCAAAGGAAAATAGACTCAAGATCAATCAACACAACCCGAGCAGGCACCAAAGAAAGGTAGTGTAAACACATATGTCCAACTAACGCCTAAGAACATGCCTTTACAAAAAGATACTGCTAGTGATCCCACTTCCGAATGTCTCAAGCGTAATCCTTTCGAAAATTGAGGAGCAATATGATACAAATAAACTTATATTTGATAGGCTAACTACACACGAAAACAGTTTTCGGCCAAAACGTGCTAAAAAAAAGAAAAACATGGTGGAAAAGCTTAAAATAATTACTTGGAATGCCAACGGATTATGGCAAAAACTTGGAGAACTAAAAATGTTTATGCATGAGAAAGATATTGATATTTGTTTGATATCGGAAAAGTTTGTCAAGAAACAATCAAATAGTAAGAACAATGGATTTTTAGAATACCACGCAACCCATCCGGCGAACAAAGCAAGCGGCGGGGCATCTTTATTTATAAAAGAATGCATCAAACACACGATATTCCGGAAAATAGTGGCCGAATCAATGCAATTAATCGGTGTACATGTTAGAACTCAGTTGTACTGTTATATATCTTCCATATACTGTCCTCCACGATATAAGATTGAAAAGATTGAATTTATGAAGGTGCTTAAGTTACTTCAACAAAATGTTAGCCTTGGTGGTGACTTTAAGCGGAAGCACAGCTTTTGGCTTCTAGAGGTATTTCTCAAAGGGTCGAGTGCTCTACGAAGCGGGCGATCATCTAAGCTCAGTATCGAAAACAAGCTAATCTTGTACAGGCAGGTGCTTAAGTCTGTCTGTACTAACGGTATACAACTCTGGGGATGTACGCGAGATTTTAGTTTAAATACCTTTACAAACATTTGAAAATAAACTGCTAAGATCGACTGTAAACGCACCCTGGTACATTAGAAACCAAGACCTCCACAGAGATCTTGGGATTCTCACGGTTCGCGATGAAATAAAAATTTTTGCGCGAAATCATAGAAAACGGCTATTACAACACTGAAATAGTACTATTATCGAAATTATGGAATTTAGTACGCCGCGGGACTAAGCCGTCCGATCTGGTGCACTAAACAAGAATTCGCTTTAAAATAGCGGTATAAGCAGGATCTATTACAGGATAGTTACCAATAACATGTTGATTAAATTCGTTACAAATAAATTGCTAGATAAGTTTCAACTTCATTGGAATCGGGATGAGGCGGTGTTTTTTGTGCAGTAAGAATCTCACACTCATATGAGCACGCGTTTTTCGGTCGAGCCTGTCGAAGGTTTTACACTTATCCGCGAAAAAAAAACTCATTCACTCACTAGAAAAGAAAAGAAAATTAATTCAAACTTACACGAGCTCATTACGGGAATCAGTCTTTAAATCACTAACTCACTCACTCACTCATCATACCCATTCACTCACTCATCATACACATTCACTCACTATAGCATCCGCTTACACAATAATACAAATGCAACAATCCACAACGTTCATTCATCATCAAATCATAGTCACCCATTCAATTAATACTTAATTGGTAATGAAACACTCGCTCACCGAATCAATCTAAAAACATACACTCCACTTAAAATGTAACACAGTAATCTGAAAACATTTAAAATCGGATCATTCCATTCACCAAATTATTCTACACTCAACAACAAAATTAAAATTCAATCAACAATTAAAATAATACTCACTCACTTAATCAAATAAGTCATTCACTCAATGCATATGATATTGCAAACAATTTATGAATTAAATTCAACAAAATTAATAAAACATAAAATTAAATCGTCACAACGAAATCAACCGGCAAATCAAAATCAGTTATTATATATTAAATTAAATAAATTAATTAAAATGAAAACTTCACCCACGTCAAAACACCTTATTAATTGTGGTGATCAGATTTTTTTAATTATAATATAAATTAAATATAATAATTTTGACAAAAAAAAACTCATATTAAGATTTAAGTCAGTGCTTATGAACATACATTATTTACTATCACTCGCTTTGTGAGTAAGATTAAACAGCACATTATCAACCATAATCTCTCTTGTTGTTATATTTTGCCACCGTTAATTTGTTCTCAGTTTCATTCTCGCCGGGTGAGTGAAACTTTTTAGTATATGATTCTGCCTTGAAACAAAAACAATTCTACATGGTTGAAAATATTTCCTGCTGGGAATTACCAACGTACAACTAAGCTAAATGCCCATTAAAGACTGAATATCAAATACCAACTTTCATCTTTAAATGTACTTCTTTGTTTGTTTTCAGTCTTGTCTTATTGGTGAGTCGTTTTAGTATAGTTCTGCCAAGCATTCCATTTTGGTATTGCATCACAATTTTAATTTGTTTTGCTTTATTTACATAATTCAACATCTTAATTGGCTATCTGTGCTTTTCACCACATCAACAATCATAATAATTCAACCCAGCCTAAATACCGAAAATTAACAATTTCCCTTTCAGCATCGGTTTGTGCATGGGATTAGGAAAAATATACTACCATTTTTCGTCCTGGACACTAAAAACAAACATTTTTTTTCACTTTTTCAATAATCTTAAATAAAAAAATAAATAATAATTCAATTATTCTTAATCTGTTAAAAAATGGAAAATACCCCGTGTGATTCAACCAATTGCCTTATCGATTGTAAGTTCACTCAACGCGTTCAGTGTCGTGGCTTATGTGGTAAATTTTTACATCATCTTTGTCTCGGACTAAATCAATTGGATATCTCACAGAATATCTGAACTTCTTCGTATTTCTCTGCCAGTTATGAAGCAATATATCGTTTTCTCATGTTCTTATTGCTGTCAAATGTATAAGTGACTCAACCAATTCGATTATTACGGAAAATAATCGGTTCCATAGAAATGTTCTTGCGCAATTTCATCACTTTGACGATTGTTCTATAAGTATTGAAAATCTTGAAACTTTAATTGACCCTTGATAACCGCCTTTTTGCCAACCAATCCATACTGGAGAAACAATTGTTGACTATAGTGACAATTCCGGACCATACTCATTGCCGATTTGATAAAATTAATCGTGAAATAAGCTCTACGCTTGGTTCAATTTTCAATGAATTTCATATTGGAAACATTTTCGAGGATATTAAAATAATCCGGTCTGACCTCAAAAATTCTCTACAATCAACATCTTAATCTGAATCATCTACATCCTTTCAACTCAACACAATTTTCATGACTTGGTTTCAAAAATCAATGATATCACCACCGAACTAAGAATAACAAGAACATCATTCAGTGATATTATTGAAGAAGTAATAATAACTTCCAGTAAAATCGGAGACATTTCCACAAACATTCAACCTATTGAAGCCAACTACAATACTTCACTATTTGCCGAAATAAATGAGTCCTCCCACAACTCACCAGTACCGCAGTTAATCCCTACGCCTATAAACGACGATAGTACTTTACTTACTACCCTTGTCGTCGCAAATACTTCTACCACTAATAACATCGAACGTTCCTCTCCGTCTAAACCCACAATCATACGACTTGGCAACACATGGTCTGTAAGTGAATTGAATACTAGGATAAAGAAATTAAAAAACCTCAACGAAATGGACCCATAATTGATACACAATACTCCTGTTAACTTTGATTCTTCCTGGATCGAGAACATTTTTGTACGAAATATGACAGGTGGATTGGTGAATGCTTTAAGATTAATACATCAAGCTTTAACGTTTTCATTCCATCCAAATATCGCTGGCTTGTTTGCTCGCCATCTTGTAAGCCCATATATTTACCAGATAATATTAAAATTTTAAAATGGCTTGACGAAAAAAATAAAAAACAAATAATCTTGTAACTAGATCCATGAATAACCTTCATCACTTACATCTCTCATCACAATTCATTTCCTCCCAAAACCCCGAAGAACTCTTTGCTCCCACGTCGGAAGCGTATGTCATTTAATATTGACCCAAGTAATTCTAAAATAGTGGGCTCAACTATACCTTTTCATAAATATATATCTTCCAATATGCCATTTCGTAACTTTATCCATTGTCATACAATAAATCAAACACCTAAATCTTTCACCCCTCGTACTCGTTAAAGAATCTCTAATTCTCACCAAACTATTGCAAGACGCGACTACCTTCCTCCCATATTTGATCCAATGTTTCCACCTGCTGCGAAACTTACAACCAAATTTGCAGTTCCTTTGACAACTAGTGATGAGTTCGGAGGTAGATATATGATGTCTAAATTACGTGACAATAGACTCTATGAAAATGTCCGTCTCTACCTGTCATATTTTCTTTTCTTTTTTTTTATTTAACTATATGCCTGTAAAATCAAAGGGTTTTTAAATGCAATCGGAATTGCACGGCACTAGTTTGGCACATTGGATTTGAGAACTAGATATTGACTGTATCATTTTAACCCATGGGCGACATCCAATTAAAATTGGAGGTATTGAAAAGAATGCGGCTAGCTTGGGGATCGAACCCACACGTCTAGTTTAGCAATCAAGCACTTTATCCACTGCCCGGTAAGACCGAATTGAACGCCTTGGTATCAATACAAAAAAAGGCCTTCCATCCATCGCGTTGGTCTTTATATCCGCTTCCATGAATCTTTAAATATCTCTGCCTCCACAGTTTTCAATGATTTAACTACATACGCTTCTCATTTAACATCTAAACGTCTACCTTTAAATCGTGACAATCATTAACCTAGCTTTTAACCGTAATCTTGTTTCCCAATCTGCATCGTTAATTACCCTATCCCCTTATTATCAAAATGTCAGAGGTCTCCGTACCAAAACCTCTTTAACTTACCGGATATGAAATGGACACCATCAGAAGATTGTCCTATTTGATTCCACCTAATCCTTCTTCCGATAAAGAATGTATTTTCACTGACTGTTTCCTAGAATTACGTCTATTCCAGATTAGTGGTACCTCTAACAACTTAGGGAGACAACTAGACCTTGTCTTTTCCTCTGACCGTTATAAATGTACCATCCCCGCCTGCATCTTCTCTCTGCCCTAGATCACTATTATCCACCTCTATCTCTCATATTTTGTCTATAAGACTGTGTTCCGTCTGTTGATCCTGAACACTCTTCTTACTTCAACTGCCGCAAAGCCAACTTTAATCAACTTAATCTCCTTCTTAACAGTAATCATTTCAACAATTTTATAAACTCCTCTACTCCCATCAATATCTCTCTTTCCTTCTTTTATACCTCAATCTTCGCCTGCCCTGTTAAATGTGTTCCTTATTCAGCTCGAAAAAACTTTATTTTATCTCCTCCCTGGTATACAAAAGAGTTGCGCAATATCCGTAATGTGAGAAATAAGTCATGGAAAACTTACTTAAATCCCAAACTCCCATAAATCTTTGCTACTTTCATCCCTATGGCATTCTCTCCACCAATCATGTCTTAGTGAAATGCAAACTTGTCTTATCTTTGAACCTAGCGATTTTACCAGTTCATAAACGTCAAAAGAAAATTAGATGGTGTACTTTCAACCCTTAATTTCCTCGACTCCTCTTCCTCGGATCCCAAAGTAATAGCTAATTTCTTGGCGACCTTCTTTGGCCTATCTTGTGTCAATACTTCTAATATTCTTGACCTTGAATAACATAGATTTTTGTCTAATTCTCCTCACAGATCTCTCGTTTTTCTTTCTGTCTGTTCTCGTACCGTCTATAATAAATTAATCTTGTTAAAAGATGACTTTTCACCCGGCCCAGATGGCATCCCAGCTATTTTTCCTAAAAAGTGTGCTCATGTTCTCTGCTAACCCCTTTCTAACCTATTCCAAATCTCTCTCTCTCACAAGCAATCTTCCCCTCAATTTGGAAAGAATCCTTTATTTTTCCAATCTTTACAAAGGGCTGTAAGAATGATTATTGTTATTAATATTATTATAACTTTATTTATATGTAATAAATTACAATATAAACCTAAACTAATAGCACTAACTACCAGAGTCTGCGGCTATTTGATAAAAGCAAATAATTATAGCTATTAAATGGGATATGGTATTATGTTTCAAAATTAATAATTATATTTATATGCTCACATCAATTTTCAGTTTGCATAAAATTTTATAGACATTTTAAATATTTTCTTCTGATGGTGTTATTAATAAGTCGGTAAGTTTGTCTTTACAGAATTGGTTTCTGCAGATGGAGTTTACTCTGACGCATTCAGTGGTGAGGTGTTTCGTTGAGAGAATGTTCTGTTGGTTCAAAAATTGACAGGTTGGTGGCTGGTTTTCGGAAATGATGTGGGTTAAGTTTGTATGACCTAACCAAAGTCATATAAAGATGCGGCTCATGTGTATATGTATATTTGTTGGATAGATGGAATTTGTTGCATGACGATTGATCGATTGATGGTGAGTGTATTGTTTCCAATTTGTTTGTTTTTTTTCGTTGTAAGTTTTTTTGATAAGGGTTTCGTATCTTTTTATTGAAGCAATGCAAAATAAAAAGCGGTTCGCTTAGGGCTGATTTTGCAGTAATGTCGGCTTATTCATTGCCCTTTATTCCAGCAAGTCCTGGAATCCAGGCAAGTTTCATGCTTTTTTTGTTTATGATTAACTTATATCGGATCTTATTTATTACATCAGTTTCGTTGTTAACATTTTGGATTGCCATTACTATTGACAAACTATCTGTATATATATGGTGGCCCACGAATTGTGCTACAAAAATAAAACGTAAAAACTTTTTTTCAGTGTGAGTAATCGGCTTATTTTTGTTTCGTTTTAGAGGCTACTATTTAGATTTATCAAAATGTGTGCTTGGGATACTGAAAAAAGGATTTGAATAGTGCAGCGATACCATTCACCAGTCCGTCATTTCCGTTCAAAGGGAACTTAGGCTAGAGTTTGGCGGTATTCCCCCGAGGAGATGGACCATTATGAGGCTGGTGAACATGTCTGCCGAATCTGGAAGCATCGAACGAAGACCGTATCATCAAGACCCCAATTTTCGCGTTCAGGATACAGTCGGGGCTTTTGCATCGGCAATACAGGCAAATCCAAGTTGTTCGACTCGAAGCTTATCAGGCCAAATTGGAGTTAGCAGACGGTCATTACAACGGATACTTCATGATGACTTAAACTTGTTTCCGTACAAAGTCCAAATTACACGCAAGTTAAACCCTCAGAATTTGCCTGTTCGCCTGGAATTTTGCCGAAAAATGATTGCAATGGCCGAAGAAGACAACACATTGATAAATTGTTTGTTCATGTCTGATGAGGCCCATTTTGATTTAAACGGCAATGTTAACAAGCAAAATTGCCATATATGGATTGAATCTAATCCAGAAATGCTCCATAAGACGGAACTGCACCCAGAAAGAGTGACTGCTAAATTTGCTAAATTTTTATATGGAAGTTTTAATTTTTGTAGCTTTTATTGATATACAAATTACATACATAAAAAATATTGAATTGAATTGAATTGATTTTATTCAGTACAATAATATAATTTGCATAATACATATCTTACAAAAATCATTTGGACATGGCTTTTGCCGTCTGCCAGATTGACAATTCTTTAATACTTTACCAAATAACATGTTTCTTTAATTTTGCAAATCAACAAGTTTTATATTTTAACGCGATTTTACAGAACTGGAACAGACTCGATACATTCATCTCATTCAGGTGGAATATAACGTAAAACATAATGGATTCCGCTACCGATTCAAATATTATAAATTTGCAATTGTGAGCTATAGATTTGTTGTTGAAACAGCTCTTCAAAGTAAGATTTATAGGCCTTTTTGCCTTGTTAAATTTTTCATTTAGGTGTTTTTCAATACTTAAATTCTTCGTAATAGTACGCCTAGGTATTTGAACTCCTTGACAACCTCAATAAGCTGCCCATTGTATTTCCATTTTTCGTTCAAGCAGACCTTGCTCCCACCTTTTTTAAAAATCATTACTTTGGACGTTTCTCAATTGACAATTAATCCCCAACGTATGCAGTATTCATGAAAGCGATTAATCATTAAATGAAGTGACTCTGGAGACTATGCAAACATCACAACATCGTCAGGAAACAACAGTGCTTATATTTATTTTTCCAATCTTTAAAAAGGGCTGTAAAAAGGATTATTATTATTAATATTAGGTGTGTTTTTTTCTAAGCCCCGGGAAAATTGGACGAAAAAAACGATGAGTAGGATTAACAATTTTCATGTTAAATCCAACAACAACTAATCCCCGGGGGTGCTTAGCTTAAACCCAGAGAATTCTCGGGGCTTAACTATTGGAGAGGATAAAAACTGTGCTACCAAAAACTTTTTCACTAAGTTATCGATAAAATGTATAGAAAATTCAAAACTGACATTTTGACATATCAATTAATCATCAATTTTGTGAATTGCAAAATTCAAAGGTAATTCCAAAGTGAGTTTGCAGCATTCTGAAATCAAAGAAACTGGAGTAAAGTGTGAACTTCAATTCTCCGTACGATAGTTCTAGTTTTATATTTACTACAGAACATTCCACTACAATCCAAAACACTATTGGCACTGATATAATGATGCATTTGGATGACGTAATCAAGACAACGAAAACCGGGCTAAGAGTAGAAGAAGCAATGCTTCCACAATTCGTTGGTTTGATCGCTGCACAGCGGCTCATAAGCGAGACGTTGAACAGTTTATTTCCAACTGTCCAAGTTGCAAATCGATATATAATCCAATCCCCCTTGGATTATATATCGATTTAAGAAAACATTGTGTTGCAGAATTAACTGAACGAACCGTGCGGGGCTTTGCAATTGGTGGACTTAGTGGAGGCGAAAACAAACACGAATTTTTACGGACAGTTCACACCTGTACGAATCTTCTCCCAAATGACAAACCTCGATACTTAATGGGTGTTGGGGTCGCTTCAGATTTGGTCGTATTTCGAACGAGAACAGTACGTTTTGGATGTGCTCTTGTTGATAGTGCACAATTGAATCTAAAAGAGCAAAAGTAGGCTCTGGATCTCCGACCGAGAGATGAGACCTGTCATTGTAACACTTTGCAAGATGTACAAACGAAATTCCCAGATTCGTTAAATACTTTGTGTAGTCACTTTGGAGAAGATCCTATTCCAGAATGGATTATTGACGCTCTCAAAGCTGTTAAAATAAATTTGTATAGAGTGAGAAAATCAGCCTTAAGGAATATTTTAATAAATGCAATTGCTAATTTATTAGTCTAAAAAAATGGCATTGTGTAGGTACATACACTTCAAATGTTTCAAAATTAACTATAATAAATTACTTATTTGATTTTTTTTCACATCATAATTTAAAAACGAGATATAGCTATGTAACTAGTTTTCTTTTTTGTTCAAATAATTTGCTGTTGCGTTTCGTTTTTGGTTTTTAACCTCGTGTGTCGTGGATTTTGTTTCATATATTGTCATCCTCGTCCTCAGAGCCATTATCATCTTCTTCGCCATCCGATAAGGGTTTTTAGTTGAAGGTAAAGATCCAATGCTGTCACTTTCAACATCCTTTTGGCCATCTTCGCTTTTATTATTGCTAGTATCTGGTTAGACCGGATCACTTTTGCGGGTTCTCTCAATTTCTGCCTGGAAAATTGTCACAAAATATCTGTGATTAACTAGTTTCAAGGTTTTAGTTAGGAAGCTACCTTCATTGATATCGAATTTTTTGGCCTTTCGACCAAATCCAACAATTCCATATCATTGTATCTAGTGTTGGTTGGGCGCTGAACTGATTTAAGTTAAATTGCCGAACGATATTTTTGGTCGATTAATGTCTTGATTTTCGTAGATTTACAAAAATAACTTCTATTAAACAATGTTTCATTAAGAAAACATTTTCAGAACAAGAATATTTTGTGGCTTTTTAACATTTTCATTTAGTAGGATGACAACAAACGTTGATGTTTTTTTTTCTTGTTTTTACAGCTGTTTTCTAAAATGTCATTTTGCAATTTAACAGTGCTGCCAATTTTTATCACTAAGCCCCTTTGTCGTTTTTTTCAACCAATTATCCCGGGGCTTGCAAAAAAACGCACCTATTATTATAACTTTATTTATATGTAATAAATTACAATATAAATTTAAACTAATAGCACTAACTACCAGAGTCTGCGGCTATTTGATAAAAGCAAATAAGTATAGCTATTAAATGGGATATGGTATTATGTTTCAAAATTAATAATTATATTTATATGTTCACATTAATTTTGAGGTTGCATACAATTTTAAAGACATTTTAAATATTTTTTTCTGATGGTGTTATCAATAAGTCGGTAAGTTTGTCTTTACAGAATTGGTTTCTGCAGATGGAGTTTACTCTGACGCATTCAGTGGTGAGGTGTTCCATTGAGAGTATGTTCTGTTGGTTATAAAATTGACAGGTTGGTGGATGGTTTTTGGAGATGATGTGGGTATGTTTGTATGCGGCTCATGTGTATAGGTATATTTGTTGGATAGATGGGATTTGTTGCATGACGATTGATCGATTGATGGTGAGTATTGTTTCGAATTCCTTTGTTTTATTTCGTTGTAAGTTTTTTTGATAAGGTTTTCGTATCTTTTTTGTTGAAGCAATGCAAAATAAAAAGCGGTTCGTTTAGGGCTGATTTTGCAGTAATGTCGGCTTATTCATTGCCTTTATTCCAGCATGTCCTGGAATCCCAGCAAGTTTCATGCTTTTTTTGTTTATGATTAACTTATCTCGGATCTTATTTATTACATCAGCTTCGTTGTTTACATTTTGGATTGTCATTACTGTTGACAAACTATATTTATATACAGGGTGGCTCACGAATTGTGCTACAAAAATAAAACGTAATAACTTTTTTTCAGTGTGAGTAATCGGCTTATTCATCGTCAGCAAACAACAGTGCTTTTATGATCGTATTCAATACCAGCAGGTAACCATTCGATCAAATCTTCTATGAAAAGCGCAAAAAGAAGCGGGCTGGGTGAACATCCTTGCCTCATCCCTGAGGAATATTGAAACCAATTGGATTTGCGCTCACCATCCCATACTGCTGCTAGTGTATCTTCGTGCATCTTTTCGATTATACTGGCAAACTTCAGGGACATTCCTAATTCTAACAGCTTTAAAATTAGGGCTTTACGATCCACCGTATCAAAAGCTGCTTTAAAGTCGACGAAGAACACGTTGAGTTTTTTGTGTTGGCTCAGGAATGAGTGTGCAATACTCCGTAACACAAAAATATGATCCACGGTTGAGTATCCTTAATCTAAAACCAGCCTGAAATTCCTTAAGCAGCTTATTTTCTTTTATCCACGCTGTCAGTCGACGTTGCAATATTGCAGTGAAAATTTTATACGATGAGTTGAGGAAAGAGATACCGCGATATTTCGCAGGATCCGGCGAACATCCTTTTTAATGTATGGGAAAAATCAGCGCTTCCTTAAATTGTTGAGGTACAAAAGCAGATTCATAAACTTTATTGAATAAGGTAACAAGGCTTTCACACACACCATCACCTTACACCATTACGGTTGGTATTCTATCGGATCCAGCAGCTTTCCCATTCCTTGAGACCACCCAATGCCAGTATTACCTCATCTTTGACTATTTCTCAATCTAGAATTTGATTTTCGAAACCATGAGCAGCGTACTGAAAGGATACTCGATAAACTTCTGGGTTAAGTAGACCCTTAAAATGATCACATAATATATTTGAATTCAGAGTTCCACCAATTGCAATTTTTTTACCATTAAGCTTCCATGCTTTAATCAATTTCTCCAATTGCTCCACGCTAATTATTTGTTGCTGATTTATAAGTGAGTTTTCTAGTTCACTGCGGTACCTATTTGCTTTTGACTCCGCCCAAACTAATTTGGGAAGTAGTGTCAGTATTCGTTCGTCCTCACTCCCACAGGTTTCAAGTTGAAAGTAGACAACAATTGGTAAATGGTCAGAATATGATACTTTGCCGACTTCCAAATCTGTCACGTAAGTTTTCCACTCTCCCCTAATTAGACTGTAATTAATTACTGAGGTTCCTTGTTGGCCTACAAAAGTTAATTGTCCACCTTTATCCATTTTGCTAGTTCCATTTTGTATTCGCAGACCAAAAGAGTTATAAAGTTCCAATAGTTTTTTGCCACGCGGACACATTTTATCTTTTGATTTCCTTATAATCCCATATAACTGATTCGAAATTCCTTCTTCCTCACCTATTCGTGCATTCAGATCTCCTATAACAATAATATTAGGGTTCTTATTCACAGCAAGCATATCTTCAAGTTTTTCAAAATCAGCTTCCCAGGATGTACAATTAATATAAGTGGGCAATACCCAAAAGATTTTTTTATTAAATTGCAGGCTAAAATAAGTAGTTCATGTCGATGTCTTAAATTCACATTTCAAATTTGTAATCTTTCCTTTATTATTTTAAAGAGTGACTGTGTGGTGCGCAGTTTCATCAAGGTGTATTGTCGGGTCATACTTCTTTGAAGAAAACGGTGTAACACAAACTGTCAATGGGGACCGTTATTTAAAGATGTTGAAGGAGTTTTTTTTACCCAGAACTTCGCCGAAAGCGTATCCCTTTCAGCAGGATTTGGTTTCAACAAGATGGATCACGTGCACACGTAGCCACACAAATTATGGCTGAGCTCCAACGAAAATTCCCTAGCAAATTGATATCCAGAAACTGCACTTTCCGCTGGCCCCCAAGGTCACCTGGCCTGACTGTACCAGACTTTTGTTTGTGGGGTTATGTCAAGCAGGAAGTTTACAAAACGAAGCCCAGGAATTTGACTGAATTGAAGCTGTCCATTTAGACAATAATTAGGGCGATCCCAATTTCAGCCCTTCAGGCCGCAATGAACAATTTTCTGATCAGGTACCGCATATGCGTGGGTGAGCGTGGAGGTCATTTGCGGTCAATCATCTTTAAAACCCATTAGTTATTTAATATAAAATTTAATTTTTAATCCAATAAAAAAATTAATGAAATACATCGATTAAAATAAAAGTTATTTAAATTTCTTATTGTAGCACGATTCGTGGACCACCCTGTATGAGGGTTTTTTGCTGTTGGCTTCTTTTGTTGCTTGGTATATAGCGATGTACTTTGAGGTAAAAGACCCTTGGATATTATTAAACCATTTTCATTAACGACAGCAAATGACGTCGCCTCGTTTGTTTTCGAACCATCAGTGAAGAGAAGATTCCATTTCAATGATTTATATTTTGAAGACATTTAATTGAAAATTCCTTTGTATACTTAATTGCTTGTTGTTGTTTTCGAGTAGTTACGAAAGGTGAGATCTATGGTGTCTTTTGAGAAGTTCCAGGGTGGGTGAAAGGTGTCTCTTTTATTTATTATATTGAGAGGTAACTTCAACAACTTTGCAGTAGATAGTGCTTTAAAAAGTGATAATGGATAGTTGGGTATCTTTTTATGTTGTATCTTTTTTTATTACCTTGTGGTTTGCTGATTTTTTGTTGAATTTATTTTTTTGATGATTGAAGCCGTGAGATTTTCTGAAATTTTTGGAAGTCCGGCTTCTGTGAGAATATTCCTTATAGGTGTTGCTCTGCAAGCTTTCATGGATGTTCGAACTGCTCCATGATATAATGGCGATATAAGCTGCAGCGATAATTTAGATGTTTTACAATAGATAGCAAGGTCATAATCAATTTTTGATAAAAAAAAACAAATTTTACAATATTTATAAGAGAATTTATATTACAAACTCTATGTTTGCTAGAGAGATATTTAATCATATTAACTCTGGTAGAAAGGCTTTTTTTAACATACAAACAATGATTTGCTAAAGCTTAAAGCTAAATTTTGAGTCAAATATAACTCCAAAATTTTTCAAAACATTAACATTGTCAATATTAATATTATTTATAGATAATGGTATTATTTTTAAACAACAATTTTTTTTACCTATATGTATAATTTTACTTTTCTCAAAAGAAATTTTGGCACCACTTATTTTGCCTCAATTTATCAAATCATAAACGATGTTTAGAAATCATATCCCACCAAAGTTAAGTTTTTACATTTTGTGAAAATGATAAGATCATAAGCATAAATGGAATAATTTATTTTTTTATATTTTTTTTAAATTTGACAGATTTCATTAAAGGAAATTATGAAAAGTGTAACCGAAAGAGGAGATCCTTGAGGGATTCCGTTCTTTAGGTCATGCACTCTAGAATATGTATTATTGAGTTTGACGCGAAACTTTCCATTTGAAAGGAAAGCTTTAACATAATTTAAAATGTTTGGTCCGATTTTCCAAGAGAGTAGTTGTTATATTACGATATGTGTTCCTACTCGGTCAAAAGCCTTTTCAAAATAGATTGCAAGTGTGTTTATTTTTTGAAATAGCGGAAAGTATAAAGTCGTCAGTACATAGTATTGAGTCCATTATGCTTCTTTCACTTTTGAACGCTACTTGATTTGTGCTTATAAGGTTATTTTTTTCCAAAAACCAGAGGATACGTTTTGAAATAATTTTTGCAAAATTTTTCCTGAGCATGGCAGCAAGGATATTGGACGATACGCTGTAATCTTAGTGCAGTCTTTGTTTGGTTTGGGGAGTGGAATGACGCTCGCTATTTTTCATGCTTGGGGGATAATACCTTTATTTTTAAATAAACGGACTATTTTTTATCATCTCATACGAAATGCGGTCGAACCCTGGTAAAAGGGGTTTCAATTGAACTAGCAGAATTATTTGTGTCATATGTTATTGATGGTGTTACATTTTTAATTTCATTTTTTGAAGTAAAAATTCTATAGGAAATTGCAATCGTCTGAAAAATGTTCCCAAGTATCTGCAAAGAGTTTGCATATTTCTAAAGGAATGGAGATTAGATTTGTTTGGTTGTCTATAATTTTAATTGTGGAAGGTCTATAGTTGCCTGTGAGGTACCTTATATCTGTCCATAATTTTCTGGATAAGGCATTCGGGTTAATATTACAGGTAAATTTATCATAACTCTCAATTTTTGATTTTTTTGCTTCTCTTGTGAATAATGCTTTGGCTTTGCGATATGCAAGAAGGCTGTTATCGTTTTGGGGATTTCTTAAAGGGTTTCCATGAATTAAGCACGAATCGTGCTACAATAAGAAATTTAAATATCTTTTATTTTAATCGGTGTATTTCATTAATTTTTTTTAGCGTTTTTGAGGTATAGAGAAAAGTGGAATGTCTGGAGACAGCCCACTAAATCTATTACCTTTTAGTTTTGGTCCTGTGGGCATTATTGAATAGATTGTAACACTATACGCGGGAAGGTAAATTCACACGCGGTTTGGAAACAAAAATTACAGGAGAGAGTAAGTAATATAGCAAAAAGCTGATCGAAAAAAGAGCACTGATAATGTACTGGAAAAAAATAGCCAAAATGAACAACGATGCGTATGCAATGAGTGCTAGACGGAGACTCTTGCTCAACGTTGTCGTAACGCTGATATCATAAACTAATAATGCAAAGACCGGAAAACTCTGCTTTCATTTGACATTTGCCTACAAGCTGAAACACGCACACAAGTAACTTTTCCGTTCCTCTTCCAATAGACACATTGATAAAAACGCACACAAGAATCTTTTCTGTTCCTCTTCCTATAGACACATAGACAACACAGCCCTAGTAATTTGTTTTTGTTTTGCTTTTCGATTTCCCATCTATTCATGGATAGAGTTTCAATGCTACAAATACAACAATGTAAACAAATGGGTTTTGGAGGGTGAAACGTACGAAGGTTTCCAATCTTTATTATGGCTTATTTGTGGCTGATATCCTGTTTATCTACCAGCTTATAAGAACTGTCCTGACTTACTCAAATTAATTAATTTTAATACAAATCCACGAAACTAAGGTTCCGTTCCTTTCTTCCGACTTCCAATCCACCGCACCAACTACGCTCATTTCAATCTTATTTGTAGAAAGGTACGATCTGCTAATTCAGTACATGATATACTTGATTTCTCCCTTAGTTCTCCATTCCTCAAATAATCATATTAAACATCTCTCCCTAACTCATTGACCTAGTTTTATTTTTTTTAAGTTATTATTATTTGTACATTATTGTTATTATTATTATTATTAATTTATGTATTCATCTTACGTGTAACTGCTTGTATTAAGCTAAATTAAATTAAAATTATATGAAATTTAATATTCTAATAAGAAACTTTCAATAATCAGAAAAATGAACCAAAAGGCAATCACAACACAAATTCAATTTCAGAATCTTGTTCTGCAAACCAAATTCAATACAAAAGAATAATAATTCACACATCTATGTATGTATGTAGGTATTTGCATGCAATGCAAAACCAAAAATTAATGTTATCCCGTTAATGTTCCATTTTGTTGTTCACTTGAACTCTCTTACTATTTAAAGTGAAATTTCTTTACCGGGGGTAAACATTTTCCATGTAACGCAACGGAACGGCAAACGTCATTCATTTAAAAAAACACACAAACAGTCTAATTCTTTATAATTTTTTTTAATAAAACAAGAAACACTGAACTTTTTAAATTAAACTTTTTCATTAATAATTACTTATACATTTAAAAACAAATTAACTCTAATAAAAATACAAAACAAAAAAAAAACAAATAAATTAATCTGTCATGTTGACAACCGTAGACCAGTATTACCTTATACAAAAAAATCCTAAGTCCGCTGTCAAATCTGAAACGGATTTGCCATGCATTTGGAAGAATTGTTTATTCTTTAAACACAATGGATGTGATACTAAAGCGATAGGTGGGTTAAGGAGTTCTTATTTTAATTAATGTCAAACCATGAATCAAAGAAAACAAAATTACGACATATCTTTTTTTTTCTTGTTTTATTGCCATCATATGTGAAAAGTAATGTGGAAATAGTTGTGGATTAATGTTGTCAAACACAATTCATGTGGTCACGTTATGTTTAATTACTAGATAAAGTATTTGAAAATCAGTTAGCATCAATATTATTTTCTTGAATCTCGTTGTGAAAAGATTCATCCCATTGAATTGTGAAATGTTTACAGTGAATCTTGTCTTATTTTCTTGGGCATTGTAAATCATTTCTCTTGCCAAGTCTCCGATAAATTTTTCGGAGATTGTCACTTGTGTAACGTTTATATAACTACTAAATTTTTGTGGCAGGCCCAGTTATAAACGTGTTTCAAATATTTGATCAGTGGTTCAGTAAATTTAACTGCCGATTTTGGTGGATGAACTGCGGTTTAGCGATGTGTTAAAATGTATGAGACTTCTTTTACATACTTGCTTCTTGAATTTTCGTTGAACGCAATTGGATTGAGATAAAATTCCAGAATCACTGTTCAAATATTTAAACCACATGTGTACAACTGGCCCTTAGTAAACTTATGTAGTAGACATGGAATAAGCATTTTATTTACTAACATGGGTACTAAGGTAAATCGGTGAGGTTAAATCGTTTGGTTATAATTCGTGAGTGTAAGTTGAGAACCCAACGGAACATAATTTTTACCACCGTTAAACCTCGCTTAACTCGTCGAAATCGGTGAATTAGTTTTGTGGTTCAGAAAATATACCTGCATAATTCTGTGGATGAACTGCGATTCAACGATGGGTTAAAATGTATGAGACTTCTATTACATACTTGCAACTTGAATTATCGTTGAAGTCCTGTTTTTCCTCCGAAATAGTGAATTTATATTGCTGAATCACGGTTCAAATATTTAAGCCACATTTTTACAAGTAGCCATCAGCAAACTCATGGATTAGAAGCGGAATAAGCATTAAATATTTACTAATAGGGCTGCTGATGTAAATCGATGAGATTAAATCGTTAGGTTAAAATTCGTGAGTTTAAGTTGATAACCCACGGATCACAATTTTTACCAACGCTGAACGTCAGCTAATTTAAATCAACGAATTTGGTGGATTTATTGAGGCTCAACAATGGTCCCAGGTTAAGTTGATTTGAAATAGCAAATTTCATGCTTGAGCTATCAGTGAAGCTCAGTTAACTTGCGGAACCATTAAAAGTGATGGTTGACAGCATAAACTAATAAGATAAAGACCCGAAAAAACCTCCTGTCATTCGCATTTGCCTACGCAAGTAATTTTCCGTTCAACTTCCCATAGACACATTGATAGAAACGCACACAAGAATCTTTTCTTTTCATCTTCCTATAGATACATAGCTAAGACAGCCTTATGCCGGATTTACACATTTGTCAAATTGCCACTAATTCATGCCAATAAACTGGCAAAATAATGGTAAGATCAAATCAATACCGATAAGCATTTACACGAGGCACTTAAAAGTTTTTTACCTATGTTTACTGAAGTTTAAAATGGACTCGTTCACTATGAATGGCCTTGATCGGTAATGAGATTTCATTGTGATTTCAGCGAAATGACGCATTTCGAAATCCCAAAACTATAATGGTGAAATCCGAAGATTTGGACTGAAATCTACGTACTCCGAGATTTCGCTTTTCCCACCTAGCGGGGTATTATGTTATCTACCGTTTACCTTCATAACAGATGCATGTGTGTGCTGGCGCTCCGATTCACTTTGGTTTGATGCTTCATACATACGACAGCAAAATACCTCATACACAAAACAAACAGCACTTACATCTGAAAATAACTACGACAACAACCTATGGCAGAAACTGAGCCACTGCCGGTTAAATTACTACTAAATCGACTATCAAAAGAGGGGTAGTTTTGAATATGTTAATGTCGGTTTTCGTATCCATTCATTCAATTACTCGCTTTTCTGGTTCTGTTATTTTATCGTTCGCCAACTCGGTTTGCAAAAACATAACCCTAGTAACTCGGTTTATTTGACTAGGTTGACACTTGACAGCAACACCCCATTAATAATGTGTACCAAACTTAAAAACTCTTCCCGTCATCAAGAGCGCCATCTAGAGGAGTCGCAAACCATTTTCTTTACAATATTTGCTTTGAAGTTTCTCAATAGTTGTGTTGTCAATTAATTTTTATTTTGTGGCAGTGAACAGAAAAAGTAAATTAATATTGTTAAAAAATAAAAATATTGTTAAAAACTTCTTGGAAACAAATATTTAAAAAATGCAAGTGGATTAAGAAATTTCCGCGCGGCGTTATCAGCATATAAAAAATGCTGATATATTAACGAACTGAAGATTTTTTTCTTTTTATAACTGCCAAGCAACACACACAGTCACAAAAAGAGATTAGATCCATAATCGTTGTTTTCAAAGCAAGAAAGTATTGTATTATGCCGTGTGTCAATTGAGTTAAAATTTTGGTTAAGTTTGAAAATTATATACCTATTTGGGAAATTATAAATTTCCCATATACAGTCTTTGCGTTATCAAGAAGAAAAAAAACAACATTTGAGAAGAAGTATTCTTATGGCGATTTCGTTTCAATAAATAGGATTTGCTACTAAAACCAACACATAATTTGGTTTTGAAAAGAACGATTTGGGATCTAATCTCTTTTTGTGACTGTGTGTGTTGCTTGGCAGTTCTAAAAAAACACATCTTCAATTCGTTAATACATCATTATTTCGTTTTTATTTTCTTATTCCGCAGCGGGGGAATTCCTTAATCCACTTGGACTGTTTTAATAATTTGTTTCCAAGAATTTTTTAACAATATTTTAATTTTTTAATAATATTAATTTATTCTTACTTTACACTGCCACAAAATAAAAATAATTGACAACACAACAACTGAGAAACCAAACTCCGTACAAATCTGCGGCTGCCAGTGCTGGAAAGGGATTCCACAGGCCTTTCCATTGTTGTACAACTTGTTGTACAATTCATGACTTCACCTCTTTCGACATTTTTGAAAAAAATTAAGGCTAGACCCTTCCAAGAAAAAAAATACCATTTTTAACAATGTTCCCCAAACCCATCGATATATACATCAAAAAAATTTCTGTTCAATACCTATCCACAGCTGAAGACAAAAGGTATCTGTGACATCCGGTTCTTGAGATATTTTAATTCAAAGTTATTCGCATGATTTTCCACCCAACTGCAGTTGACTTGCTTTAGATGGTGATATCTCCGCAATCACTACAGAACTAGTCTAAGTCCAAATTTTCGAAATTTGAGTTTTTTTCATGAGCTGAAAGCCAGTTGCATTCTGCGCGTGCCTGTGTGATGATCGTCTTCTTACCCGCAGTCGTTCATTTACAGTTTTAATCTTACAAAACAATCCTATGTCCTCAGTCTTTTTTTTTTGCATTATGCAGAACTAAGCTATGTCTACTTTATGGACTTAGGTTTTTTGTGCTTTACAAAACAAATAGCCTAAGTCCACAATACGGACATAGTTTAGTTCTGCACACACAAGATAAATAATGTGTGTTCCTTTTTGTATCTTATTTGAAGTGACTTACGATAGTTTTGCGATTTAACGGTGAAGTTTGTTCTTTTTAATAAAATGTTCAACAACATGTCAAGAGGTCAAAAAATGCTGAATCTCGTCTTAAAACGAAAGGGGAATACAGGTTCGTATTAAAATTATGTACATAATTATTTCTATATAGCATATTTTGTAAAGAATTTAATTTTTAGGATTTAAAGTAAACAATTTTAACTTGCTATAACTTGTGTTAACTGTTTAAAGAAACATTCGAAGTTCTGACAGAACCAGGATCATTAGGACAAATTTCAATTGATCACTGTGAAAACATAACTCAAAATGGTATGTTATAGCCTATAATATTTACCTACTGTTTTATTTTAAAATCTATAATTATTCTAGACACAATAAATTGATTTAATTTCACTAACTAAAACTTTCGTTAATTTTCTAAAAACTTAATTGAAGGACAGAGAGAACCAGTTGCAGTTACAGAAACTGAAATGGATGGGACCAGTTTTGAAAACGCTGTAAATGAAAGTAATGAAATTAAAAGAATTTTATTTTGAGCTTTTGAACAATTTCTACTTTTTGTTTAGATAATTCTCACGAGGTTTTAAGTGATGAGCATGACAATGATCCTTTTGAAACAGATGATGGTGGTTCCGATTATTGCCCTTCCAACAGCTTCTTGTCCTCGTCTAGCAACGACTCAAATCAAAATCTTTCAATCAGCATGTTTCAACAAGTTTCCGCCAATGAAGAAAACCCAGTTCAAGGTGCCAGAGAATATGCCATAGTTTCAGGTGAGTCCAATTCAACTATTTCGAGAAAACGCGTTCGCAAAGAGGCAGAATGGATTCGCAAGAAGCGAAAAGCCCTCAGAAACAGTGGGCAGGAGTACGTAAACCATACAAATAAAACGGTTTGCGAACGAAAAATGAAACCTCCTTGCAAGAAAAATGCAAATTGAAATGCAAGTCTAAAATCAGCAAAGCTTCTATACAACACGTTTTTAAAGAATTTTGGAAACTTGGAGACATTAACCGGCAGAGAGACCACATTTCCAAATATGTTGAAGTTCAGCAAAAAAAAAAGACTACGGATAAGACCAAGTCCAACGACTTCATCTGGTTATGAAGAAAACATGGAGAGTAGACGTAATCTCTCCTACTATTACTACATGCCAATACAAAATGATACAAAAAATTAGGTATGTCAAACGTTTTTTATAAATACTCTTCGTATAAGCCATCGAATGGTCAAAACGGTAGTTATAAAATCTTATAAAAAAGGACTCGTTGCAGTAGAGGAAGATAAGCGTGGGCACTCAAATCTAAATTCCCTTCTTCCGAGTTCCATAAAAAACTCAGTTCGGGATCATATAAATAGCATCCAAAGAGTAGAAAGCCATTACTGTAGGTCCAACTCACAAAGAGAGTATCTGCCACCTGGGCTAAATATAACAAGACTGTATGCAATGTACAAAGATATTGAAAGCATCCCTCGACAGGCATCCTTTGCAGTGTATCGGCAAATTTTTCTAAATGAGTTTAATTTATCATTTCATGTACCCAAAAAAGATCAATGTGATCTGTGTAACAAATTCAAAAACTCGAATGGGCAAGAGAAAGAAAACGTGGAAGAAATTATAGCGAATCACCTAAAAGCTTAAGAGCTCGCGAGAATCGAAAAAAACAAAGCCAAACTCCGATCCCAAACGTTCCCTGAATGCTGGTTTTGACCTGCAAAAACCACTTTTTTCACCAAAAGCTGAAGTCTCACAGCTATATTACAGTATGCTTTTGATAGTGAAACGAAAATTATCAACACTGTGGAGAGAAAAAGAGGAACTCTTCAAAATTTGGACACTTACAACCTAGTACAACTTAGAAACAACCAAATACCAATTCAAACATTGAAGTACAAGGATCTCATGCATGTTTGCAGGGAAAAAGTTATTCCTGAAATATATCATCCATTCTACGAACATCTTAAAGAAGGGTCCAGATCTCAAGATGTCCTGGAGATGAGCAACAGCGACTCTGACCGATTTTTATCTTCTAATTTTATTTTTTAAGAAAATGTGATTGCATAATTTTTATTTATTTTTATGAAAATATTTTTTATTTTTTGTATTTTTTAAAGGAATCTGGTGATAAACTTGGTGACCTGATTATTATAGTTACTAGAAACTTAAAGTTAATCCTAATAATTACTTTTAATGAATTAATAAGTGCATTTTTTGTTTAAGAATGATCATTGTGTTAATTTTTTCTTTGTTCAAAACTATAATTTGGTAAGACTGAATATATGTACAACAATTTCTAGCTTCTAACATATAGTTTTATTACAAATAAAACTGTTTAAAGCACTAAATATTTTGTATTTTTTTTTATTATAGTCGAGTTTTTTGATACTCTGTCGTCAATCCTATGTCCATTATTAAAAAGAAAAGTGAGGGATGAGTTAATCCTAAGTCCACTTTTATGAGATAAGCTTGTTCTACATTCAAAATTTACATGCACAATAATCATATGTCCCAAATCAACTTAAATAATAGTGCCTCTTAAGAGCTTAAGAGTCACCTAAATCCAACAAAACAAATAATATATATGATTTTTACGCCAAGGTGTTTCATTATATAGTTTACTAGTAAACACATTTTTAAGCTTTAAAATCGCTGTCCTGAAAAATTTCAAAATTGTGACTTAGGCTAGTTCTGCATTGTCGCGACGAATTGTCTATCTCGTTTTGTATCAAAAGAAAGAAAGAGACAGGTTGCACTGTTTTTCAAAAAAACATTGACAAAAAATGTATTTTAATTGTCAGTTTCAAGACAAGATAAGAACTACAAACAATTCAGAATAAAGTATGTTTCAAGAAATAATAAAACTTCAAACATTTTTGTTTTACCTTTTTAAATTTACAAGGTGATTGAGAACTTATTCATCAAAAAAATAGACCTGGTTAGATGGAATAGGTGATATAATCATTTCTTCAACAGCAAAAAAGTTCGGAGCGCATCATGACTTTTGCGCTGGCTTAGTTATTGGACGAACAACTTTAAAGTTGGATAAAAAAGAATGGACAAGTGTAATATTATAATTTGCACTCCTGGACGTTTGTTGCAAGACATGGACGAAAGTCCACTTCTATGTATTGTAGAGATCAGAAACTACTCGTGACGAGTCAAAAAAGCTTCATTTTCAGCATTTGAAAAAAAATTATTAGAAATCTGAAAAGCGGAACCTATTTTTTTAAATTTTTATTATAAATATATGCATAAATAAATAAAAAATAAAATACAATTTGAAGTAAAAGTTTTGAAGTAAAACGTCTTTTGCAGCGTTGGGGGTAAAAATGTCTATGGATCTGTCAAGCCGATAACACGACATGTTTACTAAAAAAAAATTTGTCCATGAAATTCAAATATGTTTTATCTGTTATAAAATCATGAAAGAAAAAATTGTTTCAAATTAGGGAGGCTTCACTTATAGCGCGTGTACATAAGTACACACACTCTTTATTTATATTTCTTCACATTCACGGATTTTTCATTTATCCTCTCTTATATCTATGTTCTTCTTGCTCAAATCTTAAGATCTTCAACATTATACAAGTTTTCTGCAACTTTCCGCATTTGGAAACTAGCCGTCGAACAGTTCGATGTTCGGCATGATATTACTACAGATTTTATATAACTGGATATCCATTTTGCGGTTTCAAAAGTAAACGTAAATAAAACACATATAAAATATTTTTTTTCATGATATTTCGTTTTTATTATAAAGTTTGAATGTTGACATTATGTGTGAAACACTACATCATTTAATTGACCACCACGCGAATTGTTGTAAGCATCGATTCTTTTGAGATTTTCGACCACTTTTTGACACATATTGGGTGGGATCTCAGCCAATACTTGACGAATGTTGAATTTCAAGTGCTCAAGAGTTAAAGGTTTATCTGCATAAACACGGTCTTTCGCGTAGCCCCACAAAAAAAGTCCAGCGGAGTCAAATCGCATGATCTTGGAGGCCAGTTGATATCGCCACCACGGGAAATTACACGGCCAGGAAATATCTTGCAATAAAGCCATATTCTCTCGAGTTGTATGGCATGTGGCATCGTCTTGGTGAAACCACATATTCTTCAAGTCGTATTCTTCAATAGCAGGCAAAAAAAAGTCGGTTATGATATGACCATAACGCTCCGAATTGACGGTGACCGTCGTTCCATCATCCTTTTCGAAGAAGTAAGGTCCAATCACACTTCCGGACCAAAGAGCGCCCCAAACAGTGACTTTTTGTGGATGTATTGGCCACTCTTCAATTACCTGAGGATTCTCAGAACTTCAAATATGACAATTTTGTTTATTAACATACCCACCGAGTGAGAAATTTGCTTCGTCGCTGAAGAAAATTTTGTTCGAAAAATCGCCGTCCACCGCCTGTTGTTCAAGCACCCATTCCACGTATCTACGATGTTGTGAATGGTCAGTTGGCTTCAGTTATAATGTGATCTGGACTTTATATGGATGTAGGTGTAGATCAAAATGCAAAATACGCCATAATGTGCCGTGAGACGTCCTATTTCCTGAGAACGACGAGGAAGCGACACATTCGGGTCTTCCGCAACACTTTCACTTACAGCAGCGATATTTTCAGTGGTACGCGCGAAACGATGATGCACAGGCCTTACAATATCTGTTGCCAATACAGTCTCTTCAAATTTCTTCACAATTTTGCAAATTGCTTGCGTAGTTGGACGATTATGTAAACCATAATCTCGTCTTCAAGCACGATCTGTGGCTGTGGCAAAATCTTAACATCTACTTTAATTCTACTTTATCATTATTTTGTTGCAATACTATATGTATGTAGCTTTGTAGGTATAAAATTAAGTAAATAAGATTAACTTAACAGATGAATCAGAATCATTTTGAAATAATTTAATAACATAGGTGTGTGTTTTAAATTTCAAATTAAATAAATTTACGATTTATGGTGTTGCTGGTTTGACCCGACCTGGATCCCCACGGTACTCCCCCGCTAGTGAAAATTCCATATACTATTGATACTGGAATGGAATAATAACTTTTCGACCTGATCGACTTGTTGTTGTTTTTTGAACAGGGGATGCAGGCATCTGATATTTCCATTTCTTGAGTTTTCGAACACTCGTAGTCTTTTGCACATCGCTGGTAGTTTTAAGTTCATCAGTTTCATCAGAGTTGGTAAAAGCTGCTTTCAACCTGTCGATAGAAACTATTTTTAATATTGTTTTTGATTTTAATAGGAAAATAATTAGGACATTTTTTTGAAATAGGGCAAGGTCTTTCATATGAAGGTTGAAGTGAAGATCTAGCCATCAGTTCTTATGAGGATATGAGTACATTTTTCTAAGGACTTCTGAACGAAAAGTTTTGTTGTGCCATGGTGGCTGGTGTTTGTTTGTCTTAAGAATACATGTTTTTCCGTAATTCTTTCACGAAATCTTCTGAGGTTGAGGAGTTTGTTGGTGGATCAGCAAGGTATTCGCCTAGTAAACGAAGTATCTAACTGGATATCCAACCGTGGAGTAGGTTTTGAGCGACCAATTCGGCTCTGATGTCTTCCATGGGCCATGCCTCAGGACACCGGGTATACCTATCTATGATCGTTAGGAGATACCTATAGCAATGTGATGTGGGCAATAAGCCAACTATATTCATGTTGATATGAGTGAAACGCTGGGATGTAAAGCTGTATGGAGCGATGGCTGCCTTGTTGTGTCGGCTAATTTTAGATTTCTGACATTGTATGCAATTACAAATTGCAAAACTTCGTTTTGTTGTCCAGGAACGTGCAAGATTGTTGTTGAGAATTGACTAAGGCGAGTTGTCGGATTAGTTTTGGTGATGCTTTGCTCAGGTTCTGCTGGAACGCGTAAATTAGCTGCTTGTGGTCAGTGTAGATGGAGAATGACCTTCCTTCCAATAAGTGTCGAAAATGGTTCACGCCTTCATACAATGTCAGGAGCTCTCAGCCGTAAGTACTACGTGTCTTCTGGGTTGCGGTGAGTTTTCTCAAAAACAATCCGAGTGGTTGAGAAACATTGTTACAAACTTAATTGACCACATCACCTATCGCTGTAGTCCAAAGATGATGCGTGTCGTTCTGCACAGAAAATGCAAGAAGTGAAACACTGACTAAATCAGACTTGCATTTTTCTAAAGCAATGTGTTTTTCAGATGTCCAAGCGATTGATGTGTTGTCATTCTTCTTATTACCTTGAATAAGCTTGATGGTGGCGTGGATGCCAATGCAAATTGGTGGACGAATCGTCCCTGTGGCGTCGGTTGTGCCGATTTACCATTTTGGTTGCTTTTGGCAATAACGATAAATACACAAGACACTCCATGCGCATATACGAGTATATACTCGTATGTGTTGAAATATGCTTTAAAATATATATTTTATAATTTATGTTTGTTACATACAAATACATATATTCATCTACACATGAATCTGCTTTTCGCTGAATTCCGTTTGATTTAGTTTTCAATTACAATTTTTTATCTGGATTCGCAGAGTTTATTATACGTGGTTAATACACTTGTTATCGTTAAGGTGACTTGCAGAACAATGAATAACTTTTCGTCTAAAGTTAACGCTTTTATATGGAAAATATAAATTGAGATGCGTTCTTGATTGGTCGGGAACCTTCTGGTAGTCTGCTTCAAATTCTGCAAATCACAGTGTTTTTCTTGATATTCAACGAACGAGAACGAATAAATACTGCGTGAATCGGAGTTCATGGGTTCCAAAGAAAACGCGAACAAACTATATTTTCTTTAATTTCAATTTATTTATTTGGACGATCAAAATGGATTACTGCCTAGTGGTGAGAGGAACAAAAATACAATGGTTTTGTCACATGGCCGAATATACCCCGAAAACCATATAATTTCTTTTTTTTACGTTGGCTGCCATCCTCGATTGTAGTAGATCATGGGTGTAGCCAAATTTTCATATGTGCGGTAGCACAGTTTAAGATTAACCTAACCTACATATGTGCGGTAGCAAACTTTTAAATTAACCTAACTACAATCGAGGATGGCGCGAACATACCGGCCCTCTTTGGCCGATTATGCCATCAAAATACTTAAGATAAACTTATATGAATAATTATTTCAAAAAGCGGAAATGTTGATGAATGGAATAAAGTTACAGTTCAGCGTAATATATAGTTAGCAAAGATTAAATTTATGTTTAGATACTGTTTATAATAGTTTAGAGTAACAATACATTTTTCTTTACATAATATGTTATACAATAAATTTTAATGAATGGAATAAACTCGCAGTTCAGGGTAATATTTAGTATAACACCTTGTCTTGTTAGCAAAGATTAATAGCAATATACGATAATAATTATATATAAAAAATTAAAATTACGAATACATTTTTCATCTGAAATTTGTTATTTCGTCGAGTTGAGTTTTGATTGTTGCGACTCTTACCCTCCCGCATAGAGAAAATAATTAAATAGAGGCGCGACTCGTACCCCCCTTGCCTTAAACACCCGCAAATTTTTTTTGAGTTGAGTAAGAGAAAACTCTCTTAAATTACTCATTTTTTCCTATCCGTGAATACATGTGAGTGGTGGATTAAAAACCCTTTTGCTCAAACTGACAGATAATTTTTTTTGTTGTTGGTTTGTCAAAAGTCTGTCTGACATTTCTAATTACCAAAACAAAAATAATAATTTTTTTCACATTTGGTAAGTTTTTTTTTCATATTTATTTAAATATTCTTTATTTCAATAAAAGAAATATATATATATATATATAAAAAATTGTTTTTTTATGTTTGTTTGATAAAGATTTGGCCACAATGACGGAGATCCGATGGAAAGCGTACATCCAAAGGTATATCTTAGATTGGAAACTCTGAAACCAAACCCAATTGTTTCTTGTTTTTTACAATTGTTTTGTTGTTTTGTTTTAGATTGGGAGTGAAGACGTACTTAGTTTATCTGGGAATGATACCACCAACCACTCCACTTTACACAAAAACCAATCCATCAACAAAAAGTGAAGATCGAATTGGTTATTTAGAAAAGGAGGCTTCACATTGGCGGACACAATGTGAAATCTCACGAATAAGCGATTCGCTGCCACATGAAGTGTCTCGTCTATGTAAAGAGAAACAACAATACAATGAGCCATTAGTAGTGGCGGGTTGTTGTTGTATTACAGAAATATAGAAAGCTTTTCTTGGAATCTATTCTTCGACAGGACATGTTTTGGTAACGGAAACAATTTCCCCAGCAAAATGACAGAGTAAGTAAACCTTTATTTTGCAAGTGCAAATTCATATCTAATCGATGTTTTTCTTATAAACTTTCACAGAGATCTCGATAAACTGAAAGAAGGAATCGCTGAGAAAGTAGCCATATTATCTTTTTGGAAGAATTATATCGTCAGTGGCAATCTCATGAACGAGATCGATATGCACATGTTTACCGAAACACCTCGGTCTGTATGTTCTTAACAGATTGTTGGTCTGTCTGTGGATCAGCATTTAGGCAAGCAGAAATAAGGTACGTTAAATACAAGAAAACCTAATTTCATGTATTTTTAAGTATTTGTTTTTCTTTTAATTTTGTAGGATAAACAGCGCCTGACATTCATTTCAAAATCATGACGAACAACAAGGTCAGACCACACAAACAATGAAGCCCAGCAGGAAGTCATTATTGCCAGATATTATAATTAAATACATAGACTCAATATTTTAAAGTGTTCTCCTTTTATATATATATATATATATTTGTATATAGCTTAAGAATTGTGATTCACTTGATTTTTTTCAATTACATTTTCTTTAAGGGTGTTCAAAAAAATTCTTTTCTTTTCAAGGGAAATGTAATGTTGTGTGTCTCAATGACACATAGGTAAGTATTATATGCTGAGGTAAATTAACACTCAGTACAGTTACAATCATCGAGATCAAGCAAGTACTTTGGAAATGACAGCTTGTCCAAAGTAGCAAATCCAAGAAATTTCTACTGATATCAAGAAAAATCTTGAAATCAGTACTTACGCCAAGCTCTAATTTCCAAACTACTTGCTTGATTTCGATGATTGTAACGGTTCTGAGTGTAAATTAACCTTAGCTTCTAAATCCCTGCAATCATTTTAAATTCAAAAAATTATTTCGAAAAATTGCTATCTAAAAGTAGTTTCTTCGTGTTTTAAACAAAATGAAAAATTACAAAATTACTTTCAGATGCAAATTTTTTGAAATATTTGCTCGAATTGAAAACGGTTTCAAGAATTTACAAGCTGACATAAATTAAAACTCAAAACAGTTTCAATCATCGAGATCAAGCAAGTACTTTGGAAATGACAGCTTGTCCAAAGTAGCAAGTCCAAGAAATTTCTACTGATATCAAGAAAAATCTTGAAATCAGTACTTACGCCAAGCTCTAATTTCCAAACTACTTGCTTGATTTCGATGATTGTAACGGTTCTGAGTGTAAATTAACCTTAGCTTCTAAATCCCTGCAATCATTTTAAATTCAAAAAATTATTTCGAAAAATTGCTATCTAAAAGTAGTTTCTTCGTGTTTTAAAAAAAATGAAAAATTACAAAATTACTTTCAGATGCAAATTTTTTGAAATATTTGCTCGAATTGAAAACGGTTTCTAGAATTTACAAGCTGACATAAATTAAAACTCAAAACAGTTTCAATCATCGAGATCAAGCAAGTACTTTGGAAATGACAGCTTGTCCAAAGTAGCAAGTCCAAGAAATTTCTACTGATATCAAGAAAAATCTTGAAATCAGTACTTACGCCAAGCTCTAATTTCCAAACTACTTGCTTGATTTCGATGATTGTAACGGTTCTGAGTGTAAATTAACCTTAGCTTCTAAATCCCTGCAATCATTTTAAATTCAAAAAATTATTTCGAAAAATTGCTATCTAAAAGTAGTTTCTTCGTGTTTTAAAAAAAATGAAAAATTACAAAATTACTTTCAGATGCAAATTTTTTGAACTATTTGCTCGAATTGAAAACGGTTTCAAGAATTTACAAGCTGACATAAATTAAAACTCAAAACAGTTTCAATCATCGAGATCAAGCAAGTACTTTGGAAATGACAGCTTGTCCAAAGTAGCAAGTCCAAGAAATTTCTACTGATATCAAGAAAAATCTTGAAATCAGTACTCACGCCAAGCTCTAATTTCCAAACTACTTGCTTGATTTCGATGATTGTAACGGTTCTGAGTGTAAATTAACCTTAGCTTCTAAATCCCTGCAATCATTTTAAATTCAAAAAATTATTTCGAAAAATTGCTATCTAAAAGTAGTTTCTTCGTGTTTTAAAAAAAATGAAAAATTACAAAATTACTTTCAGATGCAAATTTTTTGAAATATTTGCTCGAATTGAAAACGGTTTCAAGAATTTACAAGCTGACATAAATTAAAACTCAAAACAGTTTCAATCATCGAGATCAAGCAAGTACTTTGGAAATGACAGCTTGTCCAAAGTAGCAAGTCCAAGAAATTTCTACTGATATCAAGAAAAATCTTGAAATCAGTACTTACGCCAAGCTCTAATTTCCAAACTACTTGCTTGATTTCGATGATTGTAACGGTTCTGAGTGTAAATTAACCTCAGCTTCTGAATCCTTTCAATCATTTTATAATCAAACAATTATTTAGAAAAATTGCTATCTAAAAGTAGTTCTTTCGTGTTTAACCGTTTTTTTTAAAGGTGAAGTTGAACAAACATTCCCGAAAATAAACAAAGAATCATATACATGTATATATATATAAATATTGTATTAATGACAACACAAAATAATTAAAATTATTATTATTATTCATTACAAATAAGTTTGCTGCTCATAGAGATATATAGAACATTATGAAGAATAGAATAATCTCATTTTTGCCAGGAACACAATCAATGTTAATTATTATGATCCTTTTTTATTTCAATATTGGATGAGGTGGATGATGTGGTGTCTTGCAGTTTGTGAGGCAGAATCATCTGCAACAGTTGTCACCTGTGCTTCGCGTCGTCGGTGTTGGTGTGTGTGTCGTCATCGGTCTCATTTACTGCAGCAGATATTTCTCCATTGAACTGAATCAAAACACAAGGCTCCATGGCATAGGCAAGCAGTTTCATAGAAATTGGATTCACACGCAGAAAATTTCCCACAAAAACTATCTGTAAAATAAAAATTAAACAATCTGTAAATATTTAGAGATTATGAAATCTGATTTTATGATTTTCGACTACTAATGGATGCTATGATAGATTTTTCAGGATTCGCAGTAGATTTTCGATTGCGATGGATTCTGTGATAGGGCCGATTTATAAGTTTTAAATTTCGAGTTTTCTTTATTGTAACTAAACTTTGACGCTGTTAGTATGTAGGTCCAATCATCATGAGGTAAACTTAAAACCGATGTAGGTAAGTTCTTAGTATAATGAATAGAATTATTGTATGTTTCAGGAAATAGTTACTAGGTACCTACCTAAAAATGTATATTTAAATCTATGTTATGGATTTTAATTCTGTAAATTGGGATGGTAAAATGTACCTACATTACATACATATGTATGTATATGGACCCTAGGTATGAAAATATATAGGTACATAATAATGTATAATGAAAGTGTTGGATGCTTATGGTTAGGTAGATCCATATATGCATATAAAACTTTATATAATAGTTTTAATATACATAATATTCATTTGATTGTTAAAGATATATATTTATATAAATGTCAGAGAGTCCACTTAGTACATAATGTATGTAGGTTGGTACCTATTCAGTGACCTAGATATCAGAAACTACTAACTCGATTTGCGTTTTGTACGTAATTTATTATTTTTGAAATGGAAATTGAAAGAATAGTCAAATTTATAAATTTAAAGTTTAAAGCTTATAAATTTAATTTGCTCTGGCCCGATCCAAATTCATAACTTCAAGTTTCTATTTTTCATTTTTATTTATTAGTTTTAAACTAAATTTGAATATTTTTTAATGTAGCTAAACATTGACGCTATTAGTAGGTACGTCCAAATATGTAGGTAAGTTTTTAGTATAATGGATTGAATGGATGATTCAAGGAATAGTTACTTAGGTACCTACATACCTACAAATTTATGTTTAAATCTAGATTATAGATTTTAATTACGGAAATTAGGATGATAATTGTGTACCTAGTGGTACATTCAGATATGAATATGTAGGCATGTAAATGTGTATACATACAATGTACATTGAAAGTGTAAGTTGGTGATAAGTAGGTAGATATATGCATATAATTTTATATGATAGGTGCAATATACATAATATTCATATATATAAATGTATGAGAGCCCAAATAGTATATACTGTAAGTAGGTAGGTATTCAGTGACGTAGATAGCAAAAACAATGTGTATGTATGTAATTAAGTCATTATTATGCGTAAAAATGAAATATAATTAGGTAGAAGCAATGGATATACATATTTATATCGACCGATAGAGAGACAGACGGAATATCAAGTTTGATTAAAATTTCGGGTTCGAATTTTTTAAATTGTAAAATTTGCAAAAAGTAATCCGTAATTCTAGATCGCAAAAAATTGATTCTATTGATTTTTAGTAAATTTGTTATAGTAATTAATTTTTTTATAACATAACTTATTATAATAAAATATATTAGCAATCCATTAAACAAAAAAAAACTTAAGTTATTCTACTTACTATGAATTCTTTTCATTTTTCGTCGTTGAGTAGTTCTACCTCTTTGTTGGTTGAAAAATATTTGCTTTGTTCCTGATATGGAAATTCATCGGAAAGTAAAAGCTTGCGGCAAATTGTTTCCATATTTTTTATAAATAAATTAAATGCACGGTTGGATCATATGTACTTGCTCTTGTGTTCGATCACATTGTTAGTAGAAAAGGTTTAATATTACGAAATGTTATATTAACAAAAGATTATGTCTCACACTATTCTTACATCCGGTGGGAGTTGCTTTGAAGCACGGAATATGCTAGACAATCCATGCATATATTTCTTTTACTGGCAATGCTTTCTCTTTGGAGAATTCGATTGCCATGAAGATGAAGGAACTGTTGGGAGTTAGAAGTTAAATATAACATTTTATTTTTGTGTAAAGTTTCAACTAACTTACCTACAGCTATATGGCTGTTTATTGTGGGTATGGCACATTGGAAAATTTTGCTTTGGTGGAGTGGGTATTTTTCCAGTTCCTGCAGCGCATGGACAAATGTCTCCATTGCAGTGGCCATATAGACTTGTGAAGCCACAACTTCCAGAGCGTTCATAACAGCTTCGGGGGTTTTCCGTCTTCCCAAGTAAAGCAAGCCCAGTATCGATGAAGGTGGAACGATTCGATCCAGCGTAAAGAAATTCTTAGTCACATAATTGTACCAAAACGCATGGAGCAATTGTTGTTCAATTTAATCAGAAAGCAATGAGCTGTTGCTGTACAGTCATTTGTTGCCATTCTCGCTCAAAAGCTTGTCCAGTACAAATCCGGCGTTGGCGAAGCCATTTACAAAACTTGCAGCCAGATTCTGCATTCCTGAGTCCACTTGAATCAATGGGAAATTATTTCTTAATTAAATTTTTTATGTGTACAACAATTCCCAGAACATATTTCAATCGAAACGAAGAACTAAAACTTGAAAAGAAAAACAGATAACATTCATCCAATTGTGTAAGACATTATAATAAGAGCAGAATTATAAACAAATATTTACGTACTGATTACTAGAATAATTTAATATATATTATGTATGGTCGTTAATGTTTCATAAGTTAAATAAATATGTATATATATACCGAAGCGAATGTTTTGAATAAAAAAAGGTAACGGAAACCCTCACTGTATTATTTATAATTTAAGTGCAATATGCATATGTACATAAGATCCATGTGATTTTTAAAGATACATAATTATGTATATATAAATGTATGACGGCGTACATCGTATGAAGTATTCAGTTCAGTTATTTTGGAAATATATATTTTTTTTTTAAACTCAAAATTTCAAAAACGAATCAATAGATTTTTTCGAAACTTCGTAATTGGTATTTTTTTGACTTTATCTTAATAGTTAAAAAAAACCTTCTTTTAGTTATATGCATATAGCTACCTACCCACCTACATCCTTCGTGTTCATTATTATATTTATATGTTTACATACCTAGGTTCCATCTATGTATGTACCTACATACATATTACTCTCCTATATTACAAATTTAAAATCCATACTATAAATTTAAATATGCTTTTGTAGGTAGGTACATGTGTAACTATTCCTTGAATCATCCACTCGACAAGTCATTGTACTAAGAATCAAGGTAATCATACTTACATCGACTTCAAACCTGCATAGGATAACTAGATTACCTACATACTAAATAGCGTCAATGTTTAGCTACATGAAAGTTGTTAGCTCCAAGATCAAAACCACCCGTTCCAAAGATATAGCTCAAAAGCTATTCACTGTTCACCTTGAAATACATAATCTGAAAATACTTTGAAGTGTATCTTTGGAACGGGTTATTCTAAAAACTTGGTTGATACCTTTTTGTAATCTACTCTTAATACTCTCAAAATCAGCATCAAAAGTTTTTATGTAGAAGCCTTATTGTAAAAAATCACTCTTGAAATACGCATATTTAGAATGATGTATGCGTATTCCTGGAGCAATTTTTTTTAATACAACTTCTTTACAAAAAATGTTGATGCTATCTTTGAAAGTATGAAGTGCTGATTCTAAAAAGATATCGGTCACCTTTATTGGACAACCCGTTGCAAAGATATAGTTGAAAATCTATTCACTGTTCACCTTGAAATACATAATGTGAAAATACTTTGAAGTGTATCTTTGGAACGGGTTATCCTAAAAACTTGGTTGATACCTTTTTGTAATCTACTCTTGATACTCTCAAAATCAGCATCAAAAGTTTTTATGTAGAAGCCTTATTGCAAAAAATCACTCTTGAAATACGCATATTTAGAATGATGTATGCGTATTCCTGGAGCAATTTTTTTTAATACAACTTCTTTACAAAAAATGTTGATGCTTTCTTTGAAAGTATGAAGTGCTGATTCTAAAAAGATATCGGTCACCTTTATTGGACAACCCGTTGCAAAGATATAGTTGAAAATCTATTCACTGTTCACTTTGAAATACATAATGTGAAAATACTTTGAAGTGTATCTTTGGAACGGGTTATCCTAAAAACTTGGTTGATACCTTTTTGTAATCTACTCTTGATACTCTCAAAATCAGCATCAAAAGTTTTTATGTAGAAGCCTTATTGCAAAAAATCACTCTTGAAATACGCATATTTAGAATGATGTATGCGTATTCCTGGAGCAATTTTTTTTAATACAACTTCTTTACAAAAAATGTTGATGCTTTCTTTGAAAGTATGAAGTGGTGATTCTAAAAAGATATCGGTCACCTTTATTGGACAACCCGTTGCAAAGATATAGTTCAAAATCTATTCGTATTCTATATTAAATAATATGTGTCTAAGAATCACATGAATCTTATGTATGCAGATTGCACCTAAATTATAAAGTTATATGCATATAGCTACCTACCCACCTACATCCTTCATTTTCATTATTATATGCACATGTTTACATACTTAGCTTCCATAAATATATATATATATATATATATGTATATTTTACTATCCTAACTTACATAATTCAAATCCATAACAAAGATTTAAATATACATTTGTAGATTGGTATTTACCTAAGTAACTATTCTTTTAATCATCTATCCGACAATTCATTATACCAAGAATTAAAGTAATCTTAACTACATCGGCCTAAACAGCTTTAATGTCTAGATACATTAAGGTTGTTAGCTACAACAGCAAGTTCGTGCTATCCAGTCTTGCATTTTATTTAATAATGACGGAGAAAAAGCAGGAGTTTTTTTTTTATTCTATACTATACTATACTATGAGACTTACCTTCTCCTTCCATTCCTTGATCATATCGGTACTATCAGCTGGCATTTGATCCGTATAAACCATACACATGTATCCGGATTCGCGCAAGCATCTCTCAACTTCCAGTACTTCATCTGCCGAATTGCACAAGCTGCACAACGCTCCAACTGATATGCGCACTTATCCAAACATTTCATACTTGCAATTTAATGGAAACTTTAGCCTTGGCATAGACTGCAGCTTCTAAATAGTCTGCAATGCACAACAAAGGCTGATTAGAAATCCTTACAAAATTAATAAATCGCCGAGTCCATATCTTGGAAGTGACCACCAGTTGAAATGGAATCTTTTCATCTTGAAGAACTGGAGAGATAAGCTTGAAGAGGGTTTCATCAAACTCGGGATTCTCACTCATTATGCTGCCCAAACCATCGATAACTAAAGTTTTACTTGGCGTATGTTGAACAAGTTTTCCATCTGTAATTACAAGCACACCACACCCATTAAGCAGTTCAATTTTAACATCTTCGTTGTTTCGAAGTCCATATCCTGGGACAATACTAATTTTTGGTGTTGTGCTAGCCAAAATGCGTCGACAATGACGAGAAATACTCTCAACCTGAACGGACGATGGTGCGATTATAATAACTTATCGATTCTAGACGGAAACTCAACATGGAGGCAAATAACACCAGGTTTTACCAGTTCTATTCGAGTTGATCACACAAAAGCAATTGCCACGAACTAAATGCGACACATTTTAGTCAATCGCATGTGCTCCATTTCTTGGTGGATTTCTGCTGTAAACAAGGCATTCTTCATGCGTTCAATTGGTTTAACATTGTTTTTACTGTGAGCCAATACAAGATGCTTAAAGAAATTTGTTTTCAAAGTAGCTTTACCAATGACTTCGGGAAGATTAAGATTGGTTTGGTATGATGGAAGAAGAGGATTAGTTAAATTACGAAAGTAAGTTTTTTTGTTAATATTTTCGTAGAACGTATGGACGGATCGGAATTTTCACTAGTAACTGGTGTGGAACACGGAGATTGTAAAAGTGATGAATTTAACGATTGGACAGTTTCATTTTTAATATATTTTATAAATAAATTACAGGACAAAATACAAAATAAATAAAATAAAACTCGCGCACTTCCAATATTTGTTTTGAAATGAATATCTTTTTTTTATTGTTTTGTCATCTGTCAAAATACTCACCTCACATTGAGTAAACTGGTCTTTTCTTGTGGTGGAATTTTGGCACGTTCGCATTAATATGCTATGGTTTGCTTCTACTTTTTGATTGGATTTTCTTCATTTTGAACATAAAATTAATAAATATTGCTTAATTTGTAAGCCAGAATCAACAAAAAGCTTTTATTAGTATGTTTTATGTTTGATTAAGGCCTTTAAAAATACAATTTAACTAAAAAGCAATTCATTTTTCAATTTTTGAATTTAACGGATTTCCATTTTAACTATATTAGGTCACCATATCTACCAAAATTGTGATTGCGCACTCCTCCGTTTCGATAAGCCTGTGTTGGTGTCTGCTCCATTTAAAATGCACGGGCAACTAACACATGCTTGTCGAAACGGAGGAAATCCTCTCAATTTAGCTTGTAGGGTGAAAGAGAATAAACCCCCGAAGTCGTGCCTCTATATTAGTTTCTCTATGCCCTCCCGTCCGTGCCAGGGCTTATCTTTATTACGCGTCCCAGCCGCCATTCCGTTGACGGCAGGTTCTCCTGCTTTATAAACACTAAGTCGTTCGGTTTGACATCCTTTTTGGCTGTTGCCGTTTTTGTCGTTTATAAAGTTCCTTGAGATATTCCTCCTTCCATCGTCGACATAGTTGCTGTTGAAAACATTTTAATTTTTCGTACCGCTTGATAAGCGAGAGTGGTTGTGCTTCAATTTCCTCTTCGGGGAATGTTAACAGAGGGCTGCTGCGAAGGAAATGGCCCGTGTTTAATGCTGATAGATCTGAAGGATTGTTCGATGTTGGGGCAATCGGTCGAGAATTAAGACACGCTTGGATGCGCGCAAGCAAGGTGGAGAATTCTTCAAAGGTGAGGTGAAAGGTTTTACCTAATTTTCTCAGGTGATTCTTTAAGCTTTTCACACCCGCTTCCCAAAAGCCACCCATGTGGGGTGCCATTGGAGGAATGAACTTCCACTCTAACCCTTGAATTCCATACCTTACACGAAAATCGCTGGAGGCGGATTGTAAGAATTATTTAAATTCTCTTTTTAAAAGAACGTTCGCACCTAAAAAATTCGTACCATTGTCTGAAAAGACATCATTGGGCAGACCTCTTCTGGAGACGAAGCTAGCAAACGCATTTAAAAATACACGAGAGGAGAGATCGCAAGTCCCATCAATGTTCAAACGGCAGCCCCTCAACCGAGAGCTTTTTATCTCGAAAGGGCCAGCGAAATCTGCCTCAGTGTAATGGAATTGAGGTGAAAACGTTACTCTTTTGGGAGGAAGAGTCGCCATTAATTGCGTGGGAAGCTTCTTTTTATGGATGCAGCATGTCTTACAACGATGAACGTAAGATTTAATCAAATTCTTGATTTTAGGAATCCAAAACAGATTTCGAATGAGTTGAAGCATTAGTGCGTTTCCGCCATGCAGAGTGAGGTCGTGAATGAATTGAGCAAGAAGCGAAGTGAATTGTGACCCGTAAGGTAGAATAATTGGGAAGCGTTCATGCCAAATAATATTTGCGTGGACGAGGCGACCATTCACACTTAAAATTTTATTTGAATCAAGAGGTGGATTCAGAGACAGAATTGAACTTATGACTGAGATTGGTTTTCCTTCACGAAGTGCCTCATATTCGAGTAAAGAATGCAATTTTTCGCTCTAAGTTATCAAATGGGTTTTAACGAAGTTAATTTCATTTTGAGAGACGCACGAAAAATCGGAACCAAAAATATTGGTATTATCTCGACGGAGACGATAGTAGTAGCGAAACACGTATGTCAAAACTCGAAGAGCTCGTGGTAATGAAGTGAATCGAATCAAAAGTTCTTCAGTGACAGTTGCGAAAGATGCAACCTTCTTGACACCCAACTCCCCATCAGGTTTTGTAATTGGCAAAATATGTGGCCAACAACCTTCTGATTTGCGCAACCATTGGGGACCTTTCCACCAAAGGTTATTATTGCGCCAATCGTTTGGGGAGAGCCCGCGGGTCACCAGATAGAACTAACATGTTTCCAGCGAAGATTTCCGACGTTATCAAGAATCTCACTGGCTCTATTAGCCACAAAAGTTTTCCAAGTACTTGGGTGCTTCTGCAACCAAGCTAATACAATGGCGGAATCGGTCCAGAGATGAGTTTGGTACGAAGTAACTGGAAACTGCGGAGTGTATATTTTAATAAGTTTAGAAAGTAAAACAGCCCCACAGAGCTCCAGTCTGGGCAAAGACACTGTCTTTAATGGTGCGACTCGTGTTTTTGCACAGATCAAGTGAGTACTTTAAGTGCCAGCGCCATTCTTAATTATAACATACATTGCTGCTGCGTAAGCTTTTTGTGATGCATCACAAAATCCGTGGAACTGTACTGTTAGCGGAGGCGAATATTCACACCACCGCGGAATTTTGATAAATTGAATATCGGAAAAGGATTTCACAAATAGTTGCCAAGTATCTAAACTCCGACTTTGTATAGCTTCGTCCCATGCAGTCTTTTCCACCCAAATAGTTTGTATCAGCATATACGCTATGATAATAATTGGAGCTATGCAACCTGCTGGGTCAAAAGTTGCGCAATTTGAGAAAACACTTCTCTTTTACTCGGAATGTTTGCCAGTTGAATAGGGGGTACGGAAAAATGAAAATTGTCTTCTTTATCATTCCATCGAATGCCTAAGTTTTGGTTGTGCTTCCTTTATCAATCTTTAAGATGTTGTCACTTAAAATATAATTGCCTGGAAGGCGGTTTAGGAGCTCAGAAGTGTTAGATATCCACTTGCGCAGAGGAAACCCTCCAGATTCCAGCAGATCTATTAATTCACATTGTGCTCGTTGAGCAGTGACAATATGATGAGCATCAGAAAGGACGTCGTCGACGTAAAAGTCTTGTAGTGCGATCTTCGACGCAAGTGGGAATTGTGCTTCGTTGTCGTTTGCCAGTTGTTCAAGGGTAAGAATGGTCAAAAATGGAGCACAATTCATGCCGAAGGTCACCGTGAGTAACACACAATCGGCAATTAGAGCGTCAGTTGATTGCCGAATCAAATCCTTTGATAAGGTGTATCACTTGGATGTATCACAGCATTGAAAACATAATGGTAAAATCGCCAGCGTACGATCAACGAAGTAACGTGCCGTTCAAGAACGTGTCCTGCGCATAGGATTTCATTTAAGCTTAGTCCACTACTGGAAGCAATAGATGCGTTAAAGACAACGCGAACTTTAGTGGAAGAACTTTCGGGATTCAGCACCGCATGGTGTGGCAAATAAAATGATGAAACGTTGCCATCCTTGATAACTTCAGTACGTCCCACGTGCAGAACCTTAGAGTAAGTGGACTGTAAAACCTTGATTTGAGTTAGCGATTTTTCTGATGGCAAAAACTATTTGACTGCTATATGTCTCGACATCCATTGATCTTCAGCCGATACAATCTTTTTGGTTTCCCTTACCCCTTCCAACTCACAGAAACGCTTAATATGCTCATCCAAACTGTTATCTGTGTAATCTTGAACGATGGTGTTGAAGGCGTTGTAGGATTGTGGGATTGGACCCGATAAAATCCAGCCAAAAATAGTATTTGGGCCACCAGAGATTCACAGACGATCTGCAGTCGCTCTCGGGCGATAGCAGGATACAGGTCATCACCAATAAGCAAATCGATCCTGTATGATTTAGAAAAGGTGGGATCAGCCAAACAAAGAGCCTTTAATTGCGAAGAGCTAGCATCAGACATCGTGGTATTTGAAAGGCCGTTTGTAACCTTTCGTAGCACAATTGCGTGACACTTGATGGGAGTTGATGGATCTGCATTTTTTTCTTGAGCTTGCAGCATATGATTGGATTCAATACCGATAATCTTTTTAAGAGCGGTCGCTAGCAAAACTTGCCTATGAGAAGGGAATAAGTGTGATTGGTAATTGAATGTTTGAACAGTGGACTGGAAATTAGTTGCGGTACCAATATCGGAGACGTGTGGCAAACTTGAATTTAATGAAAACATAACATAAGTTGACTGTAAGTTACTCGAGGAACAAATGTCGACAACATGTGAGAAACTTGGCTTTGTCGGAGTAAAACCTTGTGCTTGATTGGAAGTATCAATGTTGGAAACGTGTGATAATCTTCCATTGAATGGGACTACTGAAACTCTGCTGTTCTGCTGCTACATATTCGTACTGTCAGTACCTATGTGTAACAGGGTACGATGTTGTTTTCCGCACGTGATGCAAGAGAAACGACTCGTACATTTATGTGACCGACGGTCCGTAGAAAAGCAATTAAAACACAGATTCTTGTTCTGAACAACTTCAGCCTTATCCGCTACAGGCATAGCTAAGAATTTGGTACAACTTCGAAGTTGATGCTTATTGGAACATAGCTGGCATACAAATGCTTGAGTTTTAACAAGGAATACGTTTGAGCGATTACTTCTAACACCGTTTTTAATTGACTTGGATCGGGCTGTGGAACTTGAAAAATCTGGGTTGTTAGTGTCGGAAATAGTTTCCAAAACTTGAAAGCGGCTGCTTAAAAACTTATTCCGCTGCTCCCATTTCGGAACCTTAGACGGGTCGTCCACAGATTGTTCCCACAACGAAAGGGTGTAAGTTGGACGTCGGCTGCAGCATGAATACACAAGTATTGGATCCCAATTTTCGACGGAGACCCCGTTGCCTTTTAATGCAACAAGCGAGTCATTGATGTGACTCTGTAACCTCTTAATCTCTGAAGCAGATTCATTAGAACACGATGGAAGATGAAGTAGCTTCTTGACATGATTATTGATTAATATCCTTTTGTTCTCATAAGTAGAATGAAGTGCCTCCCAAGCTAATGAAAAACTTGAATTAGTTAAAGGAAATTTGCTCACAATGCTGAAAGCTTCGCCTCTGGTTATTGCCCTAAGATGAAAAAGTTGTTCAACTGGTCCTAATCTCAGATGGTTGATATATATAGCTTGAAACATATCTTTGAAAGCCGGCCAAGAAAGGTAATCTCCATGGAAGAGCTCCTTGTAGCAAGCTGGAAGCTTAATGCAATGTGGCGCCGCGACTTGATTCGAGAAACCATTGCTAAACGTTTTATTAGGAACAGTAGACACAGAATGACCATTTGATCTAAGAAAACCAGGGGATGATTGAACAGTATCAATAGATCTGGTGAGTTTGGCCATCAGCTCAAAGAAAAATCCTAAGCATGAGATACATGTTTATTAGATAGCTTGTACTTAGAATCAAATGTATCTAACACCTCACCGCGAAACTCGTTAGTGCTCAAGCAACATCAAATGTACTTGGATTTTACATCAACCCAGAAATCCTTCAACTCTTCCTTGCGCGTCGACAAAGTGGAAACTGCGTGTTTTGCCTTTAGCAAACTCAAATTTATTTAAACTACAACACAATAATTATGCATACAACTAAAAGGCGAATGCCCGAATATCAGACTCAAAAAGGAATCTTTGTATTGTTCACGAACGCTATAAGATGACTGTGTACTTAGTCGCAATAAACGTATTAACGAAGTCGGAATTGCTTGACACAAAACACGATAATTGTGCATACAACTAAACGCGAATAAAAAAAACTTGCAATGTGGTACCGTTCATTTACACCCAAGGCACAACTACATACTGCACTTAAACTTTAAGGCATATGCTTCGTAACATTTATACGACACACATACCGAACGAAATAGAAAGGAAAAAACCCAAAAGCAACCTGAACTAAAAAGGCACTATTGATAGCCAAATATTTCAAACCGAACGACTCGTGTCATACAAGCATACGGAGATTGATAACTTTGTAAGTGTAACCCGAGAATAAAAACTCAACCGACCAAGAAAATGAACGCACTAAATTTTAAAAATTAATTATTTTTCATGAAAAATGTAAAAAAAATAATATTGAAGACCTTTTTTAGAATATTTTATTATCTTTGAACTTACATCATAAGTATTGTGTATATTACACTTGGTTTCTAGTGGCTGTAGTTTTACATTGACAGTTCCAATGTTCCAATTAGAGGCGCATGATTTTCTGCTTTATGTACTTCTTCTTCAACTACAATAGATAGGCTGTTCAACTGACGGAGATTTCTCCACTGCAGGAGGCGGCCCTGGAGCTGGACTTGATGGCGATTGTCTGGGAGTAACTTTTGGAGGTTCGTGGGTAGAAGGTTCATCTGGAGGCTTTATAGATTTTACACTTAACTCTGAAGGAATTTCGTCGACATTTATTGAGTTGCCTGAAAAGCTTTGCTTTAGCAAATAATTTCGAGTTTTGAGGCCCCGGTTGAAACGACGTGCTTTAGCTGCTTCGCCGGCACTTTTAGCGGCAGCTTCAGCTAATTTATACATTTCAATACGGGCCTTAATGATTGAAATAGTGTCCGTTCTTCTTGTTGGGAGGAACGTCTGCTGTGCCTATGCCTGTTTTTCTTCTGATGGACAGGGCCCTTCGGCTTCTAAATGACCTCCAGGTGTTCTACTGATTTTTATTACATCTCCTGGAGAATTAATCCATTCAATACAAAATGTCTTCAACTTAAACTTTATTTCTTATGTTTAAGAAAAAGACGAACTTACATAATTGCAATGGTCAAACTTATAACCATTGTTCCTTTATGTACTGAAAATTGATTTTTATATCTTATATTATTTTTTTTTTGAAAAAGTTCCCCTTGCTTGATTAAAATAAATAATTTAGTTTAGTTTGACCACTGATCTCTATAAGAATTATAGAGATCTGTGAGTTTGAAGTATAAGCAACCATCTTAGAATGCCACGGCAACATAAAACAAATGTTATACTGTTATACTGACATGGACCCACTACAATTATTACAGCTTTCTATTGGGGTCGATCTTTTTGTGTGAAAACACTATCCAGTGTATTATAGAGATCAGTGGGTGAGACGAACAAAAATACAATGGTTTTGCACCATGGGCGAATATACCCCAAAAACCATACAATTTCTTTTTTTTACGTTGCGGTAGCACAGCTTTAAATTAAACTAACTACATATGTGCGGTAGCACAGTTTTGAATTAACCTAACTACAATCGAGGATGGCACGAACACTTGAAAAGAGGGATTTGATGTACTACAGCATTAGGAATAAATTTTCTATAAAAATTTACCATAGATAGAAACTTTTTTAAATCCATTGCAATAACAGGTTTTTTTAACTCATTAAAGTGTTGAACTTTCTCTGGTAAGGGTTTTATACCACGTTGGTCAACAGAATGTCCCAAAACTTTTACTTGTGATTTGCCAAAATGGCATTTTAAAGTATTTATTTTAAGGTTATACTTACGAAGTCGCAAAAATAATTCTTGTAGATGTTTTGAATGGTCGATTTTATTGTCATACTCAACCAATGTATTTTCTATATAGGGGAATACATAGTTCGAACTATATAAAGCCTCGTGTATGTAGCGTTGCATGGTATGTGCTGAATTCCTCATCCCATACGGCATATGCATGTATTCTATCAGCCCAAAAGTTACCGTGATGGCAGTCTTCGGTATGCCCTCTGGTCGAACGGGAATCTGATGAAACTTGTTGGCATTTAGGGCTCGAAAGTCTGCACATGGTCGCCAGTCCCCGTTGGACTTTTTAACCACATATAGTGATCTCGCCCAATGGCTTTTTGATGGCCTACATATACCTTTCTCCATGAGGTGAGGGAATTCTGCTTTGGCAGCTGCAAGTTTCTCTGGAGATAATCGTCTTGGTTTAGCGAAAACAGCTGCACGGCTAATATCGGATCTTTGAGTTTCTCGAGCAAATCTGCACACGGGTTTTTAACATTAAAAGCTTTAATTTTACAGTTACCTGATGTTGGCTTCCCAATCGCTGAGATTTTGGTGTTTTCATCGATGAGGCGATTATGTTTGACATCAACAACAAGGCCGTAGTTCTTTTAATGCCAGCTCCGAGAATGGGTTGTGCCTCGTCTGAAATGCAAAATGTCCAGATGAATTTTCCGACGTAGTCCGAAGCTAACTTGACAGAGTTGTCTTCCGAAGGTTTTTATTTTCGTTCCGAGCGATGTTGGAATTTTGAGACTTTTGACGAAATGTAGGAGGCAGCACGGAGACATCGGCACCGTTATCAAATAAATATTTTGTATGTGTTGTCTTATCCGAAACATACGAACGGAGAATATGTTTGACAACTGTTGGCACCACATGTGGTGACAACTCTATTCGTTTTTTGGACGGTTAGATTTTTTATAACTGCATGGTTGCTTGCAGTGTATTGCATCGTCTTTGAAACTATAATGGTACCAGCATAGGTCGTGACGTTTATTTTTTGATTGTGTTGAGTCCCTATGGCATGATGGTGTTCAGTCTCGGTACCGTGATGGTGTTCAGTCTCGGTGCTGTGATGGTGTTCAGTCTCGGTGCCGTGATGGTGTTCAGTCTCGATGGCGTCATTGTGGAATCTATAGTAACATCATGAGGCTGTTTTGTTTACGGTCTATTTGGATATTTGGCATCGCTAGCTTCTACATGGAACCTTGCAACATAGAAAAGATTTGGCGCAACAGTTTGAAAATAGAGTAAGAGATTTAACTGAGAAATATTTTTTTTGGCATTTCAAGCAGAAAGAAAGAACAGATAAATTGCCAATTGGAATGCCAGCCCAGGTAGAAAAATATTCAGTGCGTGTACTCGTATGTGAATTTTACATTGAGTTTCGTTTTGTTTTGTTTTGGTGTGCTATTTGTTGCATTTTTTTCAAATTTTAAGAAGTTCAACTTTTCAAGGTTTTTTCTGTGCTGTGTAATATATTTGTAAATAAAATGTAAATATTATATAGGTACGAATACCTTCCAGCCGCCAGGTGCAGGCAGCATGTAGTTATTAGCGCACCGGCTCGTTATGCTTAAGCCGCGAGGATTGCAATTGCATCAGTCGATTATTGCAGAAATAATTTATTTGGTTGCGAGTACTACCTAATATTTGGACTTTAATATAATCTTTGGAATCTTTTTATAAGTACCTAACTATATGAAAGGCAGTTTTTATTACGAATGAATAATAAACACATAGGTTCGCATATTTTGTAAATAAAATGTAGGTATTTGTGACCAATTCATTAAAATATGTATAAGGCACCAGTTAGGTATAGCCTTCATTGAAACTCGCAATTGAAAACTTTGACTATCAATTCTGAGGCACTTAAACAAATAAAAATGATATCGTTTTAGTACCAAAATGAAGGTAATAAGACATATGTATAAAAGTTTTTGTCAAAAAAATACTTGATTTGCCTACCAGTTTCTTGTAAATTCACTTTTGATTTTTCAATGATAGAAAGCGTTTACAATGAACAGCATCATCAAAAGTGAATTTACAAGAAAATAGTAGAGCAAATAAAATATTTTTTGACAAAAAATAACTATTTAACTGATTAACTTCATTGTGTTACCAAAACGTGACGTGAAATAAATCCAAACGAAATAAAACCAAATTTAATATTTCGTCTTATTTCTTTTCCAAAATGAAATAACCGCAATTTGGCTTTAATTCGTTAATTATAATGAAATAATACCAAAAATGAAATGGAAACAAGACCAAATTAAAAAAAAGATTATTTTTGGAACTGTTACGCTTTCAAAATTGAAAAAAAAAAACAAATTTTAGTTTTTTCGGCTTTATTTCGCTTTGATAATGGAAATAAGGCCAAATTGATCAAAATTTTGTATCTATTGGAAATTTGCTTATGTAAAATAATGTTGTTGGGTTGAAAGATGGAGACAAATTACCGTTCTTGTTTATTCTCTAACGGTGAAACCGTTATTATTTTGTTCTTCGCTTGATCGTTATCACTTCTCTAAGCATTTATTAAATTATTAGTGTGCGGCTTATTGTGAAGTGCGGTTTACGCTTGAAATTAATTTGTATTAAATGAGTGGTACATACAGATAACAGAGTTTTTCAATTTGAGCCTTGTGAAAGAATAAGGAAAGGGAGTAAATTAATGTGTGTCCCTGTACTAAAGGCATAATATAAATTTAAATCCAACGCCGGCCGGAACCCGGGATAGAAAGATATATTTGCCAAGAAACTGATTGCAAGGCAAGTTAGTTATAGACCTTAACGGATCGAAATTTTGCCGCGTACCAAAAATATTCCGCATTTACATCCGTCACACGAAGGCTTGAAACAAATATTTGACCTTAAAAACAATATCAAAAGAAAATTTGCTCACTAAACTTTGAGGAGAAGTGGTGTTTGACGCTGAATGTGTTTAATGCTGAATGTGTTGTGGACCAAGAAAGTGCGCTTCAATTGGAGTTCGGTAAACTGCAAAGGCAACTCAACAACATTAGAAATACTGCAATCCAAAAATGTCCAAAAGACAGCAAACATATTAAAATTTTTAAAGAGACAAATGTAATTGTAAAATTTGGACAGTCAAGATATGAAAAAAGTGAAATGTTTTATAATGGGACGGTTGTCGAAGACACCTTTTCGTACACTGTTTTCTTATCACCAACTGTGAGAAAATACATCTTAGATGGTACATTTGGTATCGTGGTTTCAAGCAGCTTCTTATAATCCATTTCGCATACAATGACTCTGTATGTTAATTTAAGACCAATCATAATTTATATACTTTTTTATAGACTATATTTATGTTCTCTTATAATGATTTTAGACTTATCCTTTCATTCGTGTCTCATGCACTCATGAGAAACAAATCGGAGTATACACTCATGTATTTCAAACCGAAAGGATTCACCATGGATTTTGAAACTGCCATTCGAAATGGCTTAAGAAAGGTCTTTCCAATTGCTTCATTTGATATCTGGTGGTTTCATTTTCTTCAAGCGTTGAGAAGAAAAGCTGTTAAAATACCAAATTTCTTCACAATTATACCAAATTTTTTTCAAATTATGCGCAAAAACAAAGATTTTTTTTGCTTCTTTTTCCCGTGGGTAGGTGGAAAACCTTCAAAAGGCTATATGAGGACCGATAACGCGTGCTCATAAAAGTGTGGGATTCTTACTGCACTAAAAACACCTCCTCCTTCCGATTGCAACTAATTTGAAACTTATCTAGCAATTTATTTTTAACGAATTTAATTAACGTGCTGCAGGTAATTATCCGGTGATAGTTCCTGATTGTACCGCGATGTTAGAGCGGATTCTCGTTTAGTGCACCAGATCGGAAGGCTTAGTCCTTCGCATTCGGCGTACTAAATTCGTCTCATCGATAATTTCGACTATAGTACTATTACAGTTTAAAAACACCTTTTTGACTTTGGCAATTTTTCACTGTATTTTTATTTTAGAATAATTTACATATGAATTTAGGTTGGATGCATTTCGACTTATTTGTCATCCTCAGCGAGTACTTTTAAATTAGTCTCAATTGTGACATATTATTTTATAGACAACAGAAAATTGATGTAAACGAAAACGAAAAAGTATAATACAAACAAGGAAATAAAAGAAACTAACATAAGAGTAAAACAAAAGAAATTACAATATATTAATGGAAGTGTGTAACTTAATGATATCTAGAGCTTTGAATAAAGATGACTGTAGAGGTGCTTCCATGGTGTTCCTTGAAATGTGTTTAGTGAGGTACATATAGATGGTCTCGTACGCGTCTGGTTTGTTTGTTTCCAATACTTGTTCCTTTAGTTAGTTTCATGTTAATTGTATCCAATTTTGTATGATTTAGTTCTAATGCATGAAGTCCCATGTTTTTGTTGATGTTGTTTAAATGTTTTTTAAAGCATGTATGAATATTTCTTTTAGTTTGGCCAATGTATTTTTGTTCATATTCAGAGTATGTAATTTCATATACCCCTGATTTTTTCAGATTTTCTGTGTTATCTTTAAGTTTGTTAATAAATTTTGAATTTTTCTTTTGCCTGAATGGATCAATTCTATATTATGTTTTAAAGGGCTTTTTTTTTTAAATATTTGTTATTTGGGGAAAATATGGAAGGCTGATTCGTTTTTTATGTTCGGTGTTTGAAGAAAGGGTTGTTATGCTTGTTTGAGTGTAGATTTACCATTGAGTCGATCAATTCTTCCTTGTAACCGTTTTAAAGGGCTGCATGTTTAATGTATCTCAATTCTTCCATTTTACATTAGGTATTGTATAAATCAGATGGGATATACCTTGGTATATTTTACGGTTTCCTATACACAGAGAAATCGATTTTTTCATTCTTTTTCCGATTAAGACAAACATTCAGAAACGGTAACATTGAGTTCTTTTCTATATCAATTGTAAATTTTATTGTTTCCCTTTGCTGGTTAAGGTGTTGTAATAACTCTATATACTACTTAAATACATCAGCCAAGTAGAAGACTTAGCACTTTAATATTTGGACTTGTTGAATTATTGAATTAAAATAGCTTTTAACCGCCTTTAGTCCAACAAAAATTGGCGTTTCTTGACGAATTAGATTTCGTACTACGACCTCCAGAAAAACAAGCCGTAGAAAATGCTTCAGTTAACATTGAAACAGCTCTTAAACATTTCAATGATGAAGATAAAAAAGCAAGGTTTAGATGCGAGGCTGTAGAAAAATAAATAATATAAATTTAACGAGTTTATCTACAATAATGAAAGATTTCAGAAAAGCTGCAAAAAATCTGAAAGAAAAGAAAGCATTGGGTAGCTTTAGTAAAGCAGACAAAAGTAATAATATTGTAATACTTGATAAACAAGAATATAGTGAAATTAACGAAGAATTTATTGCCCAAAATTGATCAAGAAAACTGAAATGTTTCTAATCCAATTTTACCAAGAATGTATTCCTTACTCAAGTTACTTACTGGAAAACAAATAAGACCAATAACATCAACAATAGGATCAGTAACAACAAAAATTGAATGTTGGTTATTAGATAAGTTTAATAATCTACCAAATAAAGTCGAAACAAGAGCTATTAACAACAGCATTGAATTCGCAAAAGAAGTAAAAGATTTAAAAATAACCAATAACGAAATTCAAGTTTGATTTGATGTTATCTCGTTATATACAAATGTTCTAATAAATGAAACTTTAAATTTTCTCAGAGAATGGTTAGAGAAAAATCCTCTAAAACGAGAAGAAAAGTTGTTAAAAATAAAATCTTTAATTTAGCCATAAGAAATTAATATCTTTAGTATAGATATACAGCGAATTTAGGAATAAAGCAATCATTATTAAAAGGTATTTTATCAGTGCGTTTCATTTAATCAGAAAAATTCATTTGAACAATTTGAAATGCTTGGCTCGAAGAACAACCGATGTTCAAGTTAACGTGCTTGAAAATCAACCACTTAGACAAACGAGTCTAAACATTTTGGTGACCCCGACGTGATTTAACTGATCATTTGAACCACTGATTGATTTACATAGTCATCTCATCAACCGACGATTCATACAGACCTATCACTTATCGTCGGCGTCGTAATCAATTAATTCATCATACTTAGATATACATATCTACAACTTATTGTGATCAATTAATTCATGATGTCACGGTAAAAATTACCGCAACAAAAACTATTCTTTACGTTCCCTTTTTCCTTTTTTTCCATATTATTTTTACAGGTATTTCTTTCGTCTTACTGAGAGCAAGAGTGGGCATCCATGGTTCATCAGCCATCGGTTCTTTCTCTCGGTAAAGTGAAGAAACAAAATATCGAGATTGCCAAGGTTGACACTTAAGTGGATGGGTGATCCACTTCATCTCATTCGATTGACGGTTGATCGACTGCACAAGAGAAGCACGGATGACAGTTGGTCTCCGATGCCGAAGTTACTCGTTGCGAGAATGGCTGCTTGCCCAACCTATATCATTTATATGTTCAATGTAAAAGATGGAACGTTAACTGCTAGTCCTTCCCTTATTCCCCAAAAAGCCCAACGATTTAGAGTAAATTCGCGAAATAAAATTAGTTAAACTCTCCTTCCTTTAAAACGTATAATTGAAATAGTTTGGTACCATTTTTTTTTCCTTACTAGTTACAAACAAAAGGGGAAAAATGTACGTGATAAAAAATAAGTTCAGTTTCTTTTCGGTTTTTCAAAACTTTCTTTTAAAAAAGCTTAGTGGGTGAAATTAGGTGGCTGAATGCACTCTTTGAATTACCGCCGACTGGAAATCCTGCCAGAGTTCGACAAATTCGAAGATGACTTAGCATGACGCTGGGGTTTAAAGTGCGAGTAGGAAGGGCTACTGGATCTCAACTGCGTTTGCTTGCTCCCGCAAATATACGGAGGGTAGCTGAATGAGAATGCGATCGAAATCCACGCTCGCTGAGTTGCCGAAAGCACTTGGGTATTGGAAAAAAGGAGAGGTCATCCAGCGAAAGTAAAAGGCTGGAAAATCACTTCTTACCCGTTTAGATAGCGAACAGGAGGTTCTTGAAAAAAAAGGAAAAATACAAAAAGAAAAGGAAAGTTCTGAAAATTAAAACGTTAAGAAATTGAAACTTTGGCGAATGGAAAATAAGAAAGGAAATTTGAAAAAGGATATTGAGTCGAGCAAGCTAAGGTGGAAAAATAGTTTCCTAGGAAGGAGAGGTAGCAGCAGGAAAAGCTAAGTCTAGTGTTAATTTTTCTTTAATTTTTTCTTTGTCGAAAGATATATACATATAGATATAATTATTCGTTTTTATTCCCTTCAAATTAATTAATTCGTTTTTTTTAAATTCAAAATTATTTATTTCGTTTCATTATTTCGTTTGGCTTTTGTTTCGAAAATTTTCCGTTAAAGCGGAACTCGCGACCCGTACTTAACGTACCTTTGTTCTTTCGGGACCGAGCGTTAACGGTCCATCTTCATTTTAAGCCTTCAATCTTGTTCTCTTTGTCTTAAAAGATCTTGGGTTTTACTCCTACTTCCAAGGTTTCCCAAGCACCTTAAATTTGCATTAAAAATAACTTACATAATTTTAAACATAATGTCTTTGTTCGTTTTTATTTCAAAATACCACCGTCGCGTCGGTTCCGCTCCGAAGGTTTGTGATTTCCTTACTCACAAAAAAAAATCACTGGCGCCCTTCTATTTTTTTTCAGTGTACGCCGTGTGGCAATAAAAACATTTCGATCGATTTTAATTAATCGATTAATAAAACATAATCCGTAACATAAATTCGACTGGTGAACCCACCCTATTAAGCTGAGCTAGTCCATTTAGAAAGCATCCAAGTGCTATCTACGTGTTGCACTTCGAATTCGAATTCGAATTTCTTTTGACAGCCATTCATTGCTCGTGCATAAAAGCATATAAATCGTATTTTGTTTTGTCGTCGATCGTTGGCTAATTCGCGCGTCGGGATTTTAATAGTAATTAAATAAACTTAAAATAGAGTTTTCGAGTCGGTTCGTGACGAAAAAGTGCAACAATTGGCACCTAACGTGGGGTTTCTTTTAAAAAAATATAAATTTTATCGAAACAAAATTCTTTACCGCGGCAAAAATGTTTTTCCTATACCTACCTACTTTAAAAAAAAAATTACATACATTGCATTTAGGGAAGTTTTTTTTAATTATTGCTTGTTAGTTCGTTTTACTTTTGTTTGTTTATACTCCCCCAGGTAAATAAAGTGTGCTGCTGAAAAATCTCTGGTTGGATAAAATTAAATAAAAAATTGTGGTGTATACATACATGCATACACATGTGTCTATTAATCTGAAGCTAAGAGAAGCAATGTACAACAATTTCTATTAGAAAACAGTAAGATTTGTTTTCATAAAGGTGCGTAATATTATTATTGGGTTTAATAAAATTTATATTATTTTTTATTATATTTTTTTTTTTAATCATTTAATATCAAACTGAATTTAATATTTACTTACGGTGCTCATATACATAAGTACATAATTTATTCCGTTTTTGAATTATCTACATATATATGTGAACGTGAATGATATATGTATATAATTCTCTCCCTCTTGCAATTATTTTTTTTCGTTTGAATTATTTCTCTCAGTTTTTTGGTGCAGTTTAATTCTAAATACCTAGTTGTTTTTTTGTTGTTGTTTACAGTTTTGATGTAATAAGAAAAATTGTTTTGGTTTTGGCCTTGAATTGGATTTTAATCCAAAAGTGATTTTAATAATTTGTTTGGGTGTGACCATATTTAGGGTGCTAATTTTAAATTTATTTTACTGATAATTATTGTTTCTAGTCGGGATATTTTTTGTTGTTGTTGTTTTTTAGCAGAGCTGGATACGGTTGCATACGAAAAAAAAATAAAAATAATTAACGCGTTTTTTAAATTTTGATTGTTAAATTTAAATAAAGCAATTAACTGGGTATTGATTTTGTGCAAATATTTTTCTTCTTCAGATTTCGGTGGAAAATTTACTTTCTGTTTTTTTATTATTGGATTTTGGTTTTTGTTCTTATATTTAAAATGGACGTGAATAGGTTAGATAAGGAAGAACTTCTTTATGAGTTGCAGGCCCGTGGCCTGAAAGAGGGTACAATTGAGAATATGAGGATGACACTGCAAGCAACGCGGACTCTGGAGCGCGCTGGCTCAATTTCTAGCGAAAGCCCTCATTACCCATTTTCTTTTCAGGATGATGCGAAAGCAATTCGAGCAAAGATTTTAGATATCAGGGATCTCTTGAAAACACCTCCGAAAAATCCTAAGTCGTTAGAGTTTTTAAAAATTCAAACTAAAATAGAATGGTCGTTAGGTAGGATTGCTAGGGCGAAAGCCGAATCTTCAGAGGAGGTCAATGAAGTGGCCGAAATTAGGGGGGAATTATTATTACTTATGGGAGCATTAACTGAAGGGGGTGAGGATGCACCCCAAGATAAAACCAACATTAACAACAACAAGTCAATAGCAGGCATGGATGCGTTGCCACCTGCACAAGTCGGCCAACGAGCGAGCTCAGGACTCCAACTACAGGTCGAGCCCTATGACTGGTTTCCTGAGCGTATTGAAAAATGGAACTTTAAATTCTCAGGTGAGCAGTGCGGCTCATCTGTGAATTGCTTTATTGAAAGGGTAGAAGAACTTAGGGAATCGCGAGGAGTTTCGGAGGAAAGGGTTTTTAGGTCGGCAGTAGATCGTTTTACTGGGAAGGCTCTTCTTTGGTTTAGGGCGGTTAGGGATTCTATTACAACATAGAAAGAATTGGTTAGGGAGTTGAAATTGGAGTTTTTACCCTCCAATTATGATGATCTGTTGTTGGATGAGGTCAGGCGGCGAACCCAGGGTAGGGATGCGACAATGGGTATGTACATTGCTCTCATGCAAACCCTATTTAAAAGATTTTCTGAGCCTCTAAGTGAGAATAGGAAATTAACTATTCTCATGAAGAATATAGCTCCTTTTTACCAGACGCAATTGGGATTGGCTGATATTAAATCAGTCAATGAACTGGTTGCGTTGGGTAGGAAGCTGGAGACAATTAGGGATAATGTGGAGTCTTTTGTTCCTCCTCCTACAGGTCGCAACAGGCAGGCTTTGGAGCCTGATGTGGCGTACGTTGCTTCAGTTCAGGAAGCAACGGTTGCAGTTGAACGTAATCCACCCCCAATAGAAATAGGTCCATTTGTTGTTTCAACTGCAATAAGGAAGGTCATTTTTCAAGTAACTGTTCCACTCCTAGGCGCTGTTTTGGATGTGGTACTTTAGGTATATCACAACGGAATTGTAGACGATGTTCGGGAAACGGGCAACGGACTCTTGGGCCAGCAGGTCAAGAGCACCGTCGCAATTAGTTAGGTCACCTCCTGACGACCAGCTGGCAAATCATGTAAGATAAGGTTTCACTTTGGATAGTAGTGGAAATGATAGAAGGCCATTTTTAGGAGTAAATATTTACGGGATTAAATTTTTAGGATTGTTAGATTCGGGTGCATCGCGAACGATTATTTGTAGGGATGTTTGGAGGGTCTTGAAAGACATAGGGTTACATATAGGCAATACTAATGTTAGGCAAGTTCAGTTAGCAGATGGTGCAGGTGAAGGAGTTTTAGGAGTTGTTGATTTACCCATTGTTGTCCAGAATAAATCAGTTTTATTAGAGTGTTTAGTTATACCCTCCTTACCACATGCATTGATACTTGGTGCAGATCTTTGGGCACTGTCGGGAATTGTCCCGGATCTTCGTTCAGGCATGTGGAGTTTTTCGAGCCAGGAAATGGTGGCTTTGATAGAAACTTCATCTATCACGGAGGAATCTGAGGATCGAAGGGATAAACTTGATTCTCTTATTGAAAATCTTTTTAGGAACATGCCAGAAGGGCTAGGAGTGACAAAAATGGTAGAGCACATAATTAGAACGGCGACCGAACCTATAAAGCAGCGGTACTATCCGGTGTCACCAGCTATGCAGGTGCACATCGATAAGGCTCTTAATGAGCTGTTAGAAGAGGGGGTGATTGAGAAGTCCAATAGTCCATGGGCTTCTCCAATTATTTTAATCAAGAAGAAAGATGGTACCTTTAGGTTTTGTGTCGACTATAGGAAACTTAATAGTGTTACAGAAAGGGATGCTTATCGACTTCCGATCATTTCAGCCATTTTAGATAAACTTAGGAACGCGAAATTTTTAACATCGCTTGGCATAAAATCAGCGTATTGGCAGATTCCGATGGCGGCTGAATCTCGCAAGTTTACTGCATTTACGGTACCGGGTAGGGGACTTTTTTATTTCAGGCGAATGCCTTTCGGGTAACATATATAGGTTTATAGATAGTGTGTTAGGACCAGAATTAGAGCCATACGTTTTTGTTTACCTGGACGATATTATTATCGTTACAGATACATTCGAGAAACATCTCGAAATTTTAAATGAAGTTTTTAGGAGATTACACTAGGCAGGGTTAAAAGTAGGACAAGAGAAATGCAACTTTTGCAGACCCTCTCTTAAATTCTTAGGGTATGTGGTTGATCGGAACGGGTTACATGTTGACCCGGAAAAAGTAGGTAGCATGATAAAAATACCTGCACCTAAAAATGTTAAAGAGGTTAGGAGTTTTGTAGGGACTGTTTCGTGGTACAGGCGCTTCGTACCAAATTTTGCAACATTGGTTAGGCCCTTAACAGATTTGCTCAAGAAAAGCAAAAAGTTCGTCTGGGCACAAGAATGTGGAGATTGCCTTAGGAAAGCAAAATAATGCTTAATTACTGCTCTAATTTCGACATGTCCCGAATTTAATCTTCCATTTGTGGTCCAAGCCGACGCGTCCGACTACGGTATCGGGGCCGTACTAAAACAGACTTTTGCGGAGGGGGAAAAAGTAATTTGTTACTTAAGTAGGTCTCTTAAAAGGAATGAGCGGAACTACTCTACTACAGAGAAAGAGTGCTTAGCAGTTTTGTGGGCGGTTGAGAAGTTGCGGCCGTATATCGAAGGAGCTCGGTTCACAGTCGTTACGGATCATTACTCATTGGTTTGGTTGAGTAATCTCAAATACCCGCAGGGTAGACTTCCTCGCTGGGCAGCCTACCTGCCGCAGTTTGATTTTCAAATCATTCACCGGAAGGGCAAAAAGCATGTAGTTCCTGACATGCTTTCTCGAGGAGTGCCACAGTTGGGTGGTATCTCGGATGAGGATTCTTTACCCATGGGGGAGACAAATGATTTTGGGAGTCGAGTCAAACCCGTAAGCTTTTCCACCTTGGAGAGTAGATAGTGGCCGTTTGTACAAGTTTGTAAAGTCGAATCACGTGGTAGTACATAAAAGCAATAATGAGTGGAAGTTAGTAGTAGGTAAGAAAGATAGATTAGGGATTTTAAAAGAATGTCATGATAGTCCGCTAGCTAGACATATTGGGGTTGGGAAAACGTTTGCGAGAGTAGGAGCAAAATATTATTGACCTAAGATGAGAGTAGATGTAACTAAATATGTTAGGAAATGTAGTATTTGTCAACAGGTGAAACCTATTAATGATAAGCCAGCCGGTCTTATGACTTAAAGAATAGGAGCATCTTCCCCGTGGGAGATGATAAGTGTGGATTTAGTGGGTCCTCTGCCCAAGTCTAGTAAGGGTTATATGTATATTTTAACAGTTGTAGAATATCTTACTAAGTTTCTTTTGTTATTTGCATTGAGGTCTGCCACCGCAAGGGCAGTGTGTAAGGAGTTGGAGGATAATGTGTTTTTGTTATTTGGAGTTCTGAAGGTTGTCATTTGCGACAACGGTCCCCAGTTTAAGAGTAGGGAACTTAGGTCACTTTGTGACGAGTATTCATCCAAGGTTAGGTTTACCCCACATTACCATCCTCAGGCTAACCCCGCGGAGAGAATAAATCAAATAATAAAAACAACGTTGAGAGCTTATGTTTCAGAGAATCACCGGAGTTGGGATTCTCAATTGGCTAAAGTAGCTTGTGCTATACGCACTTCTCAACATGAGGTTTTAGGAGTTTCGCCATACTATGCCAATTTCGGCAAAGACATGTCAACTAGCGGTAGGGGAGAAATAACACTTAGTGATCAGGGTATAGATACAAATCAGAGCATATCAGAAATAGATGTAGGAGAAAGATTTTAGAGACTTATGGCGGATATTGCTGCCAAGTTACAGATAGCATCAAAGAAATCAGCAGGCGCGTACAACCTCAGAAGGCGAGATGTACAATATCTTCCTAATGACGTTGTATGGCGACGAAATTTCGGATGCTGCAAATTATTATGCGGCTAAGTTGGCACTAAAGTTTGTGGGCCCTTTTAAAATCAAAAAGAGATTGTCTCCTTGGACTTATGTCCTTGAAGACGAAAATCGTAAAGATCGTGGCACTTGGCATACGAAAGATTTGAAGCCGTTTACTTCGCTATCGGAAAATGATTGAGTCCATAAGTCCCTGGTAGAGTAAAGAGTAATAAGTTTTTTTGTAACTTTTGTATAATATTGGTTGTTTTATTTTTTTTCTTTCTTTCGTTTTTTAAAATTTGAAATGGACTACCATATTTGGTCTAATGGTTCCCTTACCTTTGTTGTTTGTGTACCTGATCAATCCATAGAAAATTACTTGTTTTTCTTGAAAACCAAGTACATTTCCAAGGAGGAAAGGGTGGATTTTGTCACGGTAAAAATTACCGCCACAAAAACTATTCTTTACGTTCCCTTTTTCCTTTTTTTCCATATTATTTTTACAGGTGTTTCTTTCGTCTTACTGAGAGCAAGAGAGGGCAGCCATGGTCCATCAGCCATCGGTTCTTTCTCTCGGTAAAGTGAAGAAACAAAATATCGAAATTGCCAAGGTTGACACTTAAGTGGATGGGTGATACACTTCATCTCATTCGATTGACGGTTGTTCGACTGTACAAAAGAAGCACGGATGACAGTTGGTCTCCGATGCCGAAGTTACTCGTTGCGAGAATGGCTGCTTGCCCAACCTAAATCAATCATTTATATGTTCAATGTAAAAGATGGAACGTTAACTGCTAGTCCTTCCCTTATTCCCCAAATCTGCGCAAAAGCCCAACGATTTACAGTAAATTCGCGAAATAAAATTAGTTAAACTCTCCTTCCTTTAAAAAGTATAAATGAAATAGATTGGTACCATTTTTTCCTTACAAGTTATAAACGAATGGGGAAAAATGTGCGTGATAAAAAAAAGTTCAGTTTCTTTTCGGTTTTTTAAAACTTTCTTTTAAAACAGCTTAGTGGGTGAAATTAGGTGGCTGTATGCACTCTTTGAATTGCCGTCCACTGGAAGTCCTGCAAGAGTTCGACAAATTCGAAGATGACTAAGCATGACGCTGGGGTTTAAAGTGCGAGTAGGAAGGGCTACTGGATCTCAACTGCGTTTGCTCGCTCCCCCAAATATACGAAGGGTAGCTGAATGAGAATGCGATCGAAATCCACGCTCGCTGAGTTGCCGAAAGCACTTGGGTATTGGAAAAAAGAAAAGGTCATCCAGCGAAAGTAAAAGGCTGGAAAATCACTTCTTACCCGTTTAGATAGCGAACAGGAGGTTCTTGAAAAAAGGAAAAATACAAAAAGAAAAGGAAAGTTCTGAAAATTAAAACGTAAAGAAATTGAAACTTTGGCGAATCGAAAATAAGAAAGGAAATTTGTAAAAGGATATTGAGTCGAGCAAGCTAAGGTGGAAAGATAGTTTCCTAGGAAGGAGAGGTAGCAGTTAAAATATCACTGGCGCCCTTCTATTTTTTTTTTCAGTGTACGCCGTGTGGCAATAAAAACATTTCGATCGATTTTTATTAATCGATTAATAAAACATAATTCGTAACATAAGTTCGACTGGTGAACCCACCCCATTAAGCTGAGCTAGTCGATTTAGAAAGCATCCAAGTGCTATCTACGTGTTGCACCTCGAACTCGAATTCGAATTTCTTTTGACAGTCATTCATTGCTCGTGCATAAAAGCATATAAATCGTATTTTGTTTTGTCGTCGATCGTTGTCTAATTCGCGTGTCTGGATTTTAATAGTAATTAAATAAACTTAAAATAGAGTTTTCGAGTCGGTTCGTGACGAAAAAGTGCAACAATGATCCATAGATAAACATATCTACAACTTAGCATTATCTTAATCGATTGATTGATCGTACATAGATATACATATCAACACACCTACAATTCATCTTATCTTCATATACTTACTCATCTTTTGCCGATATACATATCTGCAACGATGACATCATTCGAAGAGTGCGCGGTGACTCAAGTAGCGAACGGTAATTAAATCCAGCGCATCATCTCCAACTAAAAACAGATTGACCTGATCGAAAGCACACAAGGGTGTACTTTGAAGAAAGGCTTCTACGGCTTCAAGAGCAATGGAAAAGTTTTGAACAGGCTGACCAGAAGATCAAGAGACTTCCGCACATTGATAGTAACCATGAATATTTCACCAAAAATTATTTAAAATAAGTCACTACATTGGTCCAACAGTATACCAAATGTTTTGAAGAGGTTATTATGTCTTTTGATAAACATGTTAAATTGCATTTAGAAGACCACCTGCACCATCAGCAAGAATCATACAACAGGAACCTTCGAAAATGACGAGTACTATTGGAAGTCAAAGATTAATCATATGTTCTCTGGAGAGATTGCTCGATGGATTATTAACTCATGATTATTCAGAATACCACGAAGTCAAGTTTCGATCAATTGAACAACTATGGCAGCAGAATGAATCCATCAACTACTCCATATGGGAATTAAGTCATGACCCAACAGTAGAAGGCTATAACCATATATACTTCATCAATATGGACCAAAGGATCCAAAAAGCCTTTGTTACATTATCAATGAAAATACAGACACAAGGCAGAAGCAATCATAAAATAGATATCGTTTAAAGCAACGCACTACATTTAGCAAAGGTCACTACTCCTAAATTCGATGGTGATTATATGAAATGGCGACAGTTTTTTGACTTATTTTCTCAAATGGTAGATAAGCAATCTATCCCTAAAATACAGAAGATGTGTTGCGTTAAGACACGTTTAAGTAGAGAAGCTCAGAATTTGATTCGTCATCTATATTTGACCGAAGATAACTACAAAACTGCATGGACCAATCTCCAAGAGCGATACAACAATATCAGAGTTCTTACTTCTACCTTCTCGCAAAAAATACAGGGGCAACCTAATTATACACAACCACAGCCATCAGCTGCAGCCACCAAGAATCTACAAGACACCACACGGTAGTGCTTAACGGATCTAGGCAACATTGGTGTTGATACGGCAACTTGGGAAACTATTCTCAAGGCGCAACAATTCTTTACGAGCATTCCCTTGCTAAACCAAAAAAATTGCAATCAATAAAAGAATTTTTATCTTTCTTGGAAAATCAGTTTCAATTGTTGGAAGCAGTTGGACAGAAAAAGAAGGATCCAACTCCGCGAGCATGTGCATCTGTGGTATCAAACCGTATGGGAACTTATAACACAACAGAGCGCATTAAACTGATTCATTAACTTAAAAATTGCATTAGTTGCTTAAGAATTGGCCACGGCGAAAAGTGCATAGTAAGAGGTTGCTTAAAATGCAACCAATAACACTCTCTTACATCTTGAAAACCAAATCCACCCATGAACAACATGAAACTAAAATAAAGGGGGATAGCAATTCAAGGCTTTAAGCAACTGTAAGTTCATCAGCAACTCTCTCAGCATCTAAAATTCCAGAAAGGCATCAGTACATATTCCTTAGTACAGCCGTCGTAGAGCTCATTACAAACAATGGAGAAAGGTTCGAGTACAGGGAATTATTTGATTCCGGTTCACAAGTGTATCTAATAACAGAGCACCTAGTAAGGAAACTAGGCCTTCATCCAAAGCATACATCAATTAGCATCCAGGGCATTGGCAAAAGAGAATCCCATCAACGTGTAAACGTTAAAACGCAATAAAGAACAAGTGGCTTTAATACACACTTAGAAGCTTTTGTTTTACCACACATCATATCTCCACAGCCATCTCAAAATATTAACATTTCTTCATGCGCAATTCCAAAGAATATACCATTGGCAGACCCATTCTTCAATCGGCCAAACAGAATTGATATTCTTCTTGGTGCAGAGCTATCACCAACTAATTTCCATTGGTCAGATACGTTTATCAGATCATCTGCCTATACTACAAAATACACTTCTTGGGTGGGTAATAACAGGAAAGTTATCAGAAACAAGATCAAATACAGCAACATGTGGCATCTCTACTTATGATGACAACGACCTCCACCAAATGATTGAACGATTATGGAGTCTGGAAGAAGTAGAAACACGCGGTAGCAATTTATCAAGAGATGCAGAAATGTGTGAAGCCCATTTCGCAGAAAATACATAAAAGGGCATTGATGTATGATTCATTGTCAAACTACCATTTCATGGGCACACATCCACTCTAGGAAAATCCAAGGACATAGAAATCAACAGGTTCTTAGAACTTGAACGAAGATTATCCAAAAACAAAGAATTCAAAGATCAATACATTCAATTCATTGAAGAGTACGAGGACTTAGGCCACCTGACCAAAATTGATATCAATAACACTAACGCCTTTTTACTTCATACCCCTTCACTGTGTTTTTAAGGAAGACAGTAGCACCACAAAGCTTCGAGTAGTTTTTGATGCATCGTCAAAGACATCTTCAGGGTTATCATTAAACGACATCATGTACACATGACCTACAGTTCTAGGTGAACTATTTTCATTGCTACTTCGTTTTCGATTGCCAAGGTATGTTTTCTGCACTGATATCCAAAAAATGTATCGTCAAATCATCATACATCAAGACAGACGATACCAAACCATTGTATGGGGAACTGATGAAAAGGCACCTCTAAATTACTATGAACTCAACTCAGTAAACTATGGAACAAGAGCAGCTACATACCTGGCCACCAAGTGTCTGCACGAGCTTGCCAAGGCAGCGAAAGGATTCCACTAGGATCGAAGTCCTTATACAATGATTTCTATGTCGAGGACTGTTTGACCGGTGATAACAGCTTAGTTACAACTTTGAAAATGCCAGACCAAGTTACACAAATCTTGAAAGAAGCCGGGTTCAAACTAAGGAATTGGTGTACTAATCATTCCCGATTACTGTAAGTCATTGCTAAAGAGAATCAGGAAATCGATTTCGATTTCGGAAATCAAAATAACTAATCAATCAAGGCATCTGGATTAATATGGCACCCAAAGAACGACAGATTTTGTGTGAAAACAATATTTAACTCTATAAATCGAATAACAAAGAGGATTGTTACTTCAGATCTTGCCAAATTGTTCGATCTATTGGGTATAATGGCTCCAGTAATTGTTACAGCCAAAATGTTCGTACAGGAGTTATGGTTACTAAAGTTGTCAAGGGACGAATCACTACCAATCGAACTACATACAAGATGAATGCAGTTTCGTGAAAGCCTGAAAAAAATTAAACAATTTCAATTTCGCACGTTATATGTTTAACAATGATTTACCAGCAAGCATACAGATTCACTCCTTCTCTGATGCATCTGAAAAGGCATATGTTACAGTTGTGTACTTGCGAGCAGTCTCGAAAAATGGAACAGTAATGGTTTATTATGCTCAAAATCCCGAGTGGATCCTCTAAAAAGACAAACATTACAACGATTAGAACTATGTGCTGCGGTTCTAGGTGCACAACTAACAGCTAGAGTTAAGGATGAATTGAATCCCAAAGACGTCCCCAAATTCTTAAGAACAGATACCGAAATCGTTTTGGCATGGATCAGTTCACCATCAGCATCATTGCAAACATTTGTAGCCAATCGAGTCCCCAGTATCCAAAGACTAACTCTTTCCGAGCAATGGCGATATGTTTCATCAAAATATTAATCCAGCAGATGTTATATCAAGAGGTTCAACCAGAAAGAATTCCAAGGGCTTGGCAATTTCGGACGACAGCGAAAGGAAAACAGCCATCACTGTAGCAACAGTCACTCAGGATTGTGACCATAATATCATATACAAAATAAATCTTAGATATTCTTTAAACAAGCTTCAGCGGATAATCTCCTATATACGACGTTTGCGTAACCGTGCTACAAAAAAGGAAGGCATATGGGAAACTTAACTGTTCGAGAGCTGGAAGAGTCACTAATAATATATTAATAATAGTAATAATTCGAGCAATGCAAGCCTTTGGAAAGAAGAAATCAGTGACCTGAAAAAATGCAAGAAACTGAAGCGAACCAACCAGTTTTCTAGCTTGTCTCCATATTTGGATGACAAGGGAATTATTCCAGTTGGAGGAAGGCTAGACTCCGGATTACTTCCATTCAATACAAAACATCCTATGCTTCTACCGTACAAAAATCTATTAACAAAACTCTTGATGAAGGAAATTCATGAGCAACATAAACACTGTGGTCGCCAGACATTGCTTCCTCAAATGAGGCAAAGGTTTTGTCCAATAAAACTAAAAATAATGGCAAGATCAATTGTACACTACTGTGTTAAATGTACCAGAGCAACACCACAATTACTTCAACAAGTAATGCCAAACCTACCATCACCAAGAATCACACCCGCAAGACCTTTCATCAACTCATGTGTGGACTACTGTGGACCATTTTGGATTCATTGCAAAATCCGTGGCAAACGACCTTAAAAGGCATATGTGGCAATTTTCTGTTGTTTCGCCACAAAGGCAGTACATATAGAACTGGTTAGCGATTTAACTACCGAATCATTTCTATGAGCTTTGAAACGTTTCATCGGTCGAAGAGGACACTGTCAAAACATATACTGTGATAAATCAACTAATTTTGTGGGAGCAAATAATCAACTAACTGAATTATATGATACAATCTAGTCAGAAGAGGCACGTGAAACCATAACAAGAGTGTACAGTGGTCATGCAATAGAACTCAACTTCATACCGCCTAGGGCACATCATTTCGGAGAATTATGGGAAGCAGCAGTAAAATCAGAAAAACATCGGTTAAATAGAGGCGTAGCCACAGCATCCTTAACATATGAAGAACTTGAAACTGTAGTAGTTGGAATTGAAGCTATCCTAAACTCAAGACAACAAGCGACCAAAACGATTTAACAGCACTTACTCCAGGGCATTTTCTCATTAGCGAATCCCTCACCGCAAAACCTGATACTAACGCAACTCCTGTAAAGTACACATAATTGACTCGATGGAATCTTATTTCACAGCTAAGACAGGAAGCTTGGAAACGATGGTCTCAGGAATATATTCAAGAACTTCAATACCCATATAAGTGCTAGGAACACTCAAAGAACTTTAACATAGGAGATATGGTCGTCATAAAAAAAGACAACGTGCCACCACTGCAGTGTGAGGATGGCACAATTAGAGTAGTGGAAGTTAAAACAGCATCTGGGGTCTGGAAACGTCCAATCCACCTGCTAGCGCCATTACCAATCGAGATGGAAGTAAACGATGATGGCATATTGAGAAATGAAGATGAACAAGCCGAAAACAAGAATAATCCATCCGAACCAGTTAATGAGATACCAGGTAAAAGACGAAAAACATCTAATGCCATTGGTTAACAATTCTCCTAATAATCCCATTGGTTATGGCCAATGAAATTCAAATAAAAAGGTTTAAATCATACCTCGGAATACATTTCGAAAGAATTGGAACAGCAAAACTGGCAACAAGTGAATGGAAGCTCATCATTCATTACAACTGAGATCCATTACTAAAGGAATATACATCATTTGCAAACGGAATTTTGACTCTGAATCAATTGTATCAACAAATGCAGCAACGAAGTATATATGTCAGCACATTAAATCAATTTCAACATATTCATAATGAACTGGAATCGGAAAACACTATTATTCCAACCAAAAGAGGAGCAGTTAATTTCATCGGAAACATAGCAAACTCTATTTTTTGAGTGTTGAACTGTGAGTATGCTACCCAAATGACAACGACAATAGATCAAGTAAAAGAAAATGAAAACCACTTACCTTATCTACAACGAAACACACTTCAGTCATAGATTCAACAATCAATGTAGTAAGGCAAAACGAAGATATCATCCAGCCATAGGTTTGACCAAATCAGCGATAATACGTGATAATGGAGAAGATAGTCATCAACTCAAAATATTCCAGATTTTTATATCTTTTTTCTCACAACTCATTTTAATGATGATCAATATTCAAAGACTGCAATCAACATTAGTAGATATATTGACAAACACTCACCATGGTAAAGTAAGTTCACTGTTAAAGTCAGCACGTCAACTCAAAGACGAAATAAGAACTATTAAGGTTCATTTACCATCATTTATATTGATAGAGTACAGTTATACAGACTAATGACAATTAAAGGAGGAGCAACAGATAGAAAGGCAATATTCTCGATTACCCTGCCACTAGTAATCCAGGAACATTACGAATTGTTCAAGATGATTCCCATACCTACCGTACTCAACAATTCCATAATAACAATTGATCTCTGTGCTCCAATTCTTGTGATAAATGCACATCGCGACCAATATCTGCCAATACAATCGTCTGACATGGAATCTTGCATCAATTTAAGATCAGAATAGTTCTTATGGGTGGCAAAAGTGTGCTCTTGTGAATTGGGTCTGTTTAACTCTAGCTGTAAGTTGTGCGCCTAGAACCGCCAACTCAAAGGCGAAATACGAACTATTAAGGTTCATTTACCATCATTTATATTGATAGAGTACAGTTATACAGACTAATGACAATTAAAGGAGGAGCAACAGATAGAAAGGCAATATTCTCGATTACCCTGCCACTAGTAATCCAGGAACATTACGAATTGTTCAAGATGACTCCCATACCTACCGTACTCAACAATTCCATAATAACAATTGATCTCTGTGCTCCAATTCTTGTGATAAATGCACATCGCGACCAATATCTGCCAATACAATCGTCTGACATGGAATCTTGCATCAATTTAAGATCAGAATAGTTCTTATGGGGGGCAAGAGTGTGCTCTTGTGAATTGGGTCTGTTTAACTCTAGCTGTTAGTTGTGCGCGTAGAACCGCAGCACCTAGTTCTAATCGAGGTAATGTTTGTCGTTTTAGAGGAGCCACTGGATTTTGAGCATAATAACATAACTATTATTGTTCCATTTTTCAAGACTGCTCGCAAGTACAAAAATTGTACCATGTGCCTTTTCAGATGCATCAGAGAAGGAGTGAATCTGTATGCGTGCTGGTAAGTCATTGTTAAACATATGTCTTGCGAAATGGAAATTGTTTAATGTTTTCAGACTTTCACGAAACTGCATCCATCTTGTATGTGGTTCGATTGGTAGCGATTCGTCCTTAACAACTTTAGTAACCATAACTCCTGGACGAATATTTTGGCTGTTACAATGAAAGGCGACCTTCATGTTCCTTAAAGAAATCAGAAACAAATTCCACTTGGATCCAGATGCAACAAAAAATCAATGGCTATATTTCACAAAAAATCCATTTCGACTCACTGCAATTTGGGGAAAAAGTACTCAACAAATGAACTTAGAAGGTTCCGGCCTAGTAACACTACAGTCAAGGGTATATTGAAACAAAGCCACATTGCTATCGAAGGACATAACGCATTTTGCACAAATTTACAGACGTCCTATACCAGCTTCGGCAACTTTTCGCAAATATCAACACCAACACATCATGAGCCATTACTGCAAAAGTTCAATAGCACGCAATAATAGATTCAACTAAAAAATTTCACTGACCTATACAAATTAATAATCGATCAAGAAATTCTCGAATTAGCCCATAAAGTCCAAATTCAAACGTACCATAATTCTTCAATTGGATACTTAGCCTTGCTATTGACATATTCATCACTTACTTTAGCTGGAAATGAACATCGAATGCAGCCGGCATCGCTGTGAACCCAATTCCTCAACCTTGATTACCAAAACCTTCGAGTAGTTGAACTGTCGTTCAACGCGGGGTAGAATGTTCATGTCATCGCATTCATAACATGGGCAAACCAGCTGACAATGCAGTCAATTGTTATTTAGCAGTGGCGTCACTGGGTCAACTGTATCACATTGCTAACGATGAATCAGTGGTTGGTACTCCAGATATTTTTTGTGGTTCGTTATTGTGTCATCATATCATTTTCATATTTTGTTTATTTGGTTTCTGTGTTTTATTTATGTTATTACGAAAAATTTTATCAGGAGTTAAAAAAAGAAGTTGACCTTCTTCGTAAAGAAAATGAGGAGCTGAAGAACAAACACCACAATGACCCGAAGGCTGGTTCTTCGCAAGCGATAAATTTCGTTTATGAAACTGATGAAGAAGAACTACCTCGCGAAACAGATAAGTCCTCAAAGAAAAGGCCGAGTAAAAAACGCAAGGTTGGATCCTCACCTGTTGGAGCCTATTTTATCTGAAAAAAAGTGCATCACCAAAAGATGCCAATATAAAAGAAAAACCTATTAAAATTAGGCCTCCGCCACCAATTAATGTTGTCGGCATTGCGGAGTTTAACCGGCTGCAAACTATCTTAAAGACGTTAACACCATCAGACTTTAAATTTATTTCACTTAATAACAACAAATGGAAAGCTTGCGTGAAAGATCCTGAAAGTTATCGTCTCCTGTCGCGAAAACTAAACGAAGAAAAAGTAGAACGGTACACTTATGAGAATAGGTCCTAAAGACCTTTACGTGTTGTAGCAAGAGGCTTGCACCCATTATGTCCAAAAGACGATATTATTAAAGATCTAAAGAGGAACTATAAGATCTTACATGCTGGGAACATCGTCAAAAACAGATTGCGAAGAAAATATGGTACAGCGTGGTCTTTCACTATTTATTCTAACTTTTGATAAGGTAGAGAAATTGACGATATTTACAAAATTAAAACAATCCTCAAACATTTTGTTAAAATCGAACATTTGAGAAATAGTTCAAGACTGACTCCACAGTGTAAACGCTGTCAAGAATTCAATCACACGCAAACTAATTGCAAAAAAGAAGCTAGGTGCGTGAAGTGCGCCGGAAATCATCTTACTAAAGACTGCACCTCAGATAGCAAAGGTGCAGCAACGTGCATAAATTGTAATAAAAGTCATCCGGCCAACTATAGAGACTGCGAAGTACAAAAGAATTACAAAAACGGCGATATAAATCTACGCAGTCACAAAGAAAACCACCAAGCCAAGTAGAAAAGCAAGTTCTTAAGACCCCTAAGAGGCTAAATGCCCAAATACCCAAAGGAAAAGAAACTCAAGATCAATCAACACAACCAGAGCAAACAGAAAAGAAAGGTTGTGTAAACACATATGCCTAAATATGGGCTAAGAACATGACTTTACAAAAACATGCTGCTGTTGATCCACTCACGAACGTCTTAAACATAATCCTTTCGAAAATTAAGGAGCAGTGCGGCACAAATAAACTTATATTTGATAGGATAACTAAACTCGAAAACAGTTTTCGGCCAATACGCCCTACAAAAAGAAAAACATGGTGGAAAACTCAAAATAATTACGTGGAATGCCAACGGATTATGGCAAAAACTTGGAGAACTAGAACTGGGTATGCATAAGAAAGATATAGAAATTTGTTTGATATCGGAAACGCATGTCAAGAAACAATTAAACAGTAAGATCAATGGATTTTTAGAATAACACGCTCATCCGTCGGTAAAAGTACGGAAAAATGAAAATTGTCTTCTTTAGCATTCCATCGAATGCTTAAGTTTTGGTTGTGCTTCCTTTATCAATCTTTAAGATATTGTCACTTAAAATATAATTGCCTGGAAGGCGGTTTAGGAGCTCAGAAGTGTTAGATATCCACTTGCGCAGAGGAAACCCTCCAGATTCCAGCAGATCTATTAATTCACATTGTGCTCGTTGAGCAGTGGCAATATGATGAGCATCAGAAAGGACGTCGTCGACGTAAAAGTCTTGTAGTGCTATCTTCGACGCAAGTGGGAATTGTGCTTCGTTGTCGTTTGCCAGTTGTTCAAGGGTACGTATGGTCAAAAATGGAGCACAATTCATGCCGAAGGTCACCGTGAGTAACACACAATCGGCAATTGGAGCGTCAGTTGATTGCCGAATCAAATCCTTTGATAAGGTGTATCACTTGGATGGACTGCGATCTGGCGATACATTTTCTCGAAGTCAGCATTGAAAACATAATAGTAAAATCGCCAGCGTACGATCAACGAAGTAATGTGCCGTTCAAGAACGTGTCATTTCATTTAAGCTTAGTCCACTACGGGAAGCAATAGATGCGTTAAAGACAACGCGAACTTAAGTGGAAGAACTTTCGGGTTTCAGCACCGCATGGTGTGGCAAATAAAATGATGAAACGTTGCCATCCTTTTGTAACTTTAGTACGTACCACGTGCAGAACCTTAGAGTAAGTGGACTGTAAAACCTTGATTCGAGTTAGCGATTTTTCTGATGGCAAAAACTATTTGACTGCTATATGTCTCGACATCCATTGATCTTCAGCCGATACAATCTTTTTGGTTTCCCTTACCTCTTCCAACTAACAGAAACGCTTAATATGCTCATCCAACCTGTTGTCTGTGTAATCTTGAACGATGGTGTTGAAGGCGTCGAAGGATTGTGGGATTGGACCCGATAAGATCCAGCCAAAAATAGTATTTGGGCCACCAGAGATTCACAGACGATCTGCAGTCGCTCTCGGGCGATAGCAGGATACAGGTCATCACCAATAAGCAAATCGATCCTGTATGATTAAGAAAAGGTGGGATCAGCCAAACAAAGAGCCTTTAATTGCGAAGAGCTAGCATCAGACATCGTGGTACTTGAAAGGCTGTTTGTAACCTTTCGTAGCACTATTCCGTGACACTTGATGGGAGTTGATGGATCTGCATTTTTTTTGAGCTTGCAGCATATGATTAGATTCAATACCGGTAATCTTGATAAGAGCCGTCGCTAGCAAAACTTGCCTATGAGAAGGGTGAGAATGGACTAAGTGTGATTGGTAATTGAATGTTTGAACAGTGGACTGGAAATTAATTGCGGTACCAATATCGGACACATGTGGCAAACTTGAATTTAATGAAAACCTAACATAAGTAGACTGTAAGTTACTCGAGGAACAAATGTCGGCGACATGTGAGAAACTTGGCTTTGACGGAGTAAAACCTTGTGCTTGATTGGAAGTATCAATGTTGGAAACGTGTGATAATCTTCCATTGAATCGGACTACTGAAACTCTGCTGTTCTGCTGCTACATATTCGTACTGTCAGTACCTATGTGTAACAGGGTACGATGTTGTTTTCCGCACGTGATGCGAGAGAAACGACTCGTATATTTATGTGACCGACGGTCCGTAGAAAAGCAATTGAAACACAGATTCTTGTTCTGAACAACTTCAGCCTTATCCGCTACAGGCATAGCTAAGAATTTGGTACAACTTCGAAGTTGATGCTTATTGGAACATAGCTGGCATACCAATGCTTGAGTTTTAACAAGGAATACGTTTGAGCGATTACTTGTAACACCGTTTTTAATTGACTTGGATCGGGCTGTGGAACTTGAAAAATCTGGGTTGTTAGTGTCGGCAATAGTTTCCAAAACTTGAAAGCGGCTGCTTAAAAACTTATTCAGCTGCTCCCATTTTGAAACCTTAGACGGATCGTCCAAAGATTGTTCCCACAACGAAAGGGTGTAAGTTGGACGTCGGCTGCAGCATGAATACACAAGTATTGGATCACAATTTTCGACGGAGACCCCGTCGCCTTTTAATGCAGCAAGCGAGTCATTGATGTGACTCTGTTACCTCTTAATCTCTGAAGCAGATTCATTAGAACACGATGGAAGATGAAGTAGCTTCTTGACATGATTATTGATTAATATCCTTTTGTTCTCATAAGTAGATTGAAGTGCCTCCCAAGCTAATGAAAAACTTGAATTAGTTAAAGGAAATTTGCTCACAATGCTGAAAGCTTCGCCTCTGGTTTTTGCCCTAAGATGTAAAAGTTGTTCAACTGGTCCTAATCTTGAAACATTTCTTTGAAAGCCAGCCAAGAAAGGTAATCTCTATGGAAGAGGTCCGTGTAGCAAGCTGGAAGCTTAATGCAATGTGGCGCCGCGACTTGATTCGAAAAACCATTGCTAAACATGTTATTAGGGACAGTAGACACATAATGACCATTTGACCTAAGAAAAGCAGGGGAAGATTGAACAATATCAATAGATCTGGTGAGTTTGGCCATTAACTCAAGGAAAAACCCTAAGCATGAGATACATGTTTATTAGATAGCTTGTACTTAGAATCAAATGTCTCTAACACCTCACCGCGAAACTCGTTAGTGCTCAAGCAACATCAAGTGTACTTGGATTTTACCTCAACCCATAAATCCTTCAACTCTTCCTTGCGCGTCGACAAAGTGGAAACTGTGTGGCGGAATATTTGACCAATTGCTCAGCTGCATGAATGAATTCTCATAAGTCTTAGTTGTAAGCCATATTAATAGAAAATACGTTTATTAAGAGAGGTTTAGAAGAAACAAAAATTAGGAAATCAGTCGGTAATATATATTAGAAATATATATATAAGAGACAACATAGCGAGTTATATGTTGTGTATTCCGTGGTATGAGTATTTTTGCTCTCTCGATTTATTAAATTTTTATAATTTTTTTATTGATAATCTGAGAATGGCAATTGATATGCATGTTCATAAAGTCAGAAATAAAACAAATTCCAAGGCTCCTTGGTTCAATAAAAGGCTTAGTAACTTAAACAACAGGAAAAACAAAGCTTATAAACGTCTACGCGTAGCAGAAAATGATGACAATTTAAAAAGTACTTATATTCGGTTGGAACGAGATTTCGATGTTCTAAACAAATTTTTGTTTCAAAGTTATATTTTATCAGTTGAATCTAATCTAAAAAAAATAGTAAATCCTTTTGGTCTTATATCAAAAACAAAAAAAAATCTTGTGGCATTCCAAGCTGTATGAATTACCTTGGTTCAACATTTGCTGATCTATCAAGTATTTGTGATTCCTTCGCAAACTATTTTGAATCTAATTACACTAAACGTAATGTAAATTCATCCTGGACAGCTGCATATTTATCTCATGAATTTAATGTAAATATCGGTTGTTTAGAGTTATATATTTCAGAAATTGAAGAAGGTCTCTTGAGCTTAAATGATGACAGCAATCCAGGTCCAGATGAAATCCCACCGATTGTTCTTAAAAATGTGCTGCTTCTCTTTCTGAACCGCTTTTCTTTATTTTTAAGAGCTCTCTCGAGAACGGTGAATTTCTTCCTGTATGGAAGAAATCATTCTTAATCTGGGTCTAAACATCAAATATCCCACTACCGTCCGATTTGTAAATTGTCATGTATACCAAAACTCTTCGAGAAATTGATATATGAAAAACTGACATTTTTAGTTAAAGAATACATTTCACCGCTTCAACATGGTTTGTTGCGGGAAGATCAACAACTACCAATCTATCTATCTTTACCAATTTCATTTTAAATAATCTCGAAAATGGACATCAAATTGATGTAATTTATACCGATTTTGCAAAGGCATTTGACAGAGTAAGTCATTTTATTTTAATAAAGAAGTTGAAAAACTTTGGTTTTCATTCAAAGCTCTTGAAATGGTTGGAATCATATCTCACGGGTCGAATTCAATTTGTTTGCATTGACGAAGTTATCTCGAAACCAGTTTTGGTCTCATCTGGTGTGCCCCAAGGTAGCCATCTTGGACCCCTTCTTTTCCTAATTTTTATAAATGACTTACCTAGTATTTTTCTTAAATCTAGTCAACTTCTTTTCGCTGATGACTTAAAGTTATTTCGGTGCATAAAATCTATTGGTAACTGACTGCCATCTTTTACAAGACGATATTTTAAAATTGTCCCAGTGGTGCACGAACAACCAATTATATCTAAATGTTTCTAAATGTCAATGTTTTTCATTTTGTGTCAACTTTTCTGAAATTACTTTTGATTATATAATTGATAACCAAGTTCTTGAAAGAGTTAGGGAGAAGAAAGATCTTGGTGTAATTTTTAACCCCAAGCTGAACTTTTGGAAACACATTGAATTTAGTGTATCCAAACCAAATTCCATGCTAGGTTTTATTAATCGTAATAGTAAGGAATTCACAGACCCTTTTGCGCTTAAATCGCTTTATACATCTTACGTAAGACCAATCTTGGAATACTGCTGTGTAATTTGGAACCCTTGTTATAACAGCCATTCTAAGAGAATTGAAATTGTCCAAAAAAAGTTTACACGGTTTACTATTCAGAAATTTGGCTGGAACATCGATACTCCATCGTATAATATTAGATGTCAACTTTTAGGAATTCAATCACTTGAAAACAGACGCAAAATTTATTCTGTGATGTTTATTAGTGATATTTTTTCTTATCATATCAAATGCCCTTATCTGTTGTCTTTAATCAACTTATATGCTCCATCACGTCAGCTTCGAGTACGTTGTTTGTTTCCAGAAGATGAACACAGAGTTAACTATGCGAAAAATGAACCAATAACTCGTTGTGTCAAAGAAACAAACCTCATATTAAATCTTGTTGATTTTGATTTTCAATTAAGTAGATCTTCTTTGAGAAATAATTTAATAATGCATTTTCATTTTAATTGATTATTAAATTTAGATTATGATTTTAAAACTATTTTTGTTTTTCAAAATTTTAATTATAGGTATTTTAAGTATTTATATTTAAGTTAAGAATTATTTAGTAAAATGTACACATATATTTATATTTATCTAGTAATCTAATTGTAGATTTTAAATCTCATATTGATGAAATATATAAATAAATAAATAATTATTAAACTGCATTCACAATAATTGACTTTGTTAGAAATTAACCAGAATGTAAAAAAGGATCAAAGTGTTGTTCACGAAAGGCAATTAGATATCTGGTTTATGTTGAGGAATTGTAGATAATAAACTTTATAGCAAATTCAAAATTATTTAAACAAAAACACAATAATTATGCATACAACTAAAACGCGAATGCCCGAATATCAGACTGAAAAAGGATTCTTTGTATTGTTCACGAACGCTATATGATGACTGTGTACGAGTACTTAGTCGAAATAAACGTATTAGCTAAGTCCGCATTGTTTGACAAAAAACACGATAATTGTGCAAACAACTAAACGCGAATGTAATCTATGTATTGTTCACGACCGCTATAAGATGACTGTGTACTTAGTCGCAATAAACGTATTAACAAAGTCGGAATTGCTTGACACAAAACACGATAATTGTGGATACAACTAAACACGAATAAAAAAAACTTGCAATGTCGTACTGTTCATTTACACTTAAGGCACAACTACATACTGCACTTAAACTTTAAGGCGTATGCTTCGTAACATTTTTACGACACACATACCGAACGAAATAGAAAGGAAAAAACCCAAAGCAACCTGAACTAAAAAAGCACTATTGATAGCCAAATATTTCAAACCGAACGACTCGTGTCATACAAACATACGGAGATTGATAACTTTGTAAGTGTAACCCGAGAATAAAAACTCAACCGACTAAGAAAATGAACGCACTTATAAATTTTAAAAATTAATTATTTTTCATGAAAAATTTATGTTCATAGCAGCCTTTATGGCAATAACTTTTTTAGATTTAACAAATAATATAATATTAGTATATATTTGTAACCTTTCGTAGCACAATTGCTTGACACTTGATGGGAGTTGATGGATCTGCATTTTTTCCTTGAGCTTGCAGCATATGATTGGATTCAATACCGATAATCTTGATAAGAGCCGTCGCTAGGAAAACTTGCCTATGAGAAGGGACTAAGTGTGATTGGTAATTGAATGTTTCAACAGTGGACTGGAAATTAGTTGCGGTACCAATATCGGAGATATGTGGCAAACTTGAATTTAATGAAAACATAACATAAGTAGACTGTAAGTTACTCGAGGAACAAATGTCGACGACATATGAGAAACTTGGCTTTGACGCAGTAAAACCTTGTGCTTGATTGGAAGTATCAATGTTGTAAACGTGTGATAATCTTCCATTGAATGGGACTACTGAAACTCTACTGTTCTGCTGCTACATATTCGTACTGTCAGTACCTATGTGTAACAGGGTACGATGTTGGACTCGTATATTTATGTGACCGACGGTCCGTAGAAAAGCAATTGAAACACAGATTCTTGTTCTGAACAACTTCAGCCTTATCCGCTACAGGCATAGCTAAGAATTTGGTACAACTTCGAAGTTGATGCTTATTGGAACATAGCTGGCATACCAATGCTTGAGTTTTAACAAGGAATACGTTTGAGCGATTACTTGTAACACCGTTTTTAATTGACTTGGATCGGGCTGTGGAACTTGAAAAATCTGGGTTGTTAGTGTTGGAAATAGTTTCCAAAATTTGAAAGCGGCTGCTTAAAAACTTATTCCGCTGCTCCCATTTCGGAACTTTAGACGGATCGTCCAAAGATTGTTCCCACAACGAAAGGGTGTAAGTTGGACGTCGGCTGCAGCATGAATACACAATTATTGGATCACAATTTTCGACGGAGACCCCGTCGCCTTTTAATGCAGCAGGCGAGTCATTGATGTGACTCTGTAACCTCTTAATCTCTGAAGCAGATTCATTAGAACACGATGGAAGATGCAGTATCTTCTTGGCATGATTATTGATTAATATCCTTTTGTTCTCATACGTAGAATGAAGTGCCTCACAAGCTAATGAAAAACTTGAATTAGTTAAAGGAAATTTGCTCACAATGCTGAATGCTTCTCCTCTGGTTATTGCCCTAAGATGAAAAAGTTGTTCAACTGGTCCTAATCTCAGATGGTTGATATATATAGCTTGAAACATATCTTTGACAGCCGGCCAAGAAAGGTAATCTCCATGGAAGAGCTCCGTGTAGCAAGCTGGAAGCTGAATGCAATGTGGCGCCGCGACTTGATTCGAGAAACCATTGCTAAATGTTTTATTAGGAACAGTAAACACAGAATGACCATTTGATCTAAGAAACTCAGGGGAAGACTGAACAGTATCAATAGATCTGGTGAGTTTGGCCATCAACTCAAAGAAAAACCCTAAGCATGAGATACATTTTTATTAGATAGCTTGTACTTAGAATCAAATGTATCTAACACCTCACCGCGAAACTCGTTAGTGCTCAAGCAACATCAAGTGTACTTGGATTTTACCTCAACCCATAAATCCTTCAACTCTTCCTTGCGCGTCGACAAAGTTGAAACTGTGTGTTTTGTCTCGGGCAAATCTTTGACCGTGGCGGAATATTTGACCAATTGATCAGCTGCATGAATGAATTCTCATAAGTCTTAGTTGTAAGCCATATTAATAGAAAATGCGTTTATTAAGAGAGGTTTAGAAGAAACAAAAATTAGGAAATCAGTCGGTAATATATATTAGAAAAATATATATAAATATAAGAAACAACTGCATTCACAATAATTGACTTTGTTAGAAATTAACCAGAATGTAAAAAAGGATCAAAGTGTTGTTCAGGAAAGGCAATTAGATATCTGGTTTATGTTGAAGAAATGTAGATAATAAACTTTATAGCAAATTCAAAATTATTTAAACTACCACACAATAATTATGCATACAACTAAAACGCGAATGTCCGAATATCAGACTGAAAAAGGAATCTTTGTATTGTTTACGAATGCTATATGATGACTGTGTACTTAGTCGAAATAAACGTATTAGTGAAGTCAAAAAACACGATAAATGTGCATATAACTAAACCCGAATGTAATCTATGTATTGTTCACGACCGCTATAAGATGACTGTGTACTTAGTCGCAATAAACGTATTAAAGAAGTCGAAATTGCTTGACACAAAACACGATAATTGTGCATACAACTAAACGCGAATAAAAAAAACTTGCAATGTCGTACCGTTCATTTCCACCCAAGGCACAACTACATACTGCACTTAAACTTTAAGGCGTATGCTTCGTAACATTTATACGACACACATACCAAACGAAATAGAAAGGAAAAAACCCAAAAGCAACCTGAACTAAAAAAGCACTATTGATAGCCAAATATTTCAAACCGAATGACTCGTGTCATACAAGCATACGGAGATTGATAACTTTGTAAGTGCAACCCGGGAATAAAAACTCAACCGACCAAGAAAAAGGACGCACTTATAAATTTTAAAAATTAATTATTTTTCATGAAAAATGTATGTTCATAGCAGCCTTTATGGCAATAACTTTTTTAGATTTAACAAATAATATAATATTAGTATATATATATACAAATATTAATATTTCATAAAAAACCACATACATATATCTACTTTAAATCTGCCTTACGCTGACCTTATGAACCCTTTAATAATGATGTGATGACGTGCTGTCGTACTCGACGGCGTATTAATTGCATGTGATGCAATTCCTACTCCGATACTGATTGATTCTCTTGATGGATCCGGATTGGAAGGACCATATGGTGGCGTGGATACTAATGTTAATTAGTGGACGAATCGTCCCTGTTGTGTCGGTTGCGCCCACTCAACGTTTTGATTGTTTCTTGCAATAATGATAAATACACAAGACACTCTATGCTCATATATATATACTCGCATGTGTTGAAATATGCTTCGAAATATGTATTTTGTAATTTATGTGTGTTACATACAAATACATATATTCATCTACACATTGATTCTGCTTTTCGCTGAATTCGGTTTGATTTAGTTCCCAAATACAATTTTTTATCGGGAATCTTCTGGTAATCTTCTTCAAATTCTGCAAATCACAGTATTTTCTTGATATTCAACGAACGAGAACGAATGAATACTTCGTGAATCGGGGTTCATGAGTTCCAAAGAAAACGCGAACAAACTATATTTTGTTTAATTTCAATTTATTTATTTGGACGGTCAAAAATGGAGTACTGCCTAGTGGTGAGACCACAGATCTCTATAATACACTGGATAGTGTATTTCCTACAAATTATAACATTTTTTTTGACTCGCTTTGAATTTGACAGCAGCACCAGTGCAATTGCCTATCTCGTTTTTAAATAGAAGGAAAAAAAGAGATAGATTCTACTGCTTTTTTCAATGTTTTCAACAAAAAAAAAATTGACGTAAGCAATTTATTTTTAATGTGAACGATTGAATTGAAATCATTTCTTAGCTTAATTGCCATTTCTTATATGGCGAACTAGGTAGGAGCTCAGGAACGATTTCAAGCGAGATGAGCCGTAAAACTATGACAGGGAGACGTTTCTCTTACATTGTGGAATTTCTTCAAAACCAAAACACAGATCCAGTTTGTGTTGGAATTTTTCCAATACTGTGAGGGAAGCAATGCGAAAAGATCAACGACCAAAACTGTACACAACCGGAATTTTAAATCATCCATTGGTTCATGTCTATTTACCCATACGATCACCGTGGCTGGTTCATGTTCGAATGTGCTCAGATTTAAATCCAACACCACATCGATCTCAAAGGCTTCATATATAAACCATCACTTCCAGCGAGCTTCTTCTGATTTGGAAAGAAAAGTACGACACAAATAGGTGCGTAGTCGCCTATCCAGTGTGGGTTATTCCTTTTAATGGTATAATTCGCCAGGAAATCACCGCTGGATGGCATACGCCGTTGTTTGTCATTTCACTTTGCACCTGAAGATAATAACGTAAAAGGTATTTGTTTTAATCAAACAGTTCCTCAGAGCAAGCAAATATTCATTTTCTTTCTTATGTAAAGGTACATATGCTGTGCGCTGTGTGGACAATTTAGGACGTTTCAGCGAATTTTCGAGATTCAAACAGTATATTAAATTAAATTTTAAAGCAATTATAGTTTGAAGGTAGTTTTATAATTTTAAATACAATACAATACAAATCAAGGATAAATGCTATGCATTTTTGTTCTCTCAGCAATCTAACAATTTTACTATCTTTTTATATAAAGTGAATTCATAATTATATATTATGCCAATTATTTAATAATAATCGATTTGTTTTGTAAGAATTGGATTCCTAAATCTCACTTTGATCTCAAGTTTTCCACCCACTGTTTTTCGTCCTTCTATAAGCTTTAAAAAAAAATAATATTGAAGACCTTTTTTTAGAATATTTTATTATCTTTGAACTTACATCATAAGTATTGTGTATATCACACTTATTTTCTAGTGGCTGTAGTTTTACATTGACAGTTCCAATGTTCCAATTAGAGTATCCGTGCGCATGATTTTCTGCTGTATGTTCTTCTTCTTCAACTACAGTAGATAGGCTGTTCAACTGACGGAGATTTCTCCACTGCAGGAGGCGGCCCTGGAGCTGGACTTGATGGCGATTGTCTGGGAGTAACTTTTGGAGGTTCGTGGGTAGAAGGTTCATCTGGAGGCTTTATAGATTTTACACTTAACTCTGAAGGAATTTCGTCGACATTTATTGAGTTGCCTGAAAAGCTTTGCTTTAGCAAATAATTTCGAGTTTTGAGGCCCCGGTTGAAACGACGTGCTTTAGCTGCTTCGCCGGTACTTTTAGCGGTAGCTTCAGCTAATTTATACATTTCAATACGGGCATTAATGATTGAAATAGTGTCCGTTCTTCTTGTTGGGAGGAACGTCTGCTGTGCCTATGCCTCTTTTTCTTCTGATGGACAGGGCCCTTCGGCTTTTAAATGACCTCCAGGTGTTCTACTGATTTTTATTACATCTCCTGGAGAATTAATCCATTCAATACAAAATGTCTCCAACTTAAACTTTATTTCTTATGTTTAAGAAAAAGACGAACTTACATCATTGCAATGGTCAAACTTCTAACCATTGTTCCTTTATGTACTGAGAATTGATTTTTATATCTTATATTATTTTTTTTTTTTGACAAAGTTGCCCTTGCTTGATTAAAATAAATAATTTAGTTTAGTTTGACCACTGATCTCTGTAATAAGAATTATAGAGATCTGTGAGTTTGAAGTATAAGCAACCATCTTAGAATGCCACGGCAACATAAAACAAATGTTATACTGTTATACTGACATGGACCCACTACAATTATTACAGCTTTCTATTGGGGTCGATCTTTTTGTTTGAAAACACTATCCAGTGTATTATAGAGATCAGTGGGTGAGACGAACAAAAATACAATGGTTTTGCACCATGGGCGAATATACCCCAAAAACCATACAATTTCTTTTTTTTACGTTGGCTGCCATTCTCTATTGTAGTAGATCATGGGTGCTGGCAAATTATCATATGTGCGGTCATAGAGAAACTAATATAGAGGCACGACTTCGGGGGTTTATTCTCTTTCACCCTACAAGCTAAATTGAGAGGATTTCCTCCGTTTCGACAAGCATGTGTTAGTTGCCCGTGCATTTTAAATGGAGCAGAGACCAACACAGGCTTATCGAAACGGAGGAGTGCGCAATCCCAATTTTGGTAGATATGGTGACCTTATATATTTAAAATGGATATCCGTTAAATTCAAAAATTGAAAAATGAATTGCTTTTTAGTTTAATTGTATTTTTAAAGACCTTAATCAAATATAAAACATACTAATAAAAGCTTTTTGTTGATTCTGGCTTACAAATTAAGCAATATTTATTAATTTTATGTTCAAAATGAAGAAAATCCAATCAAAAAGTAGAAGCAAACCATAGCATATTAATGCGTACGTGTCTAAATTCCACCACAAGAAAAGACCAGTTTTCTCAATTCGAGGTGATTATTTTGACAGATGACAAAACAATAAAAAAAAATATTATTAATTTCAAAACAAATATCGCAATCGGAAGTAAGTGAGTTTTATTTTGCTTTTACGTATTTAAGTGTGTACTATAATTATAATATATTTTAGTTCTTGAAACTTTAGTACTCTGGACTAAGAAAAACTTGGAATAAGTTTCACCGGTCTGTCGTTCTGCCTAGATAAATTAGTCGCCGCAGTTGGTTCTGAATTTGATGAAGAATGTCGAGCTATTGATGTTGGTGTTTGTGTAACGGGCTCTAGGCCACCAGTAAAATATTTCACCCAAATAATGCGAATTTTATGGTCTGCTGGTATTCGCAGTGAAATCATAGAAGTGCCCGGTTTTGAAGAAGCTTAAGGTCTCGCCAAAGAACTTGGTGCCATCCACGTTATTTTAGTTGCAGAAACGGTTCACTTCACGTGCATTCATGGAAAGCTTCGAAGAGCGACATGTAACACACATTGAACTGGTCTATGGCCTATGGTCCAGCTATTATTATAATCGCACCATCGTCCGTTCAGGTTGAGAGTATTTCTCGTCATTGTCGACGCATTTTGGCTAGCACAACACCAAAAATTAGTATTGTCCCAGCATATGGACTTCGAAACAACGAAGATGTTAAAATTGAACTGCACAATGGGTGTGGTGTGCTTGTAATTACACCACCGTGCTGCAGCGTTTGCTCGAGGCCTACGAGAAGGAAAACTTGCTCAACATACGACAAGTACTAACTTTAGTTATCGATGGTTTGGACAGCATAATGAATGAGAATCCCGAATTTGATGAAACCCTCTTCAAGCTTATCTCTCCAGTTCTTCAAGATGAAAAGATTCCATTTCAACTGGTGGTCACTTCCAAGACATGGACTCGGCGATTTATTAATTTTGTAAGGATTGCTAATCAGCCTTTGTTGTGCATTGCAGACTATTTAGAAGCTGCAGTCTATGCCAAGGCTAAAGTTTCCATTAAATTGCAAAGTAACTCCGAAAAGATGTCGGTTGTTATGAAATGTTTGGATAAGTGCGCATATCAGTTGGAGCAGTCTTGTGCAATTCGGCAGATGAAGTACTGGAAGTTGAGAGATGCTTGCGCGAATCCGGATACATGTGTATGGTTTATATGGATCAAATGCCAGCTGATAGTACCGATATGATCAAGGAATGGAAGGAGAAGGTAAGTCTCATAGTATAGTATAGTATAAAAAACAAAAACTCCTGCTTTTGCTCCGTCATTATTAAATAAAATTAAAGACTGGATCGCACGAACTTGCTGTTGTAGCTAACAACCTTAATGTATCTAACCATTAAAGCTGTTTAGTAGGTATGTAGTCTGGTTATCCTATGCAGGTTTAAGGCCGATGTAGTTAAGATTACTTTAATTCTTAGTATAATGAATTGTCGGATAGATGATCAAAAGAATAGTTACTTAGGTAAACACCAATCTAAAAATGTATATTTAAATCTTTGTTATGGATTTGAATTATGTAAGGTAGGATAGTAAAATATACATATATATATATATATAATTATGGAAGCTAAGTATGTAAACATGTGCATATAATAATGAAAATGAAGGATGTAGGTGGGTAGGTAGCTATATGCATATAACTTTATAATTTAGGTCCAATCTGCATACATAAGATTCATGTGATTCTTAGACACATATTATTAAATATAGAATACGAATAGCTTTTGAACTGGAACGGGATGTCCAATAAAGGTGAGCGATATCTTTTTAGAATCAGCACTTCATACTTTCAAAGGAAGCATCAACATTTTTTGCAAAGAAGTTGTATTAAAAAAAATAGCTCCAGGAATACGCATACATCATTCTAAATATGCGTATTTCAAGAGTGATTTTTTGCAATAAGGCTTCTACATAAAAACTTTTGATGCTGATTTTGAGAGTATCAAGAGTAGATTACAAAAAGGTATCAACCAAGTTTTTAGGATAACCCGTTCCAAAGATACACTTCAAAGTATTTTCAGATTATGTATTTCAAGGTGAACAGTGAATAGTTTTTGAACTATATCTTTGGAACGGGTTGTCCAATAAAGGTGAGCGATATCTTTTTAGAATCAGCACTTCATACTTTCAAAGGAAGCATCAACATTTTTTGCAAAGAAGTTGTATTAAAAAAAATAGCTCCAGGAATACGCATACATCATTCTAAATATGCGTATTTCAAGAGTGATTTTTTGCAATAAGGCTTCTACATAAAAACTTTTGATGCTGATTTTGAGAGTATCAAGAGTAGATTACAAAAAGGTATCAACCAAGTTTTTAGGATAACCCGTTCCAAAGATACACTTCAAAGTATTTTCAGATTATGTATTTCAAGGTGAACAGTGAATAGTTTTTGAACTATATCTTTGGAACGGGTTGTCCAATCAAGGTGAGCGATATCTTTTTAGAATCAGCACTTCATACCTTCAAAGGAAGCATCAACATTTTTTGCAAAGAAGTTGTATTAAAAAAAATAGCTCCAGGAATACGCATACATCATTCTAAATATGCGTATTTCAAGAGTGATTTTTTGCAATAAGGCTTCTACATAAAAACTTTTGATGCTGATTTTGAGAGTATCAAGAGTAGATTACAAAAAGGTATCAACCAAGTTTTTAGGATAACCCGTTCCAAAGATGCACTTCAAAGTATTTTCAGATTATGTATTTCAAGGTGAACAGTGCTTTTGAGCTATATCTTTGGAACGGGTTGTCTTGATCTTCGAGCTAACAACTTTCATGTAGCTAAACATTGACGCTGTTTAGTATGTAGGTAATCTAGTTATCCTATGCAGGTTTGAAGCCGATGTAAGTATGATTACCTTGATTCATGGTACAATGACTTGTTATATAGTTACACATGTACCTACCTACAAAAGCATATTTAAATTTATAGTATGGATTATAAATTTGTAATATAGGAGAGTAATATGTATGTAGGTACATACATAGATGGAACCTAGGTATGTAAACATATAAATATAATAATGAACACGAAGGATGTAGGTGGGTAGGTAGCTATATGCATATAACTAAAAGAAGTTTTTTTTTAACTATTAAGATAAAGTCAAAAAAATACCAATTACGAAGTTTCGAAAAAATCTATTGATTCGTTTTTGAAATTTTGAGTTTAAAAAAAATATATATATTTCCAAAATAACTGAACTGAATACTTCATACGATGTACGCCGTCATACATTTATATATACATAATTATGTATCTTTAAAAATCACATGGATCTTATGTACATATGCATATTGCACTTAAATTATAAATAATACAGTGAGGGTTTCCGTTACCTTTTTTTATTCAAAACATTCGCTTCGGTATATATATACATATTTATTTAACTTATGAAACATTAACGACCATACATAATATATATTAAATTATTCTAGTAATCAGTACGTAAATATTTTTTTATAATTCTGTTCTTATTATAATGTCTTACACAATTGGATGAATGTTATCTGTTTTTCTTTTCAAGTTTTAGTTCTTCGTTTCGATTAAAATATGTTCTGGGAATTGTTGTACACATAAAAAAGTTTAATTAAGAAATAATTTCCCATTGATTCAAGTGGACTCAGGAATGCAGAATCTGGCTGCAAGTTTTGTAAATGGCTTCGCCAACGCCGGATTTGTACTGGACAAGCTTTTGAGCGAGAATGGCAACAAATGACTGTACAGCAACAGCTCATTCATTGCTTTCTGATTAAATTGAACAACAATTGCTCCATGCGTTTTGGTACAATTATGTGACTAAGAATTTCTTTACGCTGGATCGAATCGTTCCACCTTCATCGATACTGGGCTTGCTTTACTTGGGAAGACGGAAAGCCCCCGAAGCTGTTATGAACGCTCTGGAAGTTGTGGCTTCACAAATCTATATGACCACTGCAATGGAGACATTTGTCCATGCGCTGCAGGAACTGGAAAAACTCCCACTCCACCAAAGCAAAATTTTCCAATGTGCCATACACACAATAAACAGCCATATAGCTGTAGGTAAGTTAGTTGAAACTTTACACAAAAATAAAATGTTATATTTAACTTCTAACTCCCAACAGTTCCTTCATCTTCATGGCAATCGAATTCTCCAAAGAGAAAGCGTTGCCAGTAAAAGAAATATATGCATGGATTGTCTAGCATTTTCCGTGCTTCAAAGCAACTCCCACCGGATGTAAGAATAGTGTGAGACATAATCTTTTGTTAATACAACATTTCGTAATATTAAACCTTTTCTACTAACAATGAGATCGAACACAAGAGCAAGTACATACGATCCAACCGTGTATTTAATTTATTTATAAAAAATATGGAAACAATTTGCCGCAAGCTTTTACTTTCCGATGAATTTCCATATCAGGATCAAAGCAAATATTTATCAACCAACAAAGAGGTAGAAATACTCAGCGACGAAAAATGAAAAGAATTCATAGTAAGTATAATAAGTTAAGTTTTTTTTTGTTTAATGCATTGCTAGTATATTTTATTAAAATAAGTTATGTTATAAAAAAATTAATTACTATAACAAATTTACTAAAAATCAATAACTTGATATTCCGTCTGTCTTCCTGTCGGTCCATATAAATATGTATATCCATTTCTTCTACCTAATTATATTTCATTTTTACGCATAATAATGACTAAATTACATACATACACATGTTTTTGCTATATACGTCACTGAATACATACCTACTTACAGTATATACTATTTGGGCTCTCATACATTTATATACATATATATCATTAAAAATCAAATGAATATTATGTATATTGCACCTATCATATAAAATTATATGCATATATCTACCTACTTATCACCAACTTACACTTTCAATGTACATTGTATGTATACACATTTACATGCCTACATATTCATATCTGTATGCAGTGTAGGTACACAATTATCATCCTAATTTCCGTAATTAAAATCTATAATCTAGATTTAAATATAAATTTGTAGGTATGTAGGTACCTAAGTAACTATTCCTTGAATCATCCATTCAATCCATTATACTAAAAACTTAACTACATATTTGGACCTAGCTACTAATAGCGTCAATGTTTAGCTACATTTAAAAATATTCAAATTTAGTTTAAAACTAATAAATAAAAATGAAAAATAGAAACTTGAAGTTATGAATTTGGAGAGCAAATTAAATTTATAAACTTTAAACTTTAAATTTATAAATTTGACTATTCTTTTAATTTCCACTTCAAAAATAATAAATTACGTAAAAAACGCAAATCGATTTAGTAGTTTCTGATATCTAGGTCACTGAATAGGTACCAACCTACATACATTATGTACTAGGTGGACTCTCTGACATTTATATAAATATATATCTTTAAAAATCAAATGAATATTATGTATATTAAAACTATCATATAAAGTTTTATATGCATATAGATACATAACCATCCAACACTTTCATTATACATTATTATGTACCTACATATTTACATACCTAGGGTCAATATACATACATATGTATGTAATGTAGGTACATTTTACCATCCCAATTTACAGAATTAAAATCCATAACATAGATTTAAATATACATTTTAAGGTAGGTACCTAGTAACTATTTCCTGAAACATACAATAATTCTATTCATTATACTAAGAACTAACCTACATCGGTTTTAAACCTACCTAATGATAATTGGACCTACATACTAACACCGTCAAAGTTTAGTTACATTAAAGAAAACTCGAAATTTAAAACTAATAAATCGGCCCTATCACAGAATCCATCGCAATCGCAAATCTACTACGAATTCTGAAAAATCTATCATAGCATCCATTATTATTATTAATAATCATAAAATCGGATTTCAAATTCTCTAAATATTTACAGATTTTTAAATTTTTATTTTACAGATAGTTTTTGTTGGAAATTTGCTGCATGTGAATCCAATTGTGCCTTGTGTTTGATTCAGTTCAATGGAGAAATATCTGCTGCAGTCAATGAGACCGATTACGATACACACACCAACACCGACGACAGGCGACAACTGTTGCAGATGATTCTGCCTCACAAACTGCTACATAATCTTCAACAGAAGACACCACATCATCCACATCATCCAATATTGAAATTAAAAAGGATCATAATAATTAACATTCATGCGTTCCTGGCAAAAATGTGATCTTATTCTATTCTTCCTAATGTTCTATATATCTTTGTGAGCAGCAAACTTATTTGTAATGAATAATAATAACAATTTTAATTATTTTGTGTTGTCATTAATACAATATTTATATATATATATACATGTATATGATTCTTTGTTTATTTTCGGGAATGTTTGTTCAACTTCACCTTTAAAACAAAAACGGTCTAATTTTAAAAACACGAAAGAACTACTTTTAGATAGCAATTTTTCGAAATAATTTTTTGAATTTAAAATGATTGCAGGGATTTAGAAGCTAAGGTTAATTTACACTCAGAACCGTAACAATCATCGAAATCAAGCAAGTAGTTTGGAAATTAGAGCTTGGCGTAAGTACTGATTTCAAGATTTTTCTTGATATCAGTAGACATTTCTTGGATTTGCTACTTTGGACAAGCTGTCATTTCCAAAGTACTTGCTTGATCTCGATGATTGAAACTGTTGTGAGTTTTAATTTATGTCAGCTTGTAAATTCTTGAAACCGTTTTCAATTCGAGCAAATATTTCAAAAAATTTGCATCTGAAAGTAATTTTGTAATTTTTCATTTTTTTTAAAACACGAAGAAACTACTTTTAGATAGCAATTTTTCGAAATAATTTTTTGAATTTAAAATGATTGCAGGGATTTAGAAGCTAAGGTTAATTTACACTCAGAACCGTTACAATCATCGAAATCAAGCAAGTAGTTTGGAAATTAGAGCTTGGCGTATGTACTGATTTCAAGATTTTTCTTGATATAAGTAGAAATTTCTTGGATTTGCTACTTTGGACAAGCTGTCATTTCCAAAGTACTTGCTTGATCTCGATGATTGAAACTGTTGTGAGTTTTAATTTATGTCAGCTTGTAAATTCTTGAAACCGTTTTCAATTCGAGCAAATATTTCAAAAAATTTGAATCTGAAAGTAATTTTGTAATTTTTCATTTTTTTTAAACCACGAAGAAACTACTTTTAGATAGCAATTTTTCGAAATAATTTTTTGAATTTAAAATGATTGCAGGGATTTAGAAGCTAAGGTTAATTTACACTTAGAACCGTTACAATCATCGAAATCAAGCAAGTAGTTTGGAAATTAGAGCTTGGCGTACGTACTGATTTCAAGATTTTTCTTGATATAAGTAGAAATTTCTTGGATTTGCTACTTTGGACAAGCTGTCATTTCCAAAGTACTTGCTTGATCTCGATTATTGTAACTGTTCTGAGTGTTAATTTACCTCAGAATAGGGCTATAATACTTACCTATGTGTCATTGAGACACACAACATTACATTTACCTTAAAAAGAAAAGACATTTTTTGAACACCCATAAAGAAAATGTAATCGAAAAAAATTAAGTGAATCACAATTCTTAAGCTATATACATATATATATACAAAAGGAAAACACTTTAAAATATTGAGCCCAATGTATTTAATTATAATATCTGGCAATAATGACTTCCTGTTGGGCTTCATTGTTTGTGTGGTCTGACCTTGTTGTTCGTCATGATTTTGAGATGAATGGCAGGCGCTGTTTATCCTACAAAATTAAAAGAAAAACAAATACTAAAAAATACATCAAATTAGGTTTTTTTTGTATTTAACGTACCTTATTTCTGCTTGACTGAATGTTGATCCACAAACAGACCAAAAATCTGTTTAGAAGCTACAGATACAGACCGAGGTGTTTCGGTCAACATGTGCATATCGATCTCGTTCATGAGATTGCCACTCACGATATATTTCTTCCAAAATGACGAGCCCAAATCTTCATTGTCGACATACAATGAGTTACATATTCCAATACTTCTCAGAATATGGTATGGTGGTTTAATTGGTTCCGAGGGTGTTGGATTCAATTTCGGGCTCCTAAATTTGATCTATCATGTGTAGATGTTTCAGTTTAGAATGCTCCTCAATGGGCATATCCAAGCACAACAGAATTTGGCCAAATTCTCATTAGGATAATCATTGGTTTACGTGCTTTGATTGACATAACACTATGTACTTGTAAATTTCGATCGAAAGATTGTGTACTCGGCTTCCAAGCACCGCCTAACTACAAAGTATTGTGAGACTGATGTTACAGGATCGAGTTTCGTATTAAATTGGAACACTTGTCGGAATTGTTTGCTAGAAAGAGCAATATAAATTAAAATCAATATAATATAATTTAAAATGAACTTACTTGAATCTCTTTAGTTTTTTTTTCCCATTTGATTTTCGATGGCCAAAAACACACAATTTTTTTGTTTTTTTAATTAATAAAATTGTGAAATAAACAATAAATAAAAAGAAACAACTGAGAAAATGAAAATAAATAATTTTATTTCTCGTAAGCTATTTGAGAACTGTCAGATTGACTTATGACAAAACAACAAAAAAAGAGCTGTCAGTTTGAGCAATAGAGTTTTTTAATCCACCACTCACATGTATTCACGGATAGGAAAAAATGAGTTATTTAAGAGAGTTTTCTCTTACTCACCTAAAAAAAAAATTGCGGGTGTTTAAGGCAAGGGGGGTACGAGTCGCGCCTCTATTTAATTATTTTCTCTATGTGTGCGGTAGCACAGCTTTAAATTAAACTAACTACATATGTGCGGTAGCACAGTTTTGAATTAACCTAACTGGTAGATGGAAGCGTTTTTCCACTAATTGCTAAAAGTGAATTATGACCGATCGAAAGAAAAGACTGTACGCTTTAAATGTATAACAAGAAGTAAGTTTTTATTGTTCTGTCTAGTTTATCATCAGGTTTGTTCTATGTTTTTTCTATGTAAAATACATTTTTTGTATGTAAAAAAGATGGCTCGCCCTAACATTGTGGCGGCAAATTTGAATGTTTCGTTAAATTGTTAATCTTTATTCGTTAAATTTAAAATAGCTTTAAGTAAATAAAGAAAGTATTTAAAAATATACGTTGCGCCCCAACATTCCACCCCCTTTGAAAGGACTCTCCTTTCAAGCAGGAAGTAGAGCTAGTTTTCTGATTGGGCGTTTGAAGATACCTTTCGGCGTTCGTATTTCTGCAACTCGGACTTTATCATCGCTCCCTTTGAAAACCTTGATTACTCTTCCTATTAACCATTTTTGAGAAGGAACGTTGTCTTCATGAATCAGCACCATTGCGTTGACTTGTAAATTTTCGTGGTCGGATGGCCACTTATTCCGCTGCTGCAGCTCAAATATATAGTCATTTGACCATAATCTCCAAAAGTGGGATTTCACCGCGTTAATTCTTCGCCATCTTTCCAAGTAGCTGATGTTTTCTGCTTCGCAAATCGGTTCTGGAATTGATCTTAATGAGGAACCGATGAGTAGATGGCCTGGCGTAAGTGCTTCATAATCATTGGGATCGGAAGACAGAGGTGTTATTGGCCTGGAGTTCATTATACCCTCTACTTCAACCAGAGCAGTGGACAATTCTTCATAGGTTAGCTTGGCGTTGTACAACGTTCTCATAAGATGACCTTTTGCCACCTTGACTGCAGACTCCCATAATCCACCAAAATGAGGAGCCCTGGGGGGAATAAAATGAAATTTAACACCATTATTAGTACAGAAATTATTTATCTCTAAGTGAGTTGATTGATTTAAAAATGTTCTACGAAGTTCTAAGAGCTTTGCCTGCGCCCCTACGAAGTTAGTAGCGTTATCTGAATATATGTCTGACGGGAAACCTCTTCGACCTATAAGCCTTTTAAGAGCAGCTATAAAGGCTTCCGAAGATAAGTCTGAAACAGCCTCTAAGTGAACGGCCTTAGAAGCAAAACAAACGAAGACAGCTATGTAACATTTGTATGGCCTCTTCCCTCGTATCTTCAGGTACGTCATCACTGGACCACAGAAGTCCACACCGCATTTTACGAATGGACGAGATGCCGTTAATCTTTCCTTCGGTAAGTTACCCATGACTTGTTCGAGAAGTTTTGGTTTATACCTTACGCAGTGTACACATTCTTTCACGACGCGCCTTGCTAGTTCTCGTGCGTTTATGATCCAAAATTTTCTCCTGATGAGTGAAACGAGCATTTTTGGACCAGAGTGATAGTGTGTTAAATGCAAATGCCTGATCATACATTTTACGAAGTTTGAATTTTTAGGAAGTAGATAAGGATGTTTTTGATCCGAAGATAAATTTGGAACATGTTTCAAACGTCCGCCTACTCTTAGCAGCTCTACACCATTAACGTTTTCCAGGAATGGATTAAGCCACTTAATGGACCCTTTTACAGGCATATTCTTTCTTATGCATGCCATTTCCTCTGAGAAAAATTGACCCTGTATGACCCAAACAATTCGACTTAAAGATTTTTCTAGGTTACTAGGTGAAAGATAGATTAAATCCTGTTTTCCTTCTTTATCAACGATTTTTAACATGTATGCGAATATATGGAGTACTTTAGTATATGTACTATATTTTTCAATGACATCGAATAGATAATTAGGTCGTTTTTCCTTGCAAACGAGTCCTGTCCTCCGCACTTCAAGGCTCATTTCTTCCTCTGACAATCGATTTCTGGCATTTGTCGGCCAATTTCTGGCGTCATATTTCAGAAATGTTGGACCCGAAAGCCATATTGAGTTTTTTAAGTCATCCACTGTACATCCTCGGGATACTATATCAGCAGGATTCTCCGAACCAGGAACATGTCTCCAGGACACATTGACGGACCTTTCTTGAATATCAGATACCCTATTGCCGACGAAAGTACTTAACTTAGAAGAAGGCGTGCCTATCCAATGTAGAACGACCTTAGCATCAGTCCAGAAGTAAACCTTGGAAACAGAATTATCGAAGATAGCTTTTGTCTTGGACCAAACCTTAGCCAGTAAATGTGCTCCACACAGTTCCAAACGTGGTAACTGTTTCCGTTTAGTAGGAGAAACTCGTGATTTTGCGACAAACAACTTTGTTGTTACATTTCCCTCAAAATCTGTTGTTCTGACATATAGACAGCAACCATATGCCATCACAGAGGCATCGCAAAATCCATGAATTTGTACCTCTTTTTTCTTTTCTGATAGAACATATCTTGGGATTGGCAGATTTTGAAGCGAATTAAGGTCTGAAACAAATTGCATCCATTCTGTGAGTAAATCTTGTGGAATTGATTCATCCCAATCGTACTTTTCGATCCACAATTTTTGCAACATTACCTTGGCTTTAATGATGATAGGGCTCAACAAACCCATAGGATCAAAGAGCGAAGACGAAAGAGATAATATAGACCGTTTGGTGACCTTTGTATATGTTTTATTAGGGTTGTACGAGAACTGAAAATTGTCCAGCTGAGAATCCCAAGTGATTCCCAGTGTACTTGTTAAATTCGCTTCAACAAATTTTGAAGTCCTTAGTCCTGTTAAGAGATTCTTCTATAATTGCCGGATGATTACTATGCCATTTCGATAACTCAAAACCAGCAGATCCTAATATGGCTTTAACCTCTGTCTTGATTTTCTGGAGAGAATTTAGGTCATCAGCCCCTGTGAGCATGTCGTCAACATAAAAATCAGATCCTACAACTTGAGACCCCTTTTCAAACTGGTTTCTGAATTTGTCCGACAGGAAACGAAGACATCTTATAGCAAGGAATGGTGCTGAAGAGGTACCATATGTAACAGTGTTCAATTTATAAGTCCTTATAGGTTCCGAAGACTTTTCACGCCATAGTATGTACTGGAACTTTCTTTGCTCTGGATGTATGAGAACCTGCCTATACATTTTAACTATGTCCGCAGTAAGAGTATAACGATGGAGACGGAAACGAAGTAGAAGTGTGAAAAGCTCATCTTGAATGGTCGGTCCAACCATGAGAATTTGATTTAAGGATACCTGTGACGAAGTACAGCAGGAGGCGTCAAAAACGACCCTAAGCTTAGTAGATGTACTACTTGGCTTTATCACGCATTGATGTGGAATATAATAATGAGATTCCTGCATAATTGGGTCTTCAACTAATGACATGTGCCCAAGTTCCTCATATTCCTTCAAAAAACGGGAATATTCAACCTTAACCAACGACTGTTTTTCTAGCCTACGCTCCAGAGACAGAAAACGTTTGTAAGCTATATCAAAAGAAGCTCCTAAGCAGCTGGGATCCTTCTTGAAAGGGAGTTGAACAGAAAGACGACCACTTGGAAGAACTTCAACTGTTTCCAAAAAATGAGCTTCGCAAGCTTCTTGCTCCTCTGTCCATTTTTGTTTAAAACAGCTTAACTCCTCCAGTTCCCAAAATTTTTCAACATATGAATGCAGCAACTCATCTTGATCCTGTGTTGAATTTAAACAGAGATGCCTTGCCATGTTTACTGTTGTAGTACACCTACCCGACACGATCCATCCGAATTTGGTCTTCTGCAATGTTGGTAGCCCAGATCCCAGTTTGATTTGTCCCACTGACAATACATCAAAAAAGACTTCTGCACCTAACAAAAGGTCAATGTCTGATGGTTGACTGAATAAATCATCCGCTAATTCAATATTAGAAGGGATATTCCAATTTGAGATCTCTATTTCCATATCTGGTTGATGACCAATGATATGTTGCGTTATCAAAAACTCTAAGGACATCTCGACGTTGTTAAATCTCGACCTTATGAGAGTTTGCGTTTGAAAATTAGATTGAGTTTGAGCAGTTCCTACTCCCATTATCTGAATATATTTCTTCGTTTTTCGAAGATTCAAAATTCGAGCAAAATCTTCGCTTATTAGATTGATTTGTGACCCTGAATCGAGAAGAGCCCTTCCCAAATGAAAGCTTCCTGAAGAGTCATGAGCAAGAACTAAAGCAGTAGCTAAAATGACTTGGCTTGTAGTCTTAATTTTAGCTGGTTGTAATGCAGTATTAACAACCGCAGACGATGTACTCGAACCCTTTTCCTCGATGGCTTCTTGTTTTCGATGAAGTAGTGTATGATGCGGCTTATTGCATATTTTGCAATTAAAGCTGGATGTGCATTTCGACCTTATGTGACCTTTTGCTAAACAATTGGTGCAAAGGTTGAGCTTTTTGGCTGTAGAAAACCTCTCCAAAACTGAGAGCTTAATGAAGCTAGGACAATTGACAATGAAATGTTCGCTGTCCTTGCAAAACACACAATGCTTTTGTGAAATAGTTAGCGAATTTTGCTGTTTTAATGTGAATCTTTGGAACTTTTCCTTATTGAAAGGTTTTTGAGCTGAATTTGAAGTCTCTACACGATTTGAAGTAACATGTTTGCTTGTACGAGCTTCAAGGTATTGACAACGTTTGCCTATCATCTTGGCACAATCATCCCATTTTGGAAGTTTAGAGTAATCCAATTGCTCATCCCATTTTTCCTGGGTTTCGTTGTCTACCTTGGACATAGCTATATAAATTATGATAGCATTACAAATGTCTTCATCTTTTCCTAAAGATGAAAGTGAACTGTAGATCGCCGATATACTATTCACAACGTTGCGAAGTTGAGGGGCTGATGGTTTTGAACACTTTGGAAGTTCAAATAAGTTTGAAATATTTTCGAGAAATATCAGGGTGTTATTGTCATATCTCTCATTTAACTTTTCCAATGCCTTAGAATAATTTTCTTCGGTTATATGAAAAGATGAAATTGTCCCAAGAGCTTGGTCCGAAAGACAAGGCAACAGATGATTAAAGTTTTCAATCTTGCTCAAGGAAGGATCAGAATTCACTAAATTATCGAAAACTCTGATCAAATTTTTGTATTCTGAATACTTTCCGCTAAAACGGGGTAAAGAAAGTTGTGGCAAACGACTGGTGGTAGATGCAGGAAAGGCAAAGGTGGATTCAAACATGCTACCTTGTCTACCTGTTCCCAAGAGTGAAACAATTTTTGATTTAGTTGCAATATACAGCTCCTCCAATTCACCCCTTGCAGTATCTGTTGGTTGTAAACGTTCTATTTGAGATTGGTACGATAAAACCTGCTTAAAATAAGACTCCAAAATTCCTAATCTGCATTCCAACTCTGTTGAATTAGCACTAGTTAACTTATCGACCAATGTTTTTATTCGAGTAATGTTTCCTTTACTTGAAGCACGAAGTGTCTTTAATTCATCAATTGTTATTGTTTCCTCTGGCATTTTAGATGTTTTTGCGTTAGCCATAAAAACAATTGTCTAAGTCCAATAACCTCTTCAAAAACTCCAAAAAGAATCTGGACTAGAAGTCTAATCGAAAACCTATCGACCCCTAACACTTCGAAATAATAAAGTAGGTATTCAAAAGCAGGAACAACAACTATTATCAACAGCAACGACGAATTCACCACCAAAGCAGCAATCCTACAGCCGCAATTGTATTAACAGCAACAACAATTCTCCGAAAACAGCAAAACTCCCACGGTGAATCAATTTCCAAATAATAATTATTATTATATAGTAAAACCAACGAGTATAATTATGAAAAGCGTCAGTACTTAGATGAATTTATTTTTGGAGAAATTCAATGATTCCAGCAACTTTAAATCTCTAATCCGAAAATCCCTTATTAAAACCAAAGATGACTAAACAGACAGCCAACAATAATAAAGCCAGCATACAAATGAAAGTCCAATTATGTTTTTATACGAATGTAGATTATAGAGATAAGCGTAGATAAGAAGCACTGACGGCGAAGTTCTGTGTGGACAGTTGTTGATTACAATCCACTTCTAGTGTAGAAAAAAAGATTTTTGTGGATCTATGTTGCAATCATACAGAATGAGTTATGTATGCTATGGAATACAAATATGGTATGGTGTGACTCAAACTGTATAACGATCGGTTATGTTTATTTAAGCACTGAAAGCTTTACAACGATCGATATGGTGTGATATAATACAAAGTCCAACGAAAAAATGCAAAGCTCTTAGGCACAATGATCGATCGAGTGTACGATATGATATATTTTTTTTTTTTTGTTACTTATAATTTGTTTTTTATATAAGGAAATTGTATGGTATATTATGTTTGAATAATATAACTTCAAACTTATGACGAACTGCGTTTTTAAGTTTAAGATTTTGTATATTAAGGTTGATGTAAAGATCTTTGGATCGTAGATTTTAATTGTATGGATTAAATAATATTCAAGGTAAATGCACTGCAACGCAAGTTCGTTATAAGTGGTGTAATGTACCTTGTTGGGAGATGTACTTATCTACCCTTTTTTAACCAAATGTTGACTCCTTTTACTCGTTGTCTTCTGGGTTCCCTGGATTCGCTGATGATCCCTTGTTTTAAGGATGATGATATGACCTGCTTTCTGTAGATTATTTGTCCTATTTTAAAGGTGATCTGCTGCAAATATTTTAACACGCGAAACCCGATTAACCGCGTACCGATCTCCTTTCTTTATAATTGTCTCTGTCTATTGGAGATATGTATTAACTCACTTTTAATTTCATAAATAACTTGAACAAATTTATATGTGTAACTTTGTTCGAAAATTCTTATTTTTCTTAATTAATTGAAGTATGTTTAGAATTAAATTTAAGAACTTGCCCCACGTTGGGCGCCAAAAAATGGTAGATGGAAGCGTTTTTCCACTAATTGCTAAAAGTGAATTATGACCGATCGAAAGAAAAGACTGTACGCTTTGAATGTATAACAAGAAGTAAGTTTTTATTGTTCTGTCTAGTTTATCATCAGGTTTGTTCTATGTTTTTTCTATGTAAAATACATTTTTTGTATGTAAAAAAGATGGCTCGCCCTAACATTGTGGCGGCAAATTTGAATGTTTCGTTAAATTGTTAATCTTTATTCGTTAAATTTAAAATAGCTTTAAGTAGATAAAGAAAGTATTTAAAAATATACGTTGCGCCCCAACACTAACTACAATCGAGGATGGCACGAACACTTGAAAAGAGGGATTTGATGTACTACAGCATTAGGAATAAATTTTCTATAAAAATTTACCATAGATAGAAACTTTTTTAAATCCATTGCAATAACAGGTTTTTTTAACTCATTAAAGTGTTGAACTTTCTCTGGTAAGGGTTTTATACCACATTGGTCAACAGAATGTCCCAAAACTTTTACTTGTGATTTGCCAAAATTGCATTTTAAAGTATTTATTTTAAGGTTATATTTACGAAGTCGCAAAAATAATTCTTGTAGATGTTTTGAATGGTCGATTTTATTGTCAGACTCAACCAATATATCTTCTATATAGGGGAATACATAGTTCGAACTATATAAAGCCTCGTGTATGTAGCGTTGCATGGTATGTGCTGAATTCCTCATACCATACGGCATATGCATGTATTCTATCAGCCCAAAAGTTGCCGTGATGGCAGTCTTCGGTAGGTCCTCTGGTCGACCGGGAATCTGATGAAACTTGTTGGCATTTAGGGCTCGAAAGTCTGCACATGGTCGCCAGTCCCCGTTGGACTTTTTAAACACATATAGTGATCTCGCCCAATGCCTTTTTGATGGCCTACATATACCCTTCTCCATTAGGTAAGCGAATTCTGCTTTGGCAGCTGCAAGTTTCTCTGGAGATAATCGTCTTGGTTTAGCGAAAACAGCTGCACGGCTGATGTCGAATCTTTGAGTTTCTCGAGCAAATCTGCACACGGGTTTTTAACATTAAAAGCTTTAATTTTACAGTTACCTGATGTTGGCTTCCCAATCGCTGAGATTTTGGTGTTTTCATCGATGAGGCGATTATGTTTGACATCAACAACAAGGCCGTAGTTCTTTTAAAGCCAGCTCCGGGAATGGGTTGTGCATCGTCTGCAATGCAAAATATCCAGATGAATTTTCCGACGTAGTCCGAAGCTAACTTGACAGAGTTGACTTCCGAAGGTTTTTATTTTCGTTCCATTAGCTGTATAGAGACCGATGTTTTAATTTTGAGACTTTTGACGAGATGTAGGAGGCAGCACGGAGACATCGGCACCGTTATCAACTAAATATTTTGTATGTGTTGTCTCATCCGAAACATACGAACGGTGAATATGTTTGACAACTATTGCCACCACATGTGGTGACAACTCTATTCGTTTTTTGGACTGTTAGATTTTTTATAACTGCATGGTTGCTTCCAGTGTATTGCATCGTCTTTGAAACTATAATGGTACCAGCATATGTCGTGACGTTTATTTTTTGATTGTATTGGGTCCCTATAGCATGATGGTGTTCAGTCTTGGTGCCGTGATGGTGTTCAGTCTCGGTGCCGTGATGGTGTTCAGTCTCGATGGCGTCATTGTGGAATCTATAGTAATATCATGAGGCCGTTTTTGTTTACTGTCTATTTGGATATTTGGCATCGCTAGCTTCTACATGGAACCTTGCAACATAGAAAAGATTTGGCGCAACAGTTTGAGAAGGGAGTAAGAGATTTAACTGAGAAATATTTTTTTTTGGCATTTCAATCAGAAAGAAAGAACAGATAAATTGCCAATTGGCATGCCAGCCCAGGTAGAAAAATATTCAGTGCGTGTACTCGTATGTGAATTTTACATTGAGTTTCGTTTTGTTTTGTTTTGGTGTGCTATTTGTTGCATTTTTTTCAAATTTTAAGAAGTTCAACTTTTCAAGATTTTTTCTGCGCTGTGTAATATATTTGTAAATAAAATGTTAATATTATATAGGTACGAATACCTTCCAGCCGCCAGGTGCAGGCAGCATGTAGTTATTAGCGCACCGGCTCGTTATGCTTAAGCCGCGAGGATTGCAATTGCATCAGTCGGTTATTGCAGAAATAATTTAGTTGGTTGCGAGTACTACCGAATATTTGGAATTTAAATATAATCTTTGGAATCTTTTTATAAGCACCTAACTATATGAAAGGCAGTTTTTATTACGAATGAATAATAAACACAAACGATCACATATTTTGTAAATAAAATGTAGGTATTTGTGACCAATTCATTAAAATATGTATAAGGCACCAGTTAGGTATAGCCTTCATTGAAACCCGCAATTGAAAACTTTGACTATCAATTGTGAGGAACTTAAACAAATAAAAATGATGTCGTTTTGGTACCAAAATGAAGGTAATAAGACATATGTATAAAAATTTTTGTCAAAAAAATACTTGATTTGCTCTACCAGTTTCTTGTAAATTCACTTTTGATTTTTCAATTATAGAAAGCGTTTACACTGAACAGCTTACGTAATCAAAAGTGAATTTACAAGAATATAGTAGAGCAAATAAAATATTTTTTGACAAAAAATAACTATTTATCTGATTACCTTTGTTCATGGCATCCTCGATTGTAGTCAGATTAATTTAGCTTGTGCCACCGCACTGATTTAGTGCTAAGCTGTGCTACCGCACATATGACAGTTTGGCAGCACCCATCATCTACTACAATCGAGGATGGCAGCCAACGTAAAAGGGAAATAAAAAAAAAACCCATTTGTAAGTTGGTGGGCATTTCCTGCTTTGCCTCTAAGTTTCTTCCCTTTCGTTTGATGTCAGCCAAGACAAGCATATCGTGCTTCTAAGAGAAGAAAAAAAAAATTATATATATGTAAATTCCTTACAATAAAACAGAACAAATTAAAAGATAATCTAACGTGTCCAAAGTGAAAACTTGACTATTTTATTTGTAAAATTCGTCCAAATTATTTTTTTTTGTGCCCACTCACGATTCACGAAGCCTTCAGCTTTTGCTAGAGTGCCTGCTGGCACATTTGGGCTTACATATTTAGTCGATTCAGTCCTTGGCTAAGCCCGAAACCGAGTCACATTGGGCCAATTCACGGACAGACGCACGTCCGCCAACAAGACATCATTATCATCTATACGGACAGACGCACGTCCGCCAACAAGACATCATTATCATCCATACGGACAGACGCACGTCCGCCAGCAAGAAATCATTATCATCCATACGGACAGACGCACGTCCGCCAGCAAGACATCATTATCATCCACACGGACAGACGCACGTCCGCCAGCAAGAAATCATTATCATCCATACGGACAGACGCACGTCCGCCAGCAAGAAATCATTATCATCCATACGGACAGACGCACGTCCGCCAGCAAGAAATCATTATCATCCATACGGACAGACGCACGTCCGCCAGGAAGACATTATTATCATCCATACGGACAGACGCACGTCCGCCAGCAAGACATCATTATCATCCATACGGACAGACGCACGTCCGCCAGCGTAAGTCCAAATAAAACCAGGCAAGTACGCCAACATTTGGTCCATCGGAGCCGGATCATCAGATCATCATACCATATTGCATCACATATATTCGTATGTAAAAACCGTATGTAACTATATCATTATATTACATATATATATATATTACATTTTTTTATCCAATGTACACACATTTCGTTTATTATTTTATTATATTATATTAGTATATTACATATATATATATTACATTTTCATTAACAAATGTACATACATTTCTTTTTTTCGTGGCAATAATTACTAGTTTGGATTTGATAAACGCGTTCTTTTGTTATTGGTCGGTTGAGTTTTGGTTCGCTCGGGGCGTACCCATTTTAATAGAAAGTTTTCGCTCTGTTTGCACATGTACCACGAGTCGGTCGGTTTTAAATCCGTGACATCAAAATAGTGCTTTTTCGCTCAGGTGACTTTAGGTTTTTCTTTCTTTTTCATTCGGTACGATATTTTAAGTGTTGTTGTATACACAATTTTCGTGGATTTGTTCAGACAACCGGGCTTCGGCAACGTTACTGCGATTAGGTACACATTTTTCATTTTTCATTTAGCGGTCGTGAACTCAACCAGAGTACCTTCTGTTGCATTAATAAATTTGACCGATTGATTCTTAATTTGTTTGTGAGCGTAAGCTTCGTTTAATAAACGTAGTCTCCATTAACATGGCTAGCAACCAAGACCTACGTGAATTCATTCACGCTGCTGATCAATTAGTCAAATATTTCGCAACGGTCAAAGATTTGCCCGAGGCAAAACATTCAGTTTCCACGTTGTCGGCGCGAAAAGAAGAGTTGAAGGATTTATGGAGTGAGGTGAAATCCAAATACACTCGATGTTGCTTGAGTACCAACGAGTTTGGCGAGGAGGATTTAGAGACATTTGAGTCTAAATACAAGCTTTCCAATGAGACGTACATTTCTTGCTTAGGGTTTTTCTTTGAGTTGATGGCCAAACACACTACTGCTCCAGCCTCCCCTGTTTTTTTTGGAACAAATGTTCCTTCGGCGTCTACGGTTCAAAATCAAACGGTCAACAATGGTTTATCTAATCAAGTCGCTTCGCCACATTGTATCAAGCTTCCAGCTTGCGACACGGAAATCTTCCATGGCGATTACCTTTCGTGGCCGGCTTTTAAAGATATGTTTCAAGCGATATATATCAACCATCCGAGGTTAGGACCAGTTGAACAATTGTTTCATCTTAGGGCAAAAACCAGAGGCGAAGCTTTCAGCATTGTGAGCAAGTTTCCTTTAACGAATTCAAGTTTTTTATTGGCTTGGGAGGCACTTCGTTCTACGTATGAGAGCAAAAGGATACTCATCAATAACCATGTCAAAAAGCTACTTAATCTTCCATTGTGTGCCAATGAATCTGCCTCGGAGATTAAGAGGTTACAAAGTCACATTAATGATTCGCTTGCTGCACTAAAGGGCCACGGTGTTTCCGTGGATAACTGGGATCCAATACTTGTGTATTCATGCTGCAGCCGACTTCCAACTTCCACCCTTGCGTTATGGGAACAATCTTTGGACGATCCGTCCAAGGTGCCGAAATGGGAGCAGCTCAATAAGTTTTTAAGCAGCCGTTTTCAAGTATTGGAAACTATTGCCGACACTAATAACCCAGGATTTTCAAGTTCCACAACGCGATCCAAGTCAATGAAAAACGATGGTACAAATAATCGCTCAAATGTCTATCTAGCTAAAACTCAAGCATCGGGTTGCCAATTATGTTCCAATAAACATCATCTTCGAAGTTGTAACAAATTTTTAGCGATGCCTGTATCGGATAAGGCTGAGGTTGTTCAAAATCACAATCTGTGTTTTAATTGCTTTGCTCCGGACCATCGGTCACACAAATGTACGAGTCGGTTCTCATGCATTACGTGCGGAAAACGACATCATACCCTGTTACACAGAGGTACTGACAGTACAACTATGGAGCAACAGAACAGCAGAGTTTCAGTAGTCCCATTCAATGGAAGAGTGTCACATGCTTCCAGCATTGATACTTCCAATCAAACACCCAGTTTTACTCCGTCAAGGCCAAGTTTTTCACATGTCCCCGACATTAATTCTACAAATAATTTACAGGCTACGCATGTTAGGTTTTCGCCAAATTCATCTTCATCTTCGAAGTTGTAACAAATTTTTAGCGATGCCTGTTTCGGATAAGGCTGAGGTTGTTCAGAATCACAATCTGTGTTTTAATTGTTTTGCTCCGGACCATCGGTCACACAAATGTACGAGTCGGTTCTCATGCATTACGTGCGGAAAACGACATCATACCCTGTTACACAGATGTACTGACAGTACAACTATGGAGCAACAGAACAGCAGAGTTTCAGTAGTCCCATTCAATGGAAGAGTGTCACATGCTTCCAGCATTGATACTTCCAATCAAACACCCAGTTTTACTCCGTCAAGGCCAAGTTTTTCACATGTCCCCGACATTAATTCTACAAATAACTTACAGGCTACGCATGTTAGGTTTTCGCCAAATACAAGTCTGCCACATGTTTCCGACATTGGTACCGCAACAAATTTACAGTCCACATACTCTAAGGTTCTTAGCAAGTATTTCGAACTGGGGCATATGAAAAAGGTGGGAAGTACGGAAATTGTCAAGGACGGCAACAGCCAAAAGAGGATGTCAAACCGAACGACTTAGTAGTTATAAAGCAGGATAACCTACCGTCAACGGAATGGCGGATGGGACGTGTAATAAAAGTAAATCCTGGCATGGACGGGAGGGTAAGAGTCGCGACAATCAAAACTCAACTCGGCGAAATCACGCGACCAATAGTTAAACTTTGCGTTTTACCCTGCCTTTAACTCAGTTAATGGGGTTTCCTCCTTTTCGTTTCGGGTGAAGTAACCTAAAACTTGGGTGCTCAAAATTTCAAAAAAAAAATAAATGTATCGATAATATTATTAAATTTTAATTATTATTAAATTATTCTTAAGTAAAGTATTTGTTGGCATAATCTGCCAAGGAGGGCCGGTATGTTCATGCCTTCCTCGATTGTAGTCAGATTAATTTAGCTTGTGCCACCGCACTGATTTAGTGCTAAGCTGTGCTACCGCACATATGACAGTTTGGCAGCACCCATCATCTACTACAATCGAGGATGGCAGCCAACGTAAAAGGGAAATAAAAAAAAACCCATTTGTAAGTTGGTGGGCATTTCCTGCTTTGCCTCTAAGTTTCTCCCCTTTCGTTTGATGTCAGCCAAGACAAGCACATCGTGCTTCTAAGAGAAGAAAAAAAAATATATATATGTAAATTCCTTACAATAAACAGAACAAATTAAAAGATAATCTAACGTGTCCAAAGTGAAAACTTGACTATTTTATTTGTAAAATTCCTCCAAATTATTTTTTTTTGTGCCCACTCACGATTCACGAAGCCTTCAGCTTTTGCTAGAGTGCCTGCTGGCACATTTGGGCTTACATATGTAGTCGATTCAGTCCTTGGCTAAGCCCGAAGCCGAGTCACATTGGGCCAATTCACGGACAGACGCACGTCCGCCAACAAGACATCATTATCATCTATACGGACAGACGCACGTCCGCCAACAAGATATCATTATCATCCTTACGGACAGACGCACGTCCGCCAGCAAGAAATCATTATCATCCATACGGACAGACGCACGTCCGCCAGCAAGACATCATTATCATCCATACGGACAGACGCACGTCCGCCAGCAAGAAATCATTATCATCCATACGGACAGACGCACGTCCGCCAGCAAGAAATCATTATCATCCATACGGACAGACGCACGTCCGCTAGCAAGAAATCATTATCATCCATACGGACAGACGCACGTCCGCCAGCAAGACATCATTATCATCCATACGGACAGACGCACGTCCGCCAGCAAGACATCATTATCATCCATACGGACAGACGCACGTCCGCCAGCGTAAGTCCAAATAAAACCAGGCAAGTACGCCAACAACCTTCATTGTGGTACCAAGACGTGACGTGAAATAAATCCAAACAAAATAAAACCAAATTTCGTCTCATTTCTTTTTCAAAACGAAATAACCGCAATTTGGCTTTATTTCGTTAATTATAATGAAATAATACCAAAAATGAAATGGAAACAAGACCAAATTAAAAAAAAAAGATTATTTTTGGAACTGTTACGCTTTCAAAATTGAAAAAAAAAAAACAAATTTTAGTTTTTTCGGCCTTATTTTGCTTTGATAAGGGAAATAAGGCCAAATTGATCAAAATTTTGTATCTATTGGAAATTTGCTTATGTAAAATAATGTTGTTGGGTTGAACGAAGGAGACAAATTACCATTCTTGTTTATTCTCTAACGGTGAAACAGTTATTATTTTGTTGTTCGCTTGATCGTTATCAGTTTTTTAAGCATTTATTAAATTATTAGTGTGTTGTTTATTTTGAAGTGCGGTCTACGCTTGAAATTAATTTGTATTAAATGAGTGGTATATACAGATAACAGAGTTTTTCAATTTGAGCCTTGTGAAGGAATAAGGAAAGGGAGTAAATTAATGTATGTCCCTTTACTAAAGGCATAATATAAATTTAAATCCAGCGCCGGCCGGAACCCGGGATAGAAAGCTATATTTGCCAAGAAACTGATTGCAAGGCAAGTTAGTTATAGACCTTAACGGATCGAAATTTTGCCACGTACCAAAAAATATTCCGCATTTACATCCGTCACACGAAGGCTTGAAACAAATATTTGACCTTAAAAACAATATCAAAAGAAAATTTGCTCACTAAACTTTGAGGAGAAGTGGTGTTTGACAAGTGTTTAATGCTGAATGTGTTGTGGACCAAGAAAGTGCGCTTCAGTTGCAGTTCGGTAAACTGCAAAGGCAACTCAACAACATTAGAAATAGTGCATTCCAAAAATGTCCAAAAGACAGCAAACATATTATTAAAATTTTTAAAGAGTCAAATGTAATTCTAAAATTTGGACAGTCAAGATATGAAAAAAGTGAAATGTTTTATAAGGGGACGGTTGTCGAAGACACCTTTTCGTATACGGTTTTCTTATCACCAACTGTGAGAAAATACATCTTAGATGGTACATTTGGTATCGTGGTTTCAAGCAACTTCTTATAATCCATTTCGCATACAATGACTCTGTATGTTAATTTAAGATCAATCATAATTTATATACTTTTTTATAAACTATATTTATTTTCTCTTATAATGATTTTAGACTTATCCTTTCATTCGTGTCTCATGCACTCATGAGAAACAAATCGGAGTATACACTCATGTATTTCAAACCGAAAGGATTCAACACGGATTTTGAAACTGCCATTCGAAATGGCTTAAGAAAGGTCTTTCCAATTGCTTCATTTGATATCTGGTGGTTTCATTTTCTTCAAGCGTTGAGAAGAAAAGCTGGTAAAATACCAAATTTTCTTCACAATTATACCAAATTTTCATCAAATTATGCGAAAAAACAAAGATTTTTTTTGCTTCTTTTTCCAGTGGGTAGGTGTAAAACATTCAAAAGGCTATATGAGGACCGATCACGTGTGCTCATAGGAGTGTGGGATTTTTACTGCACTAAAAACACCTCCTCCTTCCGATTGCAACTAATTTGAAATTTATCTAGCAATTTATTTTTAACGAATATAATTAACGTGCTGCAGGTAATTATCCGGTGATAGTTCCTAATTTTACAGCGATGTTAAAGCGGATTCTCGTTTAGTGCACCAGATCGGAAGGCTTAGTCCTTCGCTTTCGGCGTACTAAATTCGTCTCATCGATAATTTCGACTATAGTACTATTACAGTTTAAAAACACCTTTTTGACTTTGGCAATTTTTCACTGTATTTTTATTTTATAATAATTTACATATGAATTTAGGTTGGATGCATTTCGACTTATTTGTCATCCTCAGCGAGTACTTTTAAGTTAGTCTCAATTATGACATATTATTTTCTAGACAATAGAAAATTGATGTAAACAAAATCGAAAAAGTATAATACAAACAAGGAAATAAAAGAAACTAACATAAGAGTAAAACAAAAGAAATTACAATATATTAATGGAAGTGTGTAACTTAATGATATCTAGAGCTTTGAATAAAGATGACCGTAGAGGTGCTTCCATGGTGTTCATTGAGATGTGTTTAGTGAGGTACATATAGATGGTCTCGTACGCGTCTGGTTTGTTTGTTTCCAATACTTGTTCCTTTAGTTAGTTTCATGTTAATTATATCCCATTTTGTATGATTTAGTTCTAATGCATGAAGTCCCATGTTTTTGTTGATGTTGTTTAAATGTTTTTTAAAGCATGTATGAATATTTCTTTTAGTTTGGCCAATGTATTTTTGTTCATATTCAGAGTGCATATGTAATTTCATATACCCCTGATTTTTCAGATTTTCTGTGTTATCTTTAAGTTTGTTAATAAATTTTGAATTTTTCTTTTGCCTGAATAGATCAATTCTATATTATGTTTTTAAGGGCTTTTTTTTAATTATTTGTTATTTGGGGAAAATATGGAAGGCTGATTCGTTTTTTATGTTCGGTGTTTGAAGAAAGGGTTGTTATGCTACGCTTTTTTATTCTGTTTGAGTGTAGATTTACCATTGAGTCGATCAATTCTTCCTTGTAACCGTTTTAAAGGGCTGCATGTTTAATGTATCTCAATTCTTCTATTTTACATTAGGTGTTGTATAAATCAGATGGGATGTACCTTGGTATATTTTACGGTTTCCTATACACAGAGAAATCGATTTTTTCATTCTTTTTCCGATTAAGACAAACATTCAGAAACGGTAACATTGAGTTCTTTTCTATTTCAATTGCAAATTTTATTGTTTCCCTTTGCTGGTTAAGGTGTTGTAATAAATCATCTATTTTCTTTTTTTTTGCACTATTGCTGCTATATCATCTATATATGTGTATTAAATTCTTGGCAAGGAATTGTTTTCTTTCATCTTCATTTCAAAATTCCACATAAATATATTGGCTAAGACCTGTGAAAGTGCGTTTCCCATACAGGTACCTTTAAAGATTTTATAGAACTTATTATCAAATTGACATATGTTTATGCACTGTACGAGAGTATCAATTTGTACCTCACTAAACACATCTCAATGAACACCATGGACGCACCTATACAGTCACCTTTATTCAAAGGTTTAGATGTCACTAACTAACCCATATAAGAATGTTTTTTTAATATACAAACTCTATATACTACTGAAATACATCAGCCAAGTAGATGACTTAGCACTTTAATATTTGGACTTGTTGAATTATTTAATTAAAATAGCTTTTAACAGCCTTTAGTCCAACAAAAATTGGCGTTTTGTGACGGATTAGATTTCGTACTACGACCTCCAGAAAAACAAGCCGTAGAAAGTGCTTTAGTTAACATTAAAACACTTCTTAAACATTTCAATGATGAAGATAAAAAAGCAATGTTTAGATGCGAGGCTGTAGAAAAATAAATAATATAAATTTAACGAGTTTATCTACAATAATGAAAGATTTCAGAAAAGCTGCAAAAAATCTGAAAGAAAAGAAAGCATTGGGTAGCTTTAGTAAAGCAGACAAAAGTAATAATATTGTAATACTTGATAGACAAGAATATAGTGAAATTAACGAAGAATTTATTGCCCAAAATTGATCAAGAAAATTAAATGTTTCGAATCCATTTTTACCAAGAATGTATTCCTTACTCAAGTTAAATAAACCTGGAAAACAAATAGGACCAATAACATCAACAACACAAATCTACAACTACAAAAATTGAATGTTGGTTATTAGATAAGTTTAATAATCTACCAAATAAAGTCGAAACAAGGGCTATTAACAACAGCATTGAATTCGCAAAAGAAGTAAAAGATTTAAAAATAACCAATAACGAAATTCAAGTTTGATTTGATGTTATCTCGTTATATACAAATGTTCTAATTAATGAAACTTTAAATTTTCTCAGAGAATGGTTAGAGAAATATCCTCTAAAACGAGAAGAAAAGTTGTTAAAAATAAAATCTTTAATTTAGCCATAAGAAATTAATATCTTTAGTATAGATATACAGAGAATTTAGGAAAAAAGCAATCATTATTAAAAGGTATTTTATCAGTGCGTTTCATTTAATCAGTAAAATTCATTTGAACAATTTGAAGTGCTTGGCTCGAAGAACAACCGATGTTCAAGTTAACGTGCTTGAAAATCAACCACTTAGACAAACGCGTCTAAACATTTTGGTGACCCCGACGTGATTTAACTGATCATTTGAACCACTGATTGATTTACATAGTCATCACATCAACCGACGATTCATACAGACCTATAACTTATCGTCGGCGTCGTAATCAATTAATTCATCATCCACAGATATACATATCTACAACATATTGTGATCAATTAATTCATGATGTCACAGTAAAAATTACCGCAACAAAAACTATTTTTTACGTTCCCTTTTTCCTTTTTTTTCCATATTATTTTAACAGGTGTTTCTTTCGTCTTACTGAGAGCAAGAGAGGGCAGCCATGGTCCATCAGCCATCGGTTCTTTATCTCGGTAAAGTGAAGAAACAAAATATCGAGATTGCCAAGGTTGACACTTAAGTGGATGGGTGATCCACTTCATCTCATTCGATTGACGGTTGTTCGACTGTACAAAAGAAGCACGGATGACAGTTGGTCTCCGATGCCGAAGTTACTCGTTGCGAGAATGGCTGCTTGCCCAACCTAAATCAATCATTTATATGTTCAATGTAAAAGATGGAACGTTAACTGATAGCCCTTCCCTTATTCCCCAAATCTGCGCAAAAGCCCAACGATTTAGAGTAAATTCGTGAAATAAAATTAGTTAAACTCTCCTTCCTTTAAAACGTATAAATGAAATAGTTTGGTACCATTTTTTTTCCTTACTAGTTATATACAAAAGGGGAAAAATGTGCGTGATAAAAAAAGTTCAGTTTCTTTTCTGAAATTAGGTGGCTGAATGCACTCTTTGAATTGCCGCCCACTGGAAGTCCTGCCAGAGTTCGACAAATTCGAAGATGACTAAGCATGACGGTGGGTTTAAAGAGCGAGTAGGAATGGCTACTGGATCTCAACTGCGTTTGCTCGCTCCCGCAAATATACGGAGGGTAGCTGAATGAGAATGCGATCGAAATCCACGCTCGCTGAGTTGCCGAAAGCACTTGGGTATTGGAAAATACCCGTTTAGATAGCGAACAGGAGGTTCTTGAAAAAAAAGGAAAAATACAAAAAGAAAAGGAAAGTTCTGAAAATTAAAACGTAAAGAAATTGAAACTTTGGCGAATCGAAAATAAGAAAGGAAATTTGAAAAAGGATATTGAGTCGAGCAAGCTAAAGTGGAAAAATAGTTTCCTAGGAAGGAGAGGTAGCAGCAGGAAAAGCTAAGTATAGTGTTAATTTTTCTTTAATTTTTTCTTTGTCGAAAGATATATACATATAGATATAATTATTCGTTTTTATTCTCTTCAAATTAATTAATTCTTTTTTTTTTAATTCAAAATTATTTATTTCGTTTCATTATTTCGTTTGGCTTTTGTTTCGAAAATTTTCCGAAGCGGAACTCGCGACCCGTAATTAACGTACCTTTGTTCTTTCGGGACCGAGCGTTAACGGTCCATCTTCATTTTAAGCCTTCAATCTTGTTATCTTTGTTTTAAAAGATCTTGGGTTTTACTCCTACTTGCAAGGTTTTCCAAGCACCTTAAATTTGCATTAAAAATAACTTACATAATTTTAAACATAATTTCTTCGTTCGTTTTTATTTCAAAATACCACCGTCGGTCGGTTCCGCTCCGAAGGTTTGTGATTTCCTTACTCACATTTCTTACTTTTTTCAGTGTACGCCGTGTGGCAATAAAAACATTTCGATCAATTTTAATTAATCGATTAATAAAACATAATCCGTAACATAAATTCGACTGGTGAACCCACTCTATTAAGCTGAGCTAGTCCATTTAGAAAGCATCCAAGTGCTATCTACGTGTTGCACTTCGAACTCGAATTCGAATTTCTTTTGACAGTCATTCATTGCTCGTGCATAAAGGCATATAAATCGTATTTTGTTTTGTCGTCGATCGTTGGCTAATTCGCGCGAGGGAATTTAATAGTAATTAAATAAACTTAAAATAGAGTTTTCGAGTCGGTTCGTGACGAAAAAGTGCAACAATTGGCACCTAACGTGGGGTTTCTTTTAAAAAAATATAAATTTTATCGAAACAAAATTCTTTACCGCGGCAAAAAATTTTTTCTATACCTACCTACTTAAAAAAAAAAATTACATACATTGCATTTAGGGAAGTTTTTTTAATTATCTATTGCTTGTTAGTTCGTTTTACTTTTGTTTGTTTATACTCCCCCAGGTAAATAAAGTGTGCTGCTGAAAAATCTCTGGTTGGATAAAATTAAATAAAAAATTGTGATGTATATATACATACATATGTGTCTATTAATCTGAAGCTAAGAGAAGCAATGTACAACAATTTCTATTAGAAAACAGTAAGATTTGTTTTCATAAAGGTGCGTAATCTTATTATTGGGTTTAATTAAATTTATATTATTTTTTATTATATTTTTGTTTTAATCATTTTATATCAAACTGAATTTAATATTTACTTACGGTGCTCATATACATAAGTACATAATTTATTCCGTTTTTGAATTATCTACATATATAAGTGAACGTGAGTGATATATGTATATATTTCTCTCACTCTAGCAATTATTTTTTTTCCTTTGAATTATTTTTCTCAGTTTTTTGGTGCAGTTTAATTCCAAATACCTAGTCGTTTTTTTTGGTTGTTTACAGTTTTGATGTAATAAGAAAAATTGTTTTGGTTTTGGTCTTGAATTGGATTTTAATCCAAAAGTGATTTTAATAATTTGTTTGGGTGTGACCATATTAAGGGTGATAATTTTAAATTTATTTTTCTGATAATTATTGTTTCCAGTCGGGATATTTTTTGTTGTTGTTGTTTTTTTATCAGAGCTGGAAAATATTACTTGATAGCTTTATCGTAACCTAAAGGTACCTGCATACGGTTGCATACGAAAAAAATAAAAATAATTAACGCGTTTTTTAAATTTTGATTGTTAAATTTAAATAAAGCAATTAACTGGGTATTGATTTTGTGCAAATATTTTTCTTCTTCAGATTTCGGTGGAAAATTTACTTACGGTTTTTTTATTATTGCATTTTGGTTTTTGTTCTTATATTTAAAATGGATGTGAATAGGTTAGATAAGGAAGAACTTCTTTATGAGTTGTAGGCCCGTGGCCTGAAAGAGGGTACAGTTGAGAATATGAGGATGACACTGCGAGCAACGCGGACTTTGGAGCGCGCTGGCTCAATTTCTAGCGAAAGCCCTCATTACCCATTTTCTTTTCAGGATGATGTGAAAGCAGTTCGAGCAAAGATTTTAGATATCAGGGATCTCTTGAAAACACCTCCGAAAAATCCTAAGTCGTCAGAGTTTTTAAAAATTCAAACTAAAATAGAATGGTCGTTAGGTAGGATTGCTATTGCGAAAGCCGAATCTTCAGAGGAGGCCAATGAAGTGGCCGAAATTAGGGGGGAATTATTATTATTTATGGGAGCATTAACTGAAGGGGATGAGGATGCACCCCAAGATAAAACCAACATTAACAACAACAAGTCGATAGCAGGCCACCTGCACAAGTCGGCCAACGAGCGAGCTCAGGACTCCAACTACAGGTCGAACCCTGTGACTGGTTTCCTGAGCGTATTGAAAAATGGAATTTGACTGACTATAGGAAACTTAATAGTGTTACAGAAAGGGATGCTTATCCACTCCCGATCATTTCAGCCATTTCAGATAAACTTAGGAACGCGAAAATTTTAACATCGCTTGGCATAAAATCAGCGTATTGGCAGATTCCGATGGCGGCTGAATCTCGCAAGTTTACTGCATTTACGGTACCGGGTAGGGGACTTTTTAATTTCAGGCGAATGCCTTTCGGGTAACATAATGCCCCTGCTACGTGGCAGAGGTTTATAGATAGTGTGTTAGGACCAGAATTAGAGCCATACGTTTTTGTTTACCTGGACGATATTATTATCGTTACAGATACATTCGAGAAACATCTCGAAATTTTAAATGAAGTTTTTAGGAGATTACACTAGGCAGGGTTAAAAGTAGGACAAGAGAAATGCAACTTTTGCAGACCCTCTCTTAAATTCTTAGGGTATGTGGTTCATCGGAACGGGTTACATGTTGACCCGGAAAAAGTAGGTAGCATGATAAAAATACCTGCACCTAACAATGTTAAAGAGGTTAGGAGTTTTGTAGGGACTGTTTCGTGGTACAGGCGCTTCGTACCAAATTTTGCAACATTGGTTAGGCCCTTAACAGATTTGCTCAAGAAAAGCAAAAAGTTCGTCTGGACACAAGAATGTGGAGATTGCCTTAGGAAAGCAAAATAATGCTTAATTACTGCTCTAATTTCGACATGTCCCGAATTTAATCTTCCATTTGTGGTCCAAACCGACGCGTCCGACTACGGTATCGGGGCCGTACTAAAACAGACTTTTGCGGAGGGGGGGGGAAGTAATTTGTTACTTAAGTAGGTCTCTTAAAAGGAATGAGCGGAACTACTCTACTACAGAGAAAGAGTGCTCAGCAGTTTTGTGGGCGGTTGAGAAGTTGCGGCCGTATATCGAAGGAGCTCGGTTCACAATCGTAACGGATCATTACTCATTGGTTTGGTTGAGTAATCTCAAATACCCGCAGGGTAGACTTCCTCGCTGGGCGGCCTAACTGCCGCAGTTTGATTTTCAAATCATTCACCGGAACGGCAAAAAGCATGTAGTTCCTGACATGCTTTCTCGAGGAGTGCCACAGTTGGGTGGTATCTCGGATGAGGATTCTTTACCCATGGGTGAGACAAATGATTTTGGGAGTCGAGTCAAACCCGTTAGCTTTTCCGGCCGTTTTAGTGGCCGTTTCCGGCCGTTTTAGTGGCCGTTTGTACAAGTTTGTAAAGTCGAATCACGTGGTAGTACATAAAAGCAATAATGAGTGGAAGTTAGTAGTAGGTAAGAAAGATAGATTAGGGATTTTAAAAGAATGTCATGATAGTCCGCTAGCTGGACATATGGGGGTTGGGAAAACGTTTGCGAGAGTAGGAGCAAAATATTATTGGCCTAAGATGAGAGTAGATGTAACTAAATATGTTAGCAAATCTAGTATTTTTCAACAGGTGAAACCTATTAATGATAAGCCAGCCGGTCTTATGACTTAAAGAATAGGAGCATCTTCCCCGTGGGAGATGATAAGTGTGGATTTAGTGGGTCCTCTGCCCAAGTCTAGTAAGGGTTATATGTATATTTTAACAGTTGTAGATTATCTTACTAAGTTTCCTTTGTTATTTGCATTGAGGTCTGCCACCGCAAGGGCAGTGTGTAATGAGTTGGAGGATAATGTGTTTTTGTTATTTGGAGTTCCGAAGGTTGTCATTTGCGACAACGGTCCGCAGTTTAAGAGTAGGGAACTTAGGTCACTTTGTGACGAGTATTCATCCAAGGTTAGGTTTACCCTACATTACCATCCTCAGGCTAACCCCGCGGAGAGAATAAATCAAATAATAAAAACAACGTTGAGAGCTTATGTTTCAGAGAATCACCGGAGTTGGGATTCTCAATTGGCTAAAGTAGCTTGTGCTATACGCACTTCTCAACATGAGGTCTTAGGAGTTTCGCCATACTATGCCAATTTCGGCAAAGACATGTCAACTAGCGGTAGGGGAGAAATAACACTTAGTGATCAGGGTATAGATACAAATCAGAGCATATCAGAAATAGATGTAGGAGAAAGATTTTAGAGACTTAGGGCGGATATTGCTGCCAAGTTACAGATAGCATCAAAGAAATCAGCAGGCGCGTACAACCTCTGAAGACGAGATGTAAAATATCTTCCTAATAACGTTGTATGGCGACGAAATTTTTTCCTTTCGGATGTTGCAAATTATTATGCGGCTAAGTTGGCACCAAAGAGATTGTCTCCTTGTACTTATGTCCTTGAAGACGAAAATGGTAAAGATCGTGGCACTAAGCACACGAAAGATTTGAAGCCGTTCACTTCGCTATCGGAAAATGATTGGGTCCATAAGTCCCTAGTAGAGTAAAGAGTAATACTTTTTTTGTAATTTTTGTATAATATTGGTTGTTTTATTTTTTTTTCTTTCTTTCGTTTTTTAAAATTTGAAATGGACTACCATATTTGGTCTGATGGTTCTCTTACCTTTGTTGTGTGTGTACCTGATTAATCCATAGGAAATTACTTGTTTTTCTTGAAAACCAAGTACATTTAACAAGGAGGAAAGGGTGGAGTTTGTCACGGTAAAAATTACCGCAGCAAAAACTATTCTTTACGTTCCATTTTTCCTTTTTTTCCATATTATTTTTACATGTGTTTCTTTCGTCTTACTGAGAGCAAGAGAGGGCAGCCATGGTCCATCAGCAATCGGTTATTTCTCTCGGTAAAGTGAAGAAACGAAATATCGAGATTGCCAAGGTTGACACTTAAGTGGATGGGTGATCCACTTCATCTCATTCGATTGACGGTTGTTCAACTGTACAAAAGAAGCACGGATGACAGTTGGTCTCCGATGCCGAAGTTACTCGTTGCGAGAATGGCTGCTTGCCCAACCTAAATCAATCATTTATATGTTCAATGTAAAAGATGGAACGTTAACTGCTAGTCCTTCCCTTATTCCCCAAATCTGCGCAAAAGCCCAACGATTTAGAGTAAGTTCGCGAAATAAAATTAGTTGAACTCTCCTTCCTTTAAAACGTATAAATCAAATAGATTGGTACCATTTTTTTTCCTTACTAGTTATAAACGAAAGGGGAAAAATGTGCGTGATAAAAAAAAAGTTCAGTTTCTTTTCGGTTTTTCAAAACTTTCTCTTAAAACAGCTTAGTGGGTGAAATTAGGTGGCTGAATGCACTCTCTGAATTGCCGCCCACTGGAAGTCCTGCCAGAGTTCGACAAATTCGAAGATGACTAAGCATGACGCTGGGGTTTAAAGTGCGAGTAGGAAGGCTACTGGATCTCAACTGCGTTTGCTCGCTCCCGCAAATATACAGAGGTTAGCTGAATGAGAATGCGATCGAAATCCACGCTCGCTGAGTTGCCGAAAGCACTTGGGTATTGGAAAAAAGAAACGGTCATCCAGCGAAAGTAAAAGGCTGGAAAATCACTTCTTTCCCGTTTAGATAGCGAACAAGAGGTTCTTGAAAAAAGGAAAAATACAAAAAGAAAAGGAAAGTTCTGAAAATTAAAACGTAAAGAAATTGAAACTTTGGCGAATCGAAAATAAGAAAGGAAATTTGAAAAAGGATATTGAGTCGAGCAAGCTAAGGTGGAAAAATAGTTTCCTAGGAAGGAGAGGTAGCAGTTAAAATATCACTGGCGCCCTTTAATAAAAACATTTCGATCGATTTTAATTAATCGATTAATAAAACATAATCCGTAACATAAGTTCGACTGGTGAACCCACCCCATTAAGCTGAGCTAGTCCATTTAGAAAGCATCCAAGTGCTATCTACGTGTTGCACCTCGAACTCGAATTTCTTTTGACAGTCATTCATTGCTCGTGCATAAAAGCATATAAATCGTATTTTGTTTTGTCGTCGATCGTTGTCTAATTTGCGTGTCTGGATTTTAATAGTAATTAAATAAATTTAAAATAGAGTTTTCGAGTCGGTTCGTGACGAAAAAGTGCAACAATGATCCATAGATAAACATATCTACAACTTAGAATTATCTTAATCGATTGATTGATCGTACATAGATATACATATCAACACACCTACAATTCATCTTATCTTCATATACTTACTCATCTTTGGCCGATATACATTTCTGCAACGATGACATCATTCGAAGAGTGCGTGGTGACTCAATTAACGAACGGTTAATAAATCCAGCGCATAATCTCCAACTAAAAAAAGATTGACCTGATCGAAAGCACACAAGGGTGTACTTTGAAGAAAGGCTTCTACGGCTTCAAGAGCAATGGAAAAATTTTGAACAGGCTGACCAGAAGATCAAGAGACTTCCGCACATTGATAGTAACCATGAATATTTCACCAAAAATTATTTAAAGTAAGTCACTACATTGGTCCAACAGTATACCAAATGTTTTGAAGAGGCTATTATGTCTTTTGATAAACATGTTAAATTGCATTTAGAAGACCACCTGCACCATCAGCAAGAATCATACAACAGGAACCTTCGAAAATGACGAGTACTATTGGAAGTCAAAGATCAATCATATGTTCTCTGGAGAGATTGCTCGATGGATTATTAACTCATGATTATTCAGAATACCACGAAGTCAAGTTTCGATCAATTGAACAACTATGGCAGCAGAATGAATAGATCAACTACTCCATATGGGAATTAAGTCATGACCCAACAGTAGAAGGCTATAACCATATAGACTTCATCAATATGGACCAAAGGATCCAAAAAGCCTTTGTTACATTATCAATGAAAATACAGACACAAGGCAGAAGCAATCATAAAATAGATATCGTTTAAAACAACGCACTACATTTAGCAAATGTCACTACTCCTAAATTCGATGGTGATTATATGAAATGGCGACAGTTTTTTGACTTATTTTCTCAAATGGTAGATAAGCAATCTATCCCTAAAATACAGAAGATGTGTTGCGTTAAAACACGTTTAAGTAGAGAAGCTCAGAATTTGATTCGTCATCTATATTTGACCGAAGATAACTACAAAACTGCATGGACCAATCTCCAAGAGCGATACAACAATATCAGAGTTCTTACTTCTACCTTCTCGCAAAAAATACAGGGGCAACCTAATTATACACAACCACAGCCATCAGCTGCAGCCACCAAGAATCTACAAAACACCACACGGTAGTGCTTAACGGATCTAGGCAACATTGGTGTTGATACGGCAACTTGGGAAACTATTCTATTACAGTTACTTGGTAGCAAGCTTGATCAAGGCGCAACAATTCTTTACGAGCATTCCCTTGCTAAACCAAAAAAATTGCAATCAATAAAAGAATTTTTATCTTTCTTGGAAAATCAGTTTCAATTGTTGGAAGCAGTTGGACAGAAAAAGAAGGATCCAACTCCGCGACATGTGCATCTGTGGTATCAAACCGTATGGGAACTTATAACACAACAGAGCGCATTAAACTGATTCATTAACTTAAAAATTGCATTAGTTGCTTAAGAATTGGCCACGGCGAAAAGTGCATGGTAAGAGGTTGCTTAAAATGCAACCAATATCACGCTCTTACATCTTGACAACCAAATCCACCCATGAACAACATGAAACTAAAATAAAGGGGATAGCAATTCAAGGCTTTAAGCAACTGTAAGTTCATCAGCAACTCTCTCAGCATCTAAAATTCCAGAAAGGCATCAGTACATATTCCTTAGTACAGCCGTCGTAGAGCTCATTACAAACAATGGAGAAAGGTTCGAGTGCAGGGAATTATTTGATTCCGGTTCACAAGTGAATCTAATAACAGAGCACCTAGTAAGGAAACTAGGCCTTCATCCAAAGCATACATCAATTAGCATCCCAGGCATTGGCAAAAGAGAATCCCATCAACGTGTAAACGTTAAAACGCAATAAAGAACAAGTGGCTTTAATACACACTTAGAAGCTTTTGCTTTACCACACATCATATCTCCACAGCCATCTCAAAATATTAACATTTCTTCATGCGCAATTCCAAAGAATATACCATTGGCAGACCCATTTTTCAATCGACCAAACAGAATTGATATTCTTCTTGGTGCAGAGCTATCACCAACTAATTTCCATTGGTCAGATACGTTTATCAGATCATCTGCCTATACTACAAAACACACTTCTTGGGTGGGTAATAACAGGAAAGTTATCAGAAACAAGATCAAATACAGCAACATGTGGCATCTCTTCTTATGATGACAACGACCTCCACCAAATGATTGAATGATTATGGAGTCTGGAAGAAGTAGAAACACGCGGTAGCAATTTATCAAGAGATGCAGAAATGTGTGAAGCCCATTTCGCAGAAAATACATAAAAGGGCATTGATGTATGATTCATTGTCAAACTACCATTTCATGGGCACACATCCACTCTAGGAAAATCCAAGGACATAGAAATCAACAGGCTCTTAGAACTTGAACGAAGATTATCCAAAAACAAAGAAGAGAAAGATCAATACATTCAATTCATTGAAGAGTACGAGGATTTAGGCCACCTGACCAAAATTGATATCAATAACACTAACGCCTAATTACTTCATACCCCTTCACTGTGTTTTTAAGGAAGACAGTAGCACCACAAAACTTCGAGTAGTTTTTGATGCATCGTCAAAGACATCTTCAGGGTTATCATTAAACGACATCATGTACACATGACCTACAGTTCTAGGTGAACTATTTTCATTGCTACTTCCTTTTCGATTACCAAGGTATGTTTTCTGCACTGATATCCAAAAAATGTATCGTCAAATCATCATACATCAAGACAGACGATACCAAACCATTGTATGGGGAACTGATGAAAAGGCACCTCTAAATTACTATGAACTCAACTCAGTAAACTATGAAATAAGAGCAGCTACATACCTGGCCACCAAGTGTCTGCACGAGCTTGCCAAGGCAAACAGCGAAAGGATTCCACTAGGATCGAACTCCTTATACAATGATTTCTATGTCGAGGACTGTTTGACCGGTGATAACAGCTTAGTTACAACTTTGGAAATCCAAGACCAAGTAACACAAATCTTGAAAGAAGCCGGGTTCAAACTAAGGAAGTGGTGTACTAATCATCTCCGATTACTGTAAGTCATTGCTAAAGAGAATCAGGAAATCGATTTCGATTTCGGAAATCAAAATAACGAATCAATCAAGGCACCTGGATTAATATGGCACCCAAAGAACGACAGGTTTTGTGTGAAAACAATATTTAACTCTATAAATCGAATAACAAAGAGGATTGTTACTTCAGATCTTGCCAAATTGTTCGATCTATTGGATATAATGGCTCCAGTAATTGTTACAGCCAAAATATTCGTACAGGAGTTATGGTTACTAAAGTTGTCAAGGGACGAATCACTACCAATCGAACTACAAACAAGATGAATGCAGTTTCGTGAAAGCCTGAAAACATTAAACAATTTCAATTTCGCACGTTATATGTTTAACAATGATTTACCAGCAAGCATACAGATTCACTCCTTCTCTGATGCATCTGAAAAGGCATATGGTACAGTTGTGTACTTGCGAGCAGTCTCGAAAAATGGAACAGTAATGGTTAGGTTATTATGCTCAAAATACCGAGTGGATCCTCTAAGACGACAAACATTACAACGATTAGAACTATGTGCTGCGGTTCTAGGTGCACAACTAACAGCTAGAGTTAAGAATGAATTGAATCTAAAAGACGCCCCCAAATTCTTATAGACAGATACCGAAATCGTCTTGGCATTTATCAATTCACCATCAGCATCATTGCAAACATTTGTAGCCAATCGAGTCCCCAGTATTCAAAGACTAACTCTTTCCTAGCAATGGCGATATATTTCATCAAAATATTAATCCAGCAGATGTTATATCAAGGGGTTCAACCAGAAAAAATTCCAAGGGCTTGGCAATTTCGGACGACAGCGAAAGAAAAACAGCCATCACTGTAGCAACAGTCACTCAGGATTGTGACCATAATATCATATACAAAATAAATCTTAGATATTCTTTAAACAAGCTTCAGCGGATAATCTCCTATATACGACGTTTGTGTAACCATGCTAGAAAAAAGAAAGGCATATGGGAAATTCACTTAACTGCTCGAGAGCTGGAAGAGTCACTAATGGTAATAATTCCAGCAATGCAAGCCTTTGCAAAGAAGAAATCAGTGACCTAAAAAAATGCAAGGAACTGAAGCGAACCAACCAGTTTTCTAGCTTGTCTCCGTATTTGGATGACAAGGGAATTATTCCAGTTGGAGGAAGGCTAGACTCCGGATTACTTCCATTCAATACAAAACATCATATGCTTCTACCGTACAAAAATCCATCAACAAAACTCTTGATGAAGGAAATTCATGAGCAACACAAACACTGTGGTCGTCAGTCATTGCTTCCTCAAATGAGGCAAAGGTTTTGGCCAATAAAACTAAAAATAATGGCAAGATCAATTGTACACTACTGTGTTAAATGTACCAGAGCAACACCACAATTACTTCAACAAGTAATGCCAAGCCTACCATCACCAAGAATCACACCCGCAAGACCTTTCTTCAACTCATGTGTGGACTACTGTGGACCATTTTGGATTCATTGCAAAATCCGTGGCAAACGACCTTAAAAGGCATATGTGGCAATTTTCTGTTGTTTCGCCACAAAGGCAGTACATATAGAACTGGTTAGCGATTTAACTACCGAATCATTTCTATGAGCTTTGAAACGTTTCATCGGTCGAAGAGGACACTGTCAAAACATATACTGTGATAAATCAACTAATTTTGTGGGAGCAAATAATCAACTAACTGAATTATATGATACAATCTAGTCAGAAGAGGTACGTGAAACCATAACAAGAGTGTACAGTGGTCATGCAATAGAACTCAACTTCATACCGCCTAGGGCACATCATTTCGGAGAATTATGGGAAGCAGCAGTAAAATCAGAAAAACATCGGTTAAATAGAGGCGTAGCCACAGCATCCTTAACATATGAAGAACTTGAAACTGTAGTAGTTGGAATTGAAGCTATCCTAAACTCAAGACAACAAGCGACCAAAACGATTTAACAGCACTTACTCCAGGGCATTTTCTCATTAGCGAATCCCTCACCGCAAAACCTGATACTAACGCAACTCCTGTAAAGTACACATAATTGACTCGATGGAATCTTATTTCACAGCTAAGACAGGAAGTTTGGAAACGATGGTCTCAGGAATATATTCAAGAACTTCAATACCCATATAAGTGCTAGGAACACTCGAAGAACTTTAACATAGGAGATATGGTCGTCATAAAAAAAGACAACGTGCCACCACTGCAGTGTGAGGATGGCACAATTAGAGTAGTGGAAGTTAAAACAGCATCTGGGGTCTGGAAACGTCCAATCCACCTGCTAGCGCCATTACCAATCGAGATGGAAGTAAAGGAATATACATCATTTGCAAACGGAATTTTGACTCGGAATCAATTGTATCAACAAATGCAGCAACGAAGTATATATGTCAGCACATTAAATCAATTTCAACATATTCATAATGAACTGGAATCGGAAAACACTATTATTCCAACCAAAAGAGAAGCAGTTAATTTCATCGGAAACATATCAAACTCTATTTTTTGAGTGTTGAACTCTGAGTATGCTACCCAAATGACAACGACAATAGATCAAGTAAAAGAAAATGAAAACCACTTACTTTATCTACTACGAAACACACTTCAGTCATAGATTCAACAATCAATGTAGTAAGGCAAAACGAAGATATCATCCAGCCATAGGTTTGACCAAATCAGCGATAATACGTGATAATGGAGAAGATTGTCATCAACTCAAAATATTCCAGATTTTTATATCATTTTTCTCACAACTCATTTTAATGATGATCAATATTCAAAGACTGCAATCAACATTAGTTGATATATTGACAAACACTCACCATGGTAAAGTAAGTTCACTGTTAATGTCAGCACGTCAACTCAAAGACGAAATAAGAACTATTAAAGTTCATTTACCATCATTTATATTGATAGAGTACAGTTATACAGACTAATGACAATTAAAGGAGGAGCAACTGATAGAAAGGCAATATTCTCGATTACCCTGCCACTAGTAATCCCGGAACATTACGAAATGTTCAAAATGACTCCCATACCTACCGTACTCAACAATTCCATAATAACAATTGATCTCTGTGCTCCAATTCTTGTGATAAATGCACATCGCGACCAATATCTGCCAATACAATCGTCTGACATGGAATCTGGCATCAATTTAATGCTTAATAGTTCTAAACTAGATATAATTATGATATCTGAATCATGGTTGAGTGAAGGTATTACATCTCAACTAGTGTGTTTTAATGGTTTTAAAATTTTTAGAAACGATCGCTGTAGTCGAGGGGGAGGAGTGTGCATTTATGTTGGAGAGCATATACCTACGAAAGTAATTTATAGTTCAACGAAATTGTTAGAGTTTTTATGTGTAGAGATTAATAATGGTGTTGAGAAATGCCTTTTAGTGGTGGTGTACTGCCCACCTTGTTTGTTTAAAGAAGAAAACTTAAATGATATTGAGGAGACACTTTTTCGTTTGAATTCTAAGTACTCAGATGTGCTCATTGCTGGTGACTTTAATGTTAATTTATTAGTAAATAATAGAACCACGCGTCTCTTTAAATATTTTTGTGAAAAACTAACTTTGTCTGTAGTTAATACTAGTTGGCCAACATGTTTTCAATCTATTGATAATCCTTCGCTTATAGATATGTTTCTTACTATCTCACAAGAAAAAATTTTATGCAATGAACAAATTAAACTAACCTCTGAATTTATTCATGATTTTTGCTCATTCCAGTTCAATGTAAGAAACTTATGTTATTCGAATACTTTCAGTTATAGATCCTATCGTTCATTTAACTATTCTGATATGCAACATAGTATTAGCTATAACTACTGGGATAATATTCTTTATACTATTGACGTTAACAGTAAAGTGTTAATTTTTAACGAACTACTGGAAAGATTATTTAATGCTTACGTGCCTTTAGTTACAAGACGGGTAAAAAATCGAAAGGGATGTCTTTGGTACAGACAAGATATTGAAGTACAAATTAAAGAGAGAGAACGCTTTTTCAAAAGGTACAAAAGAACCCCAACGGATTTTAACAGAAGTCACTGCTCTTATACGTTCATGTAAAAAAACATATTTTATGAATAAACTTAATGTTTCTCTGAGTTCTAAGGATCTTTGGAAAAATTTGAAAGATGTTGGTGTTTGTTCATCTAAGTCGATTTCGAAATGCCCATTAGACCCACAAGAAATGAAATCATTTTTTGCACCGACTCAGCTTAATTCAAGTCTTACATTAGTTATTCCTGAAAATGACAATGAATTATTTTAATTTATTTGTGTGGAAGATATCGAAGTTGTTTCTGCTCTAAAATCAGTTAAATCCAATGCTTCTGGTACAGATAATATCTCACCGAAATTTATACGTTTGATTTTACCAATTGTTATTAAAACTTTGAAGCACATTTTGAATACATGTATCTCAAGTTCTCAATTCCCAGAAGCCTGGAAAAGTGGAATTATTGTACCCATACCCAAAAAAGCTAATTCCTCAGAGCCTTCGGACTATAGACCAATTAACTTGTTACCATTTTTTGGTAAAATATTTGAATGGATAATGTTTAATCAAATGCTAGACTTCATTCAATTCAATCAAAAGTTATCTAAATGGCAGTCTGGTTTTCGTAACAAACATAGTTGTGAGTCTGCTGTTCTGAAAGTAACATCTGATTTTCGAGCTGCTCTTGACAAGGATCTTTTAGGTGTTATGGTGCTTTGGGATTTTTCGAAAGCATTTGACTGTGTTGACCATCAAATTCTAATTTCTAAATTAAGCAACAAGTTCAATTTTTCAAAAACAGCCTTAAAACTATTAAGCAACTATCTATGTAAAAGACTGCAGATGGTAACCACAGATCAAGGTACATCAAGTACATTTATTGTTAATCAGGGTGTGCCCCAAGGGTCAGTTTTAGGACCACTCCTTTTCTCAATATTTATTAACGATCTACCAGATATTGTTTATATTTGTCATATTCACATGTATGCAGATGATGTTCTGCTCTATAATTTTAGTGAATTAGGTTTGATTGATGACTGCATTGTCCGGGTTAACGAAGATCTTACAAATATTCAAAAGTGGTCTTTTGAAAATAAGTTACTACTTAATCCATCAAAAACTCTTTCTATGATTTGTTCGAGGACTGAAGTTACTCTTGATGATTTACCCAAAATTGTTTTAAATTCACAAGTTGTTAACTATGTTTCAAAAGTAAAATATTTGGGTTTCCAAATTAACAGCAAACTAACCTGCTGTGACGCTGTTTCTGATACTATTAGACGAGTTTACTGTAGTCTGCGTTCTCTACGATGTTCTTCGAACATCTTTGATCCTGTTTTAAGAAAACATCTTGTGAAGAGTCTCGTTATGCCCTCTCTTACTTTTAATTGTAATGTATATCCCTATCTTGACTATGAGTGTAAACGAAAACTTCATGTCGCGTTTAATGATTGTCTACGTTTCATCTACAATATTCCAAGGCATGAAAGTGTGTCTAATTTACATCCATCGCTGTTAGGACTAAATTTTGATAAATATTTAATGTTCCGTAATGTTATTTTTTTAAACAACATAATTCATAACAGAAGTCCTGCGTATTTAGGTGAAATGAAATATTTATTTATTTTCATTTTTCTCTGTTTTGCCCAAATTGTTTATAAAATTTTTGTAATACTTTTTCTTATTATTTTATTTTCTTTTGTAATTATTATCAGTTTCATTAGTTATTACTTATTATGTATTGTAATATATACAACTTGGTTACGAATTTTTGATGCTATAAAAGATTGAATCTTGCTGTATCTAGTAATTTTTATAATAATACAAATACAAATACAAATACAAATACAAATTTAAGATCAGAATAGTTCTTATGGGGGCAAAAGTGTGCTCTTGTGAATTGGTCTGTTTAACTCTGGCTGTTAGTTGTGCGCCTAGAACCGCAGCACCTAGTTCTAATCGTGGTAATGTTTGTCGTTTTAGAGGAGCCAATCTGGATTTTGAGCATAATAACCTAACTATTATTGTTCCATTTTTCAAGATTGCTCGCAAGTACAAAACTGTACCATGTGCCTTTTCAGATGCATCAGAGTAGGAGTGAATCTGTATGCTTGCTGGTAAGTCATTGTTAACCATATGTCTTGCGAAATGGAAATTGTTTAATGTTTTCAGGCTTTCACGAAACTGCATCCATCTTGTATGTGGTTCGATTGGTAGCGTTTCGTCCTTGACAACTTTAGTAACCATAACTCTTGGACGAATATTTTGGCTGTTACAATGAAACGCGACCTTCATGTTCCTTAAAGAAATCAGAAACAAATTCCACTTGGATCCAGATGCAACAAAGAATCAATGGCTATATTTCACAAGAAATCCATTTCGACTCACTGCAATTTGGGGAAAAAGTACCCAACAAATGAACTTAGAAGGTTCCGGCCTAGTAACACTACAGTCAGGGGTATATTGAAACAAAGGCACATCACTATCGAAGGACATAACGCATTTTGCACAAATTTACAGGCGTCCTATACCAGCTTCGGCAACTTTTCGCAAATATCAACACCAACACATCATGAGCCATTTCTGCAGAAGTTCAATAGCACGAAATACCAGATTCAACTAAAAAATTTCACTGACCTATACAAATTAATAACCGATCAAGAAATTTTCGAATTAGCCCATAAAGTCCAAATTCAAACGTACCATAATTCTTCAATTGGATACTTAGCCTTGCTATTGACATATTCATCACTTACTTTAGCTGGAAATGAACATCAAATGCAGCCGGCATCGCTATGAACCCAATTCCTCAACCTTGATTACCAAAACCTGAGGCAGATTTCATTGTCACAGATACATAAGTAGTTGAACTGTCGTTCAACGCGGGGTAGAATGTTCATGTCATCGCATTCATAACATGGGCCAACCAGCTGACAATGCAGTCAATTGTTATTTAGCAGTGGCGTCACTGGGTCAACTGTATCGCATTGCTAACGATGAATCAGTGGTTGGTACTCCAGATATTTTTTGTGGTTCGTTATTGTGTCATCATATCATTTTCATATTTTGTTTATTTGGTTTCTGTGTTCTATTTATGTTATTACGAAAAATTTTATCAGGAGTTAAAAAAAGAAGTTGACCTTCTTCGTAAAGAAAATGAGCTGAAGAACAAACACCACAATGACCCGAAGGCTGGTTCTTCGCAAGCGATAAATTTCGTTTATGAGACTGATGAAGAAGAACTACCTCGCGAAACAGATAAGTCCTCAAAGAAAAGGCCAAGTAAAAAACGCAAGGTTGGATCCTCACCTGATGGAGCCTATTTTGTCTGAAAAAAAGTACATCACCAAAAGATGCCAATATAAAAGAAAAACCTATTAAAATTAGGCCTCCGCCACCAATTAATGTTGTCGGCATTGCGGAGTTTAACCGCCTGCAAACTATCTTAAAGACGTTAACACTATCACTTTAAAGTTATTTCACTTAATAACAACAAATGGAAAGCTTGCGTGAAAGATCCTGAAAGTTATCGTCTCCTGTCGCGAAAACTAAACGAAGAAAAAGTAGAACGGTACACTTATGAGAATAGGTCCTAAAGACCTTTACGTGTTGTAGGAAGAGGCTTGCACCCATTATGTCCAAAAGACGATATTATTAAAGATCTAAGGAGGAACTATAAGATCTTACATGCTGGGAACAACGTTAAAAAAAGATTGCGAAGAAAATATGGTACAGCCTGGTCTTCCACTATTTATTCGAACTTTTGATAAGGTAGAGAAAATTGACGATATTTACAAAATTAAAACAATCCTCAATAATGTTGTTAAAATCGAACATTCGAGAAATAGTTCAAGACTGATTCCACAGTGTAAACGCTGTCAAGAATTCAATCACACGCAAACTAATTGCATAAAAGAAGCTCGGTGCGTGAAGTGCGCCGGAAATCATCTAACTAAAGACTGCACCTCAGATAGCAAAGGTGCAGCAACGTGCATAAATTGTAATAAAAGTCATCCGGCCAACTATAGAGGCTGCGAAGCAGCAAAAGAATTACAAAAACGGCGATATAAATCTACGCAGTCACAAAGAAAACCACCAAACCAAGTAGAAAAGCAAGTTCTTAAGACCCCTAAGGGGCTAAATGCCCAAATACCCAAAGGAAAAGAAACTCAAGATCAATCAACACAACCACAGCAAACAGAAAAGAAAGGTAGTGTAAACACATATGCCTAAATATGGGCTAAGAACATGACTTTACAAAAACATGCTGCTGTTGATCCACTCACGAACGTCTTAAACATAATCCTTTCGAAAATTAAGGAGCAGTCCGGTACAAATAAACTTATATTTGATAGGATAACTAAACTCGAAAACAGTTTTCGGTCAATACGCCCTACAAAAAGAAAAACATGGTGGAAAACTCAAAATAATTAACTAGAACTGGTTATGCATAAGAAAGATATTGAAATTTGTTTGATATCGGAAACGCATGTCAAGAAGCAATTAAACAGTAAGATCAATGGATTTTTGGAATAACACGCAACTCATCCGTCGGAAAAAGTAAGAGGTGGGTCATCTTTTTTTATAAAAGTATATATCAAACACATGATAGGTCCGAAAATAGAGGCCGAATCAATGCACTTAATCGGTGTGCAGGTTAGAACTCAGAATGTTGTACTGAATGTATCTTTCATATACTGTCCCCCACGATGTAAAATTGAAAAGAATGAATTTATGAATTTATGGAAAATACCTGACCTTATTGATTTTTTTGTGGTCAAAGGAATGCCCTCAAATCAAATTTGCATAACAGAAAGCTTTAATTTTTTCTCAGATCATTCTACTGTTATTTTCAGTATGAGTGAAAATCTTGTTAAAATGAAAAACCACCCACGCTAACCAATGAGAAAACCAACCGGGAAGGTTTTAAGAAAGATATAGAGGATAACGTTGAATTAAGGGTATCACTACAAACGCCTCTCGGACTTGAACACGCAGTAAATAATTTCGTCAATATCGTACATCAAGCCGCATGGAACAACACCCCGTACCAAAGATAAATGCCGCGCAAACTCGAGCTCCTCAACACAAGGTAAATTTAAATCGCTTGCGTGATTTACTAAGAAAACGATAGAAGAATGTAAAAACTCTGCGGTTGGAAATTAAAACTTGACAGCTTGAAAAAAATCCAACTACTCACTCTGGAAAGCTGTTAAAGTAACGAAGAAATCAAAGCTCCTAGCGCCTCCGGTTAGGAATGATCAAAACGAATGGGCAAAAAGCGACAATGAGTAAGCAAAAGTTTTCGCGGATTCCCTGGAGAACACATTAAAACTTTTTTTATGGCCAACGCCTCAACGAAAATTTAAATATACGTTCTCACTCAAGCGAAAGTTACATAATAAGAAACGTTACCCTTACCGGATTAAGTAGAGAAATAAGAAAGCTTAAGTATAAGAAATCTCCGGGATATGACTTAATTACGGCTGAAGTTCTCAAAATGCTTCCTCGCACAGGGTTAATTAATCTTCTTTATATAATAAATGCCACTCTAAGGCAAAAGTACGTTCCGAGCCAATGGAAGGTTGCGGAAGTTATAATGGTTCTCAAATCAGGAAAACCAGTACATGATAAGAAATCTTATAGAAACATTTCGCTTCTGCCCGTAATAGCTAAGGTCTTTGAAAGAATATTACTTCTGCGCCTGCAGCCAATTATAGAAGAAAAGCGCCTAATACCTGAATATTAGTTCGGATTTAGAAGCAAGCATTTGACAATTGACCAAGTGCATAGGATCACTGACGTCATAGAGAAAATCCTTGAAGAAAAGAAAATTTTGAAGGCCTAATTTTTAAATTAAAGCAAACTCTTTCTGAAGCACTTTATACGCTGCTAAAAGCATATCGAGAGAATAGACTTTTTAGAGAAAGACATGGAAACGATTACTCGGATCTCAAAGATATAGTGGTTGGGAAACCACAAGGAAGTGTCTTAGGTCCATTATTGTACCGATTATGTACACGTTATATACCTCAAACAGAAGACACTGTCGTAGCCACGTTTGCTGACGACACTGCAGTGGGCCAAACGCTAAATGATGCTATGACCAAGTTTCTAAAAGCTCTGAATAATGTCAGTGAATAGACAAGAAATCGCGGATATTGCTTAACGAAGTAAAATCGGTCCAGGTTGATTTTACGTATAAAAAATTAATAGATTACCCGTAATATGATTCTTGTTCCGTTTGCTAATGAAGCAAAATATCTCTGAATGACTATAGACGTGAAATTAAAATGGAAACCTCAAGCTAAAAAGAAATGCGAGGAGTTAAGTAATAAACTCAGAGATATGTACTTGTTGTTCGGGAACATTTTACTGTTGAACAGTCCGTGTCAGCAATAGATTCCACAGTCCTGTGTCTTATTTGTATGGCCAAACCACGTTCTTTCTTACTACAATCGTGTAATCATTTTAAGCTGTGATTAGATTGTTATACAAGTATTTAAAAAAAAAGTGCGTGTAAACATTCTCCAATTTGTTGTGTCCAATTTGCAGGCAAATTGTACAAAATTCGACAACTATATTTTGCTGAAATATATCTTGTTAAAATTTAGGAATTCGGTTATTGGGTAAATATTATGTACCTTTATTATTTTATTTCTTGAGTAAATATTCATACTATTTTGGAAGTGAATCTTCTTTACCGGGGGTAAAAATTTTAAATTCAATGGCGCCCATGCGACGGAAATGGCAAATGCAATGATGGTACACGTACGGAGAAATTCCTACATTGGAAAAAAATATTTTTTTTTCTCACAACAGGCCGTAAGACATACGTATATATTATTATGTATATCCCAAAATGTTTTCTTCGTAAAATTGTTTACACTTACCCTTAATGAGTTCTCTATTTTGTTTCCATCTTAGATGCCCTCTCGTAGCAAATTAACTTTCAGCGAATACGCGATTTGACTATGCTTGGTTGATCACAACGCACAAAGTATGTTATTACTTTTGATAATTTTTTATATGTACTACGTTTATTAAACTATTAAGTGAAAATTGAAAATTAAAGCAAATCAAAATTAAATCAAAACATAATTTTGTATTTACTTTGTGGATCTTAACGAATTTGGACTAAGTATGGTTAAAAAACGTCCAAAATTTTCTCCGTTTAATTTGTTGGACTGTTTTTTAGTTTTGTTTTTATAAAATTCACTTTTAATTTGCCAAGTCTTTGGAAAACCCTGATATAATTCAAAAATTTTTTTCCAAATTTCTGAATTTCCGCTTACGGCCATTTCTCTTTCTTTTTCTTTTTGTTTGATGCGCACAGGTTGACAACTTTTTTCAGAACGAAATTTCCTACTGGCTTGACAAGCATGTGTTCATATTCTCCCACATATGTGTCAAGCCAGCAAAATATCAATATATTTTGATATCATTTGATGGAACGTTCACATTTTCAAATTCGAGTCAATCAAGGCATGCTTGTCCAGCATATTTGAGAATGTGAACCCCCCTACTCCAAAAGAAATATTTATTTCGGCCATTATTTCAGACACTTCTACTAAAAATTTATATTTCTTTGATATGTGGGCAAAAATAAATCGTGAAATTTCATTCTTCTCCAAGAAGCGCTAAGCGCTTTATGTACTGAGGAATAGGTATAATCTGTCTCATCTGCACAATTTATGTGGGATGTCATGAAACGTTAAATTTTACTTCTCCGTTTATTTCTTCTGAGAAGACAAGAAATAAATACATATTCCAATGTCTAAAAATAAAAAAAAAATCCAGACATAAGGGGCATCCACAAGAAATATTGACTACATGACACATTTCTTGCAATCATTTATTTCAAGTGGAGGCCACATTATAAATCAAGAACGCTGCCTAACAGGCAATATCAACAAAAATTGTGAGCAGTCCTACATGCGTGTCATGCCATCATGCAAATTATCGATCGTGAGCAACACTGTCACAGGGGTTCGATAATGTGTACCGTACTTAAAGCGCTCATGAATCGATGAAAACAAGTTTATGACACTGCTTTTTTTTAATATTTTATTGAAGTCACCAGAGATCAAAATCCATTATTCCACAAACATCAACAATTTGCAGATTTCAGATCTCTGGTGCCGTCAATAAATTTAGAAAAACAAAGAAGTGTCTTAATCTTGTTTTTTTTTATTATTTAAAGCCCATAGCGCTTCTAGGAGAAGAATGAAATTTCACGATTTATTTTTGCCCACATAGCAAAGAATTATAAATTTTTAGTAGTAGTGTCTGCAATAATGGCCAACATAAATATTTCTAATGGAGTCGCGACTGAAAGTTTACTACGTACGTTGCGGGTAAAACAATGTCTATGGACTGCCATCTGACGTGCTATGACTGATATGTATGTATCTGCATTATGCGACTCGCTGAGGATTTTTTTTGTTGGTACGATTGTTTGTGGATTCTCATTCTGTAAGTAAAGCTAGCTACATGAATTGTGTGTATTGAATGCGAAATTATTTTGTTTTTGTTGCTTTGTTTGTTTTTGATTAATTTTTTTTTGTGGGTGTGATTGCGAATGTTTGTTGGTAGTTTTGTTGATGTTCCTATACATTTAACATTAGTGTGTATTGTGCTCTATTAAAGTTTGTAATGTTTAATTCGATGGTGTCGTTGCCAAAGCTCAGTAGGTATTTCGTAGGTTTATATTGGTATACGTAGTAGTATAATGTATGTAATGTAAAATTACATGAAAAAAAAATTGTTTCAAATTAGGGAAGTTTCACTTCTAGCGCGTGAACATAAGTACACAAACTCTTTTTTTTTGTATATAAAATACATTTTTGAGATTAAAACTTTATTTTTTTTATAATCAGTCGTTAACTCCTATTTTTTTGTGTTTATTATAAATAAATGTATTATAAGAAAATGTGTGGATGTATGTCTTTTAATTCCTTTTTTTGTTGTGTTTTTGCAGAAGATTTAACAAGTTCTGGTGATTTTTACTATGGTTTAAAACGAAATAACGCCAAATTAACTTTATTTTATTTGTTAATTGAAATAAGACCAAACTCAGAAATTGGTCTTATTTCGTTTTTGAAAACGTAATAAGACAACATTTTTAAAAATTTATAAATTTATTCTTATTTCGTTTGGCGTTATTTCATGTCACCCCAAAACGACATCAGTTTTATTTGTTTAAGTGCCTGAGGATTGACAGTCAAAGTGTTCAATGATGAGCTTCAACGAAAGCAATAACCGGCGCCTTAAAATGCAGTTCAATTTGCAATACACTTTTATCAATTTCAAGTTATGTGAATTTACATAGGTATAAATATATCCTTTTGAGGATTTTGTTGATATACAGTATCGAATAATTTGTATACCTTAAAATGTATTAATGCATTAATAATAATTAATGTAAATGCATTAATTTTTTAAAATCTTATATAAAATTTGATATTACTTGAGATTTAATTTGAACGGATTTGGACTGACAGTGTTTATTTTTAATACTAAAAAATCAACTGTTTCGGTTGAAAGAGAAGTAAAAGTTCGTATATTTGGATGATGGTTCCGGTTTCACGCATCAACGTTTGAACGGATTTTTATTAAATTTTATAGTATTTAGTGACATAGATACCAAAGACATGTATTTGTAGCTTAGTGTAGGCAAACATAATATAATTGCCAAGGCAAGCATAAACGGATGAAACACAATAAAAAAGTTTGGATTGCGTTTTAAAATACTTATGTATATTTATATTTACCTACATGAAAGGAAGTTTTTGTTATGAATGAAATGAAAAATACAGTAAAACCAGGTTAAAGTCACATGAACAGTATTTAAAATAGGTATGGGAATATTAGCGGTACATGCGATTAATCGTTATGCACGATTTTTTTAAGTTAATTCATAAAGGAAGAAGGTACTTTTTATTATTTGTCAAAAATACAAAATACAAAGTTTAAAAAAAATGGGCTAAGTCGTTTCCGAAATACTGAATTAAATTTTTAAAAGTACAAAAAAATATTAATTAAAAATATTGGTATGCAGTATAAATTGGGCTACTTACATATATATGCATATATGTGTGAAATTTCGAAACAATCGGTTAAGTCATTTATGAGATTGTCAAAGCAAACAAAAACGGTCCTATGGAAAGTACCATTCTTAGACATATTTAATCTTTTTTTCAACCATATGATCGGTCGTACCTAAAGAGCTGCGCTGATTTTTTTAACTCAAAATCATTATCGAGAAAAATAGGCCTTAACGTAACGGATAAAGGGCAGGTACTGTTTTTTTCGAGTTTAAAAATAAATTTCAATTTACCATCTATTCAATGCTACCTACGCTGAACTCAACCACACACGAATATGTGCTTTCCAGAAAAATTATACCAATTAAATTGTAAAATATCCCGGAAGATAAATGGAGGGCAAACTAAAAAAATCACTCGAAATTATTAAATTGTGGTAGTGTTTTATTATGAAGAGTTTGTTTATATTGATTTTTTGCGAAGTTATAATTTGAGAGTGCTAATTCACTCGTTTTTAAAGAAAGGTCCTTCGAGGTAAAAATAAGAGTGGGCCGCATACATAATAAGCAATTTTGCAAATTGTGTTAAAAAACCTTAATGCCGACCATTTTGTCGCAATATAGAATTTATTGGTTGAGTTAAAATTATAAACAAAAAGACATTAAAATATCCATAAACATTTTTTCTTTACAAACATAATTGAAATAGTAAATTAAAAACATTTTTTATTTAAAACCATACAAAATTGGTTCATTAATATAAATCCAAGTAAAGAATTGTCATCGTCATCGACACCCAAGGAGGCAATTAAAGTAGTTCAGCTGGTACACTAAGAGAAAATCAAAGTGAGTACATTTCCAATTTTTTTAATATATATTCTGTAAATACATTTAAATATAATAATAATAAACAAATTAAAATGATTGCTGGGTTGTTAAAAAGTACTTGCAAGAAAATCTTGAAAGATTTTGAAAATTTTAAAAAGACAAGTAACCGCTGATCGTCGTACGAAAAACAACGTCAGAACACGCCTTGATTTACTCGAGGCTAATTTGTTGAAGATGTGCTCTGGCCTCTTGAGACTATTCACAGCGAAACAACAGAAATCTACACCACATATATATCTTATATGAATAAGACAAATTCGCTGCTGCCGCCTCCCAAATTATCCCAGAAGAACCTTTGCAACAATCGCAAGACCAGAAATCACACGATGTCCGTCTTCTTAAAATTCATCCTCCAACGTTCACAGGCGAATATCAAAGCTGGCGTTCGTTCCACGACCAATTTGCAGCTCTCGCACACAGCGATCCTGAACTCACAAAAATAGTAAAGTTACATTATTTGAAATCGTGTTGCAAAGAAGATACAGGCACCTTGCTTGAGCACATCAATGTTGACAATGCAAGCTATGACCAAGCATGGGACACTTTAAAAGCTAGATACGATTTTAAGGGAATTTTTGTAAATATCGAACTGAAACTCTTTTACGAATTGCCTGTCGTCCGTTAGGAAAGCGCAAAGGGGATTCGCGAATTGTTGGAAAACTCAGCAAAAATCCTACATGCGCTACAAAAATTAGATTTGCCAGTCCCATATTGGCATGCAATCGTGATTTTTTTACTGTTGAAAAACATCTACCTGCGTCGATACAGTGCAAATGGGAAACATCTTTGGGTACCAAAAAAGAGATTCCGACATTCATGGAATTCTCTGAATTTTTAGAAACGAAATTTCGTTCATTGGAGATGGTCGATCAACAACAGAATAAACCGTCGCCGACGAACAAAAGTCAGTCAAAAAATATTTTCCATATCAAAACAGACCCAACAGAAAAATTTCCTTGCAAAGTTTGCACTAAAGGGGTTCATTCTATCGGATCCTGCACTCAGATTTTAAAAATGGATGTCGACGAAAGGTAGCGAGTGTTAAAACAATTTGGCAATTGTTTTAATTGCTTAACATACAGCCTTTTGTGGTAAAATTTACCACAACAAGTTTCACCTGGCAATTATAGAACTTAACCATTTTAAATCTTCTTTTTCCGTTACTGCTCCAAAATGCTTGTAGAGTCTGTAGATACTTGTCGGCCATGGGCCAAAGACCTACTCTTAAAGTATTTTGGAAAAGCAAATAAACCGGTTTCCATACATTTAAGATTTGAGAAGAAATAAATCAATGAATGATAACCATCAAGACGACGGGCGGTCTCGATGTACCAGCGGATGAGCTGAGGAAGTAATCGAGTCAGGCGGACTCTTACTTATATTGAATCAACACATTATTAATGTCAATCAAAGTAACTTATTATTAACTTTATATTGTGTTAAAGAAATGGGTTGTTAACGTTCCTTTTTGTAATTCTTTAAAGTTAATTTTCTGTTAAATAGTACAATTAATCTATCAGAATTGAAATACAGTAGATTTCAATATTTAAAGACATGTTTTCCTCTCTCACCTCTCGATATTGGTGTTAGTGGGATTGCTTCGCACTTTAAATCACTCGCGATTTGTTTTAGAGTAACTAGGAGAATACTTAGAAGAAACTTTTTCTTAGTTTTATTTCCTTTAAGCTTTGTCGAATAATTATAGTTGAAAAGGTTCTGAACTCGGCCATTTGGATTCTGCAGATTTGAGAAAGACATCCAACAACTTGCTGAATCATTGAATGTGTGTGTGAGAGAAATGTTTCGATGAGATTCGACAACGGCGGAACAGTAGCTTTCTAGGAGAGCACGTAGCTTTCCAGGACGCCGTGATCCCGTGCCTGAAGATCTCGAAAACGATTGAATGGTCGTATGTATGTGTGAGAGACTGAAATGGCCGAGCTAGATAAAAGTTTATGGATGGAAAGGACACTTTTTTGCAAGCAATAGGTTGTTTTTGTTGAAGAAAGGTTAAAAAAAGTAAAAGTGGAGAAAAAGAATTGATCAAGGATGAAAAGTTTCGAAGCGAAAATTGGAGAGGAAAAATTATGTGATTTTAAGCGCAGAAGGAATTGGATCTTGTAAAATAATCGAGGTGGTAGAGGAAGTGGCGGGTAGGTGATCTGTGAACACATTGTACACAGATAAGTAGAGTGTTGTAGTTTGATTTGTTTTTTTTTTTTGTGGATTCCAATTCTGATAATCATTTTTTGGTTTCGTTTTATTAATTCGAAGTTTATCCCAGTTTTGAGGGACACGGTAATTTTTTTAGTTAACGCCAAATGTTATTTTTTAATTTGTTTGCGTTTCATTTCGGCTTACCGTTTTCACCGTAAGCCCGTAAAATTGTTACCTACTTCTATATATTGAAAAGATTCTGGTTTTTAATCCCGGCTTCGGCCAAGGTTTTCCAGACACCTTTTTAATTAAACAAATCTCTTAAAACCCCCATCTGGGTATATAAAACTTAAGTTTTCTTTTTGGTTCTTTACTTGGTTTCATTTCGTTTTATTTACAGAATTAGTTTTGGAATTTTCTAATTTTTTTATAATTTGGTATTAAAAAAAAATTCTTGGCACCCACTTTGAGTACAAGTACACCCTGTACTTATACTTAACATTTTATTGTTTTTGAATTAATTTTATTAATCGCGTTCGATTGATAAAATCTTTGTTTTTGATTACTGAACCCACTGTAGTATGGCGAGAATCCGGAACTCAATGTATGCATAATTATTATTGCGAGTGTCAGCATGACTCAGTGGCCAACTTAAATAGTGACGATTCATATCGCACCACTTGAACCTTTTCAAGTACATTGCCCAAGTAATGTGTGACACAATTGAGTTCGGGTCTTCTCGCTACGCTTGCACTTTCCATTAAATTTATTTGTTTATAGATAAATATAAATAAGGTGAAATCATATTAAATAAAGAGGACTTATTCATCAACTACCATAATGTCTGTGTTTTATTCCGCCACACTTATTACATGTCGAGCGTGACAGATATTTATTCAAATTAACTTCAGCATACCTATTAAAAGTGAAATCATCAAAATTTAATTAATCAAAAACAGTATCACCAATGTTCAAGGAAGAAATGGATAAAATATTCGAGAAATGGACAGCCTATTTAAGCGCCAAAAGAGTGCCCATCAACGAGCGAAAAGACCTGAAGTATTGAGAATTGGACCGCTTCCCCTAACAATCGAAGAATATAAACAACGTTAACATACAGTAAAAGAAAATAAAACACCAACATCAACGATACCAACAAAAAGAAGGAGAGGAGGAAAACAATTCAAACAAAGAAGGGCGATTGCAGTACTATATATAGAATTGAACCTAACAATTTCAACAGAAAAAAAAGAAAGAAATAAAGAAGGATATACAAGATATTAGAACTGGTAAATTGTCATAAATAAATAATAAAATTATGGCAACGTCACGGCTGCCTATTTACGGGCAAAAAAAAAGTTTTTTGGTCTTTAAATTTAATAAAATAAAAATTTAAAATGGGTTGGGGACAATCCAAAGTCGAAAACCCAAATGCAAATGTTATAAACACAATTAAAGTCGTAGATCACACCAGTCATTTAAATAATATTTGATGGTATTTATTAATTCTTATAATAATATCTAGTGTAAGATTATTTATAAAATTGTACTCAACACACAACAAATTAAAAAAAAAAGATACACCCAAAATGGAGGGGTTTGTAAACTTAAAAATAAAATAAAAATAAAAATACAAAATTCAATAAGCTTCATTTCTTATTATGGATCATTTCCGTTCTAATAAAGATTTTAAAAAAATATATACATATATATATAATTATATGTAATCCATAAATATATACATAAAATATATATGGTTTATTTAATAAATATTTCAGTTTGGGGAATGTTTGAGGTGAATATTTTTCATTATTATAATTAGCAGCCATTTGAATATTTATAATATATATATAGTTTGTTATACATCTCCAATCATATAACACATGTGTCAATAGAATAAAATACTTACGGATGTAGTAGCTAGAAAACCAGACGCAGATAAGGCTTATAAATATATTAACAAAAGTGTTCCCATTCGTAGGGAAACGATTGTCAAACATTCCATAGCAATATTAGCAGCTTTAAATGGGATAGCTGAAAGTTTACGAAATCTACCTGTAGAAATAGGGACAGTTCATAAAGAACAGGGACAGGAATTTTTTATTAGTGTTAGATATAAGTTGATAGCCGCGTTAGGAAAGCATAACATAGTAGCAGAAGTACCTTCTACCTCCGCCGAAGACATACAAATTGAGTTTGAAGAATTATACTTAATAGAATACGATCGTCAGTTAGAAAAGGAAGAAAACACATACGATTTATTTAGTGGATATCATAGTGTAGATAAACATCAGTTTAAGCAAAATCCAATAGAAACCAAAATGCCAGTAACAGCAGTAGAATTCATAAAGTTAGCCTCATCAATTCTTACAGAGTTCGATGGTAGTGTAGAAAATTTAACAATTTTTTAGATGGAATAGATATCCTCGAACAGATTAAAGAGACTCATGAAGCTACCCCGGTTTTGATTGTGAAAATTAAGCTTAAGAGAACGGCTAGAAACTTGATTAACAACAAGCAGACGCTGCAACAAATTAAAGATAGACTTAAAACTAAGGTACAAGGTAATCAGTTGAATTTCTGATTCCAAATTCATGAATATACAACAACGCAATAAGCCCGCAAACCAATACACTCACTAGTGAGATAGAAACATTAATAAAATCACTAGAAGGAGCATACATTTCTGATGGCTTAACAACTGAATTGGCAACAAAATATGCTACACAGACGGCAGTAAAAGCAATGTGCAAAAACTGTTTAGTGAACAGTGTTAAACTAATCATGCAAGCTGGTACATTTACTATAATGAATGACGTCATATCAAAATTTACAAATAGTTGTACTGATGCATCTGGTAAACCTAATACAATACTATATATAAACCGGAATCGAGGTAGTTACCATTGAAATTATAGACAAAGTAACAATAGAGGTAGATACAGACCAAGCCATAGTAGAGACGACTACAGCTCTAATAAAATCAAAAGAAATTTTAACCTAAATGGCCAGAGGTTTGGAGGTCAACATAATCAAAGAAATATTAGAAATATTACTCTGCAGGTAAACCAGCAAACTCCACTTCAAGAAAAAGAATAGATAGTGCTTTAAAAAAATGTGTAAGCTCTAATTTTAGTAATTTAGTCTCAACGTTCCTAGTAGATGCATAAGCAGACATATCCATTTTTAAAAAGGGCCACATAAGTCAAAATGTTTGCATAGACACTTCAATTGTTACAGGCCTTAACGGCATTGGTCATTGTACAGTTAGTACGATAGACATTGTGAGTGCGGATCTAATATTGGAGGATCTGCTATGGTTTCCATGTGGTTGAAGACAACTTCCTCATACCATGCTCAGGTATTTTAGGTCTAGATTTTTTTAAGAAATATAATTGTGTTTTATATTATCAAACAAACCAAGATTGGCTTATAATTAGATCGAAAGATTACCACGAGGATATAGCAATCCCCATGTCAAATTCTTTCAAAGTAAACACAATTTTTATTCCCGCGAGATCTGACGTCATTCATAATAAAGATAAAGAATAGAATCAACAGAGGAAGAAATTTGTATTCCTCATCAGGAGATCAAAACCGGTGTTTATATAGCTAATACAATTACTTCAAAAAATCAACCATTTGTAAAAATTGCCAACACTTCGAATGAAAATATAACAATACAGAATATTAAGATGAAAACAGAAAGTCTTAACGACTACAATATTATCCATTCGATTCAAGCAACGGGTAATAGTGAAAAAATTAAATAAGCTTAGTAAACATTTACCTCAATTTGCTTTTAAAGAATTGAACAACTTGTGTTCAAAATACGTGGATATTTTCGCATTAGAAACAGAGCCCATAACAACTTATACATTTTATAAACAAAAACTTAGGATAAAAGATGATGAACCAGTGTATATTAAAAACTATAAGATACCTCAAGTACACAAAGAAGAAATAAGTAGGCAGTTAGGTAAATTAATTAAAGATGATATAGTAAAACCATCTACTTCGGAATACAATAGTCCTATACTCTTGGTACCCAAAAAACATTAATGCACAAACCGAGGCATCTTACCTGACCCAAGTAAATTTGAAACAGTCCAAAAATATCCCGTTATAAAGAATGCTGACGAAGCTTAGAGATTTGTTGCGTTTTGTAACTACTACAGGCGATTTGTTCCTAACTTGGCTCAATACACCAGGGTTTTAACAAGGAAAGAAAGGTGTCCGGGAAAAATGTTATATTTGACTGGACTGAGGAATGCACTAACGCCTTTCAATATTTAAAAAAACTTATTGTTAAGTTATTGACCAATTGGTTGAATTATTATAGGTGTTCGAGATTTAAATATACCTCTTCTGGCTGTTTTGGTCGTAATGTATTTTTAATGAAACAATTTCATTTCCTTTCCCCTTTTATTAAAATACCGACTACAAGTAGCGCAACAAAGAGTACATAATTTCATTTAATTTCATTGTATTTTGCCTATAAACAGTAAGATATACCTAATATCTTATAAACTAGTTTACAGCTTTGAGTTTTGTAAGATAAAAAAAAGAACAAGAAAGACTACCTAGGTAAAAGTTATCAAATTAAATTTGTATGAGATACATGGATTTAGGTATTAAAATAGAATTTAATCCATATTACATATTTATAAAAAGAGAAACAAATAAATAATTTCAAAAATATACATCCTCATTAATTTATTAGAAAATAAAACATTAATTTCAAGTTAGATTAGACTGGAAATAAACAAGTAACTCCCGCCGAAACATGTCTTCTACCCTCAGTTCTCTTACATGCCGTGGCAGAGCATTCCACAGGCAAGTTGCATTAACGAAGAACTGCATCCTAGATGTCAAATACTTATATCGCGGGTGAATAAGTGTAAGAGATCTGTTTGAGGAGCCAAACCTTAATCTATCGAACAGATACCGAGGTTGATGTGTTTGAATTACATTGAAAAGTAAGATGAGAGTTCTATAGCGTAAAAGATTATCGAGGGAGATGTTAGAGATTTGCCTAGCAAAATTTGAGATGCTGTCATATCTTCTTAGTCCATATATGTAACGGGCAATGCTATTATAAGCAAAATTGAGCTTCCTCCTACTCACAGAATCGCAATCACAGTAAATTTCGCACCCAAATGTTAACAAAGGTAAAACCAGTGTTTTAGCCAGCAATAACCATATATTTTGGGGAGTAAAATACTGCGAAGACCATAGCAAACGAAGAACACCATAAACTTTTCCTACAGCTACGTTAATATTCTTATCCCAAGTTAACGTTTTATTGAATAACATTCCCAAATTCCTAGCAGATTCCACGTATTCAATGGGGGAATTGTTGAGATTAATGGGTGGAAAATAAGACAGGTTCCAATTATTTCTACTAACAACAATACATTTGGATTTGATTGGATTTAGAAATAAACCATTTCTATACGACCACAATGAAATCGTGTCCAAATTTATATTGATAGTGTTAGTGCAGTCCTCGATGAGTCCGAGCGGACACCTTATAGACAATTGAACGTCGTCAGCGTACATTTGGATAACTGAAGAAGGAATGAGAGAAGGTAGGTCGTTAATGTAGAGGGAGAACAGCAAGGGTCCGAGTATCGATCTTTGGGGCACCCCTCTCACAGTCGATATGAAACTCGAGGCTTTAGTACCAATCACAACCGCTTGCTTTCTATTACAGAGGTAGGAAAATAAGAGGTTTACAGCTGAAGAAGAAAAGTTATAAAGCATTGACAATTTATTACAAAGGATAGAATGAAAGATAGTATCAAAAGCCTTAGAGAAATCTAAAAGAACCAAAAAGGTAACATGATCTTTATCCAAAGCCAGTCTAATATTATCGACAAGGTTAATTATTGCCGTGGTACAGCTATGTTTTTGACGAAAACCGGACTGCATGGGGGATAAAAAATTATTTATTCTAAGATGAACTCCCATTAGTTTTTGCAGAACCCTTTCAAAAACTTTGGATAAAAAAGGAAGAACAGAAATAGGGCGGAAGTCATTACCTATACGCGACTTGGGAATTGGTATAATTTTTGCCAATTTCCATTGGTTTGGGAAAATACCAGTCATTAAAATAGTATTAAACGCATAGGTTATATACGGCAGTATAACGGGTAAGATAGCCTTAAGGAAAACTGGATGTAACCCGTCGAGGCCAACCGCGTTTGACTTGATAGACAACAAACATTCAACTAAGTCACTACTATTTATGCAAGAGAACTCAAAGGCATTTTCAGCTGAAAAAAGAGAATTATTTAGTGATTCAACACAACTTATGGTGGATTGAGACTGGAAAGGAATAGGTAAGGTCACAAATTGTCGATTAAGTTCCTCAGTGTCAATATTTTCATCAAAGGTACATTTTTGATTCCTTATTATTTTCTTTAAATTTCTCCATAAATCTCTACTTTTCATAGACCGATTTAGTCGGTTATAATACAAACTTGATTTTGCCCTTCTTATTTTAACCACGGCGAGATTACGCAATCTACGATACAGCTGATGGTGGGCATCCAACTTGTAGTGTTTCCATTGCTTGTAAGCTTCATCGCGTTGTAGAAGAAACCGCCGAATTTCGTTTGTGAACCAGGGACGTGAACCATGATATATAGTTTTAGATCTAAGAGAAACATGAGTGTCAAAAAGTGTTACAATATTGTAATTAATAAACTCGATTTGATCATTAGGAGAGGTTAAATCATAAATGAGATCCCAATTTATGTTTCCGATATCTACTTCCAAAGCATTGGAATCAATGTTTTTAAAGTCCCTGAATTCAATAGTTTTATTAGTGCAAAGAGAAACGAAGTTAAAAGTAAGATATATGAGATCATGTTTTGAAAAACTTGGTGCAGAAAGATGAAAAGAAAAGAAGAACAGAAAACAATTTACGATAGGAAAATACAATCTAGGGAAATTAGCATAGGAGATCTAGTGTTAGAAAAACATGACACAGGTCGTAAGTTAGATAGTTGAGTTCGGGTCTTCTTGTTAACCTTGCGCTTTCCATTAAATTGATTTGCTTATAGATAAGTATAAGTAAAGTGAAATCATATTAAATAAAGAGGAGTTATTCATCAACTACCATAATGTCTGTGTGTTATTCCGCCACAATTATTACACCGCCCCATTGCTGAAGTATTGGGGACAGCACTTTATGTGTTGTCTGTTGTACAATTTATTAAACGCACTAATCGTTTCGTTTGACAGTTCGTCTTCGTTGTTTTCTCATTTTGTGTGCGGTTGATGTTTGTTAGATTCATCAAATCTTAATATTTACGTCGCTTTGTATTAATTAAATTAATTGATTTTGCGGATTGTGGTTCCGCCATCGTAAAGTTAAATTCGCGTTGAATAATTTTGTATCATTAGGCGCCCAACGTGGTGCTTTAGGTGTCTGCAGACCAAATTGTCTTCGTTGTTTGGGAAATGGGCAACGGACTCTTATGGTAAGATGTTCAAAATCGTTGATAGGGTTGCCTGCTGGTAACCAGTCGGCGAATCTTATACATTTAGGTTTTACTTTAGAGGCAAACGGTAGTGATAGGATATCATTTTTAGGTGTTAGTATTTATGGTACTAGATTTTTAGGTTTATTAGATTCAGGAGCTTCTAAGACCATAATAGGTAGGGATGCTTGGAGCATTATTAAGAATTTAGGATTTTGAAAAACGATCCTGTGGGCTGCTTGCGCTTAGCAGATGGAACAGGTGTCGATGTTTTAGGGATTCTCTCTCTTCCAATAGTAGTTGAGGAAAGGGTAGTTTTAATTGACTGTTTAGTCATACCAACTCTACCACATACAGTAATTCTGGGTGCAGATTTTTGGGCACTTTCGGGTATTGTTCCGGATTTAAGATCACGTATGTGGAATTTTTCGGAAGAGGCGGTTTCGATTTATTCTCTTACAGAATGATCAGAGTTGAGTAGTAGGGAAATTAAAATGTTAGAAGATTCAGTTGGAGAATCGTTTAGGAAAATGCCTGAAGGCTTAGGGTGTACAACTATGGTTGAACACAAGATTAGGACGTCTGCGGAACCGATTGCCAAGGCATTATCCGGTTTCTCCGGCGATGCAGGTTCATATTGATAGGGTATTAAATGAAATGCTAGAGTCAGGAGTTATTGAGAGATCAACAAGTGCGTGGTCATCTCCAATACTATTAGTTAAGAAAAGGGACTCCTATAGATTCTGTGTGGATTATAGGAAGCTTAATAAGAACACAGATAGGGATGCTTATCCACTCCCAAACATTAGTTCAATTTTAGATAGGCTTCGAAGCACGAGGTTCTTGTCTTCGCTAGATATTAAGTCAGCGTATTGGCAGATTCCTATGGAGGAGGTATCTAAGTCTTATACTGCTTTTACAGTTCCTGGTAGAGGTCTTTTTCAGTTTCGAAGAATTTCTTTCGGTCTTCACAACTCACCTGCGACTTGGCAGAGGTTTATCGACACAGTCTTGGGCGCCGACCTCGAGCCATTTGTTTTCGTCATGACATCATTATCATTACTGAAGGTTTCGAACAACATCTTGAAATTCTGAATGAGGCGATGAAAAAGTTGAGTGAGCCAGGATTTGAGATTAGTAAGGAAAAAGCAATTTCTGCATGTCATCGCTGAAGTTTTTAGGGTATGTAGTGGATCAAAATGGTTTACATATAGATCCAGGGAAAGTGGAAAGCGTGGTTTGGATTCCAGCACCGATGAATATAAAAGCAGTTAGTAGTTTTATTAGGACAGTTTCGAGGTACAGACGTTTCGCACCAAACTTTGCTGAATTACTTGGGCCTTTATCAGATTTGTTGAAAAAGAATAGAATGCTTATTTGGTTTTAAGAGTGCGAGGATAGTTTTAGGAAGGCAAAGGAGTTTTTGGTGACAGCACCTATTCTCACTTGTCCAGATTTTGAACGACCTTTTGTCGTTCAAACAGACGTGTCAGATTTTGGTATCGGTGCAGTTCTTTCACAGAACTTTGATGAGGGAGAAAAGGTTGTCTGTTACCTTAGTAGGTCTTGGAATAGAAATGAAAGGAATTATAGCACAACTGAGAAAGAATGCTTATATGTACTGAGGGCTGTTGAGAAGTTGCGGCCGTATACCGAAGGTGTTCGGTTTACGGTTCTGATGGATCATTATTCCTTGGTGTGGTTAGTAATCTTAAAGATCCGAAGGGTAGGTTAGCACGTTGGGCAGTTCAGCTTCAACAATTCGATTTTGAATTCATTCATCGTAAGGGCAAAGATCATGCTTTTCCGGATATGCTTTCTCGAGGAGTGCCACAGTTGAGAGGTATCTCAGAAGAGGATTTAGACCCTTGGGTGAAAAAAATGATTTTGGAGAGTTGAACAAGGTGTGTTGTTCAAACTGGTGAAGGCTAATCATATAGTAGTTCATGACAATAATCAAGAATAGAAGAGAGTACTAGGGAAAAACAAGAGGTTAGGGATTTTACAGGAGTACCATGATGGTCCGTTAGCAGGATGGATGTTAGGAAAACTTTTGCCAGAATTGGGGCAAAGTTTTATTGGCCGAAAATGATGGCCGATATTACTAAATATATTAGGAGTTGTAAAGTTTGCCAACAAGTAAAGCCGTTGAATGATAAGCCAGTAAGATTGATGACTAAGAGGGTAGGAATAAAGGTACCATGGAAAATGATTTTTATTGATTTGGTAGGTCCGCTTCATACGTCGAGTAGGGGCTTAATTTACATTTTGACAGTAGTGGATTACTTTACGAAGTTTCCGCTATTGTTCGCGTTGAGGTCGGCTACAGCTAATTCGATTGTTAGGGAATTAGAGACAAGGTTTTTCTTCTATTTGGTATCCCAAAGGTGATTGTCTGTGACAACGGTCCCCAGTTTCGATCCAAGGAACTGAAAACGCTTTGCCAGGCGTACGGGTCACAACTAAAATGTACAGCCCATTACCATCCGCAGGCGAATTCTGCGGAACGTATTAATCAGATTTTGAAGACGACGTTGAGGGCTTACGTCGCTGAAAACCACAGAGTGTGGGATTTTTAAACTAATTTACAATTGAGCAACTTTAATAAGACTTGCAGCGATTACTCACTGTAAATTATATTTTTCTAGGGGAATTTGGTTAGATTCATGCACCTAGAATTATGTTTTGCCCGTGGTCTGGCCAGTGAATTAATTGAAGAAAACGCAAACAATATGTTTATATTATTTTTGTTTTTGTTTTAGTGGACTGTGTGGATTTAAAGCCAATTGAATGAATTTGTGACCTATAGTCCAAAATGCGTTTCGCCCAGGTACTACAGCTGGGCTCATCAGTTAGATGCTGTAGTATCTTTCTAAGACGCATTATTTTTTGATCGATGTTTACCGACTTTAATAAGACTTACAGCGATTACTCACTGTAAATTATATTTTTCTAGGGGAATTTGGTTAGATTCATGCACCTAGAATTATGTTTTGTCCGTGGCCAGACCACGTGGCCAGACCACGGGCAAAACATAATTCTAGGTGCATGAATCTAACCAAATTCCCCTAGAAAAATATAATTTACAGTGAGTAATCGCTGTAAGTCTTATTAAAGTCGGTAAACATCGATCAAAAAATAATGCGTCTTAGAAAGATACTACAGCATCTAACTGATGAGCCCAGCTGTAGTACCTGGGCGAAACGCATTTTGGACTAAAGGTCACAAATTCATTCAATTGGTTTTAAATCCACACAGTCCACTAAAACAAAAACAAAAATAATATAAACATATTGTTTGCGTTTTCTTCAATTAATTCACTGGCCAGACCACGGGCAAAACATAATTCTAGGTGCATGAATCTAACCAAATTCCCCTAGAAAAATATAATTTACAGTGAGTAATCGCTGTAAGTCTTATTAAAGTCGGTAAACATCGATCAAAAAATAATGCGTCTTAGAAAGATACTACAGCATCTAACTGATGAGCCCAGCTGTAGTACCTGGGCGAAACGCATTTTGGACTAAAGGTCACAAATTCATTCAATTGACTTTAAATCCACACAGTCCACTAAAACAAAAACAAAAATAATATAAACATATTGTTTGCGTTTTCTTCAATTAAATCCATGAATGATAACCATCATGAATACGGTCGGTCTCTTGTCGATGTACTAGCGGATGAGCTGAAGAAGTAATTGAGTCAGGCGGACTCTTACTTATATTGAAACAACACATCAATTATTTAAATTATACCAACTTATTCTTAACTTAGTATTGTGGTAAAGAAATGGGTTGTTAACGTTCCTTTTTGTAACTCTTTTAAGTTATTTTTCTGTTAAAGAGTACAATTAATCTATCAGAATTGAAACACAGTAGATTTCAGTATTTAAAGAAGTGTTTTCCTCTCTCACCTCGCGATATTGGTGTTAGGGGGATTGCTTCGCGCTTTAAATCACTCGCGATTTGTTTTAGAGTAACTAGGAGAATGCCTTTGTAGTCGAAATAGATTCAAACTTGCCGAACACACTGTAACTTGTGTTATTTTAATTATCAATTACCTTACATTATATACATAATCATGTCTCGCTACCTAAAAGCCTAACGACCCGAAATATCATCAAATATATTAATAATGTATGATGAGAAAATAAATAAGTCGATTGATAATCTTTAACCAAAGCAGATCGTTGTTATCTTTCACATTACTACAGTTTTATCAGAAGCGGGATCAGCCCATCGAGGTTAATGATCCGACTGTACAGATTGAGTGTACACATACAAGATCACGTTTTGCCAAACGAGTAGTCTATCGCTCCGCATAAGAATCTTATAAGAATTATAAGCAATGGTTGAGGAATGGGAACAGTTTTTAAATTCGGCCACAGTTTCTCGATTTAAAACCATCCTCGCGTCATTAAATCTCTCGACTAAAGGTACTAAAACAGAATTAAAGATTCGATTGCAACAGGCAGGCGAGAATATGTCGGAGGACGAGCTGCGTGCTTTGTTGCAAGAAGAACCAGCTTCAAGAAACCTAGGTCAGAGTGGTAATGAATCTACGATCCGTGAAGATCAAGGGTTGGTACTGGAGAGGGAAGTCAGCAGTGAGCAGGAACGATCCACCAAAAGAAGGAAGAAATTATGATTCTAAGGCGGCAGATTCGGGACTTGCAGTTAGAAGAAGCAGAGTCAATTCCAAGATCGCACGCAAGTGGTAGTTTTAGAGATGTTGAAGATGCTATGCCTACATTTAGTGGTGATGATAACTACCCAATACAGCGTTGGATTGAACAATTTGAAGAGCTCTCACAGGTCGTCAAGCTGGACGAAGGGAATATGTTCGTTTATGGGAAACGTCTTCTTTCTGAAACTGCAAAATTATATGTAAGAACAATAAAAGTATCCACTTGGTTTGAGCTGAAATGTGCATTGAAAAGTGAGTTCAAAAAGGTAGTTACTAAGTCAGATATTTATAAAGAACTCGGTAAGCGCAAAAAACGTCGTGAAGAAACTACGCAACAATATGTGATACACATGCAAGAAATCGCATCTAACAGTAACGTTGAAGACGAAGATTTGATTGAGTTCATTATTAAAGGTATTCCAGATTCAGAGGTGAACAAAACTATTTTATATAGTGCAAATGATCTTGCTGAACTTAAAATAGCACTTCGCAAATATGAAAAACTTAAAAAAACTATACAGAGAGACAAACAAAATATGTTCCCTTGAACTCTAATTATGCACCGAACAAAATAAAAAAAAATACAAATGCTGAAGTTGTTCATGAACAAAGTGTACCTGTAAAGTTTGAGAAAAAAAGCATCACTTGTTTTAAATGCGGAAAACAAGGACACATGTCTACAAATTGTTCATATAATGATACAGTTATGGCTTTGAATCAGACCACAGGTGCCTGTACTAAGTCAGCCAGTGAACATGCCAAAGAAAATTTTAATTTATCGCAAGATTTAAAACGAAGCCAGCGAGGCACTAATGATTTCGAAAACTACATCAAATATCATTGGAAGTACAAGGATTTGGAAAGCACAATGGTGTTATTAATGTTGCTAGATTCTGGTAGCCCAATCAGTTTCATCCAGGAGGGGTATATTCCACCTGTCATTTTATCAAAACTAGACGAAATAACACAATCGTATTTTGGAGTCAACAGCAGCCCTCTTATTACACTTGGAAGTATAAATACATGTATCTCTTATGAAAATCAATTAATTAACTTAAAGCTTTTGGTAGTAAAAAACTTCTCAATGACTTATCCTGTAATTTTAGGTAGAGATTTTATTGGAAAGACGGGCTTGGCACTTTAAAGAACTGATACTGGAAACGTCAGCAGCAAAAGACGGCAAACATCGTTCGAAGGCCCTTTTCATTGTGATTTGACTTCAGAGGATTGTCCGGATGGAAATTGCTCAGGTGATAACTTTGTTAAACAAATCTTAAATATCGATATAAGCGGGAACCGCGGTGAGTTTGATCTTAACATTAATAAAAATATACCTATATTTGTTGATCAAGAGGTAAAAGAAATTGTTAAACCAGCATATTTTCAATCAAATGATCGGTTACCGTCATCAGATTTTAAAATGACCATTGCTCTGAGCAAGGAGTCCCCTTTTAGTTGTCCTCCTAGGAGATTACCCTACGCTCACAAAATTGAGCTACAAAAAATTCTTGATGAATTATTAAAGAAGTGAATCATTCGAGAGTCAAACTCTCCTTATGCATCTCCAATAGTCCTAGTGCAAAAAAAGAATAAAGAGCTGAGGCTCTGTATAGATTTTCGCGAGCTAAATAAAATAACATTGCGTGACAATTATCCCTTACCTCTTATTGAGGACCATCTTGATCGTCTCAGAGACAAACAATATTTCACAACATTGGACCTTAAAAATGGGTTCCATCACGTTCAACTTGCTGAGGAGTCTATGAAGTATACTTCATTCACTACCCCTTTGGGCCAATATGAGTATACACGCATGCCTTTTGGCCTTAAAAATGCCCCTTCCGTTTTTGAGCGGTTTATGAAACACATTTTTAAGAATTTGATCAAAGATGGTAAAGTTATAAGTTACTTGGGTGATATTCTCATCGCAACATTATCTATTGAAGAATATTTAGTCATTTTGAAACAGGTTATTGAAGTTATTGTTGAAAAACGTTTGCAACTCCGGTTTGATAAATGTCTCTTTATGCAAACGGATATTACGTATTTAGGCCACAGAATTTCTAAAAATGGGATAAGACCCAATGATTACAATCTTAATGCTGTACGTGATTTTCCTACACCAGTTTGTGTAAAGAATATGCAAAGCTTTTTAGGACTTTGCTCTTATTTTAGAAAATTCATTAAAAATTTTGCTAATATTGCTAAACCTCTTTACGATTTGTTGAAAAGAGATACACCGTTCGTATTTGGCGTCAAAGAAATTGAGTCTTTCAACAACTTGAAAGAGAAGTTGCTTGCTTCACCCGTACTATCTATATACAGTCTCCATGCAGACACAGAATTGCATTGTGATATAAGTAGGCTTTCGAGCTGTCTTATTCCAAAAGCAGACAGATGGAAAATTTCATCCGGTTTTTTATTTTTCTAAGCGAGCAACGGCGTCAGAAAGCAAATTCCATAGCTATGAGTTAGAAACACTCTCGATAATTTACGCTTTAGCAAGATTTAAGGTATATTTGACCAGCATCTTTTTCAAAATAATAACCGATTGTCAAGCGTTAACTTTAACCCTAATTAAAAAACTTTGAATCCCCGTATTTCTCGGTGGGCCTTGGAACTCCAAAATTATGACTATGTCGTGGAACATAGAAGTGGGAGTCGTATGGCTCATGTTGATGCGCTTAGCCGCTCATTTAATGTGCTTATTGTAGAAGATGAATCGTTCGAGTTTGCTCTTGCAGCAGCTCAAAGACAGGATTCCAAAATCATTTCTATCGGATCCGAGCTAGAGAAAGCTGAAAGTCCGCATTTTGAAATGATAGATGGCCTTATATATCGCAAATGCAAGGACAAAGTTTTGTTTTATGTTCCTTACCAAATGGAAGAACAGGTGATACGTACCCACCATGAAGCAATGTGCCATTCAGGGGCAGATAAGTGTTTTGCATATCTATCGGGAAACTATTGGTTTCCAAAAATTAAGGAAAAGATAAAAACGTACATAAAGTCGTGTCTGAAGTGTATTTATTTTTCACCTCATTCGGGAAAGGTAGAGGGCATTTTACATTCTATCCCTAAGGGTAATATTCCTTTCGACACTCTTCATGTCGATCACCTTGGACCCCTTCCAAATTCTCTTTCTAATAGAAAGATGGTTTTACAAAGTTTGTAAAGCTTTACCCTGTCAAAACGACAAAAAGCAAAGAGGCCATTGCCTGCTTAAGGTCTTTTTTTGAAAATTATTCAAGGCCTAATCGCCTCATATCCGATCGTGGCAGTTGTTTCACGTCAAATGAGTTTAAAATATTTTTAGAAGAACAAAATGTAAAGCACATAAAGATTGCCACACACTCTCCCCAATCGAATGGTCAAGTCGAGCGCATTATCGTGTTATAGTCCCTATGCTAGCCAAGGAATGTGATGCAAATACTACTAGCGGTTGGGATAAGCAATTAACAAAGGTTGAGTTTGCAATCAATAACACAGTCAATAGAAGCACTGGCTTCACACCAAGCATCCTGTTGTTTGGAATCAATCAAAAAGGAGAGCTTTGTGATCGGGTTTTTGAGCATCTTCGAAATGCTGTTGGGAAGAAAGACATCTCTCTTGGGGATATAAGAAAGGAGGCCTTTGGAAGAACAAATAAGAATCAATTGATTAATAAAGTTTATTACGACAGCCGCCATAAGAAACCGATATCATACAAAATAGGTGAATATATTTTGATCAAAAACGACGCAACCATTCCTGGCGTCAATAAAAAGTTAAATGCAAAATATTGTGGTCCGTATGAAGTAAAGAAGACCCTTCCTAATGACCGTTACCTCATTGGAGATATTGAAGGCTTACAATTGACACGGCTACCATATAAGGGCATATCATCACCAAGCAATATGAGACCGTAGTGATGTTGATTTAGCTGAGGACGTTCATCATAAGTAAACTAGTAGTTCAAGCGTCCAAGCCTATTTTTCTCAAAAATATTACACAATAATTTAAAAAAAAAATTAATTTTTATTTAAATGTTTGAATTTTTTCTATTACATAAATTATTTGAATTGTTGTAGATTTACTTAAATATTAGCTTCTTATTAGAATACATAATGTAATCGGGACGATTATGCTATCAGGATGGCCGAGCTGTAGTCGAAATAGATTCAAACTTGCCGAACACACTGTAACTTGTGTTATTTTAATTATCAATTACCTTACATTATATACATAATCATGTCTCGCCACCTAAAAGCCTAACGACCCGAAATGTCATCAAATATATAAATAATGTATGATGAGAAAATAAATGAGTCGATTGATAATCTTTAACCAAAGCAGATCGTTGTTATCTTTCACATTACTACACCTTGAAAAAACTTTTCCTCAGTTTTATTTCTTTTAAGCTTTCTTGAATAATTTTAGTTGAAAAGTTTCTGAACTCGGCCATGTGGACTCGGAAGGTTTTGGAAAGATATCCAACAACTTGCTGAATCATTGAATGTGTGTGTGAGAGAAATGTTTCGATGAGATTCGACAACGGAGGAACAGTGGTTTTCTAGGAGAGCACGTAGCTTTCCAGGAAGCCGTGATCCCGTGACTTAAGATCTCGAACACGATTGAATGGTCGTATGTATATGTGAGAGACTGGAATGGCAGAGCTAGACAATAGATTATGGATGGAAAGGACAATTTTTTGTGAGCTTTGCAAGCAATAGAATGTTTTTGTTAAAAAGATTCGAGAAAGGTTAGAAAAAGTAGATGTGGAGAAAAAGAATTGATCAAGGAGGAAAAGTTTCGAAGCGAAAATTGAAGAGGAAAATGTTGGTGATCTTAAGCGGAGAAGGAATTGGATGTTGAAAAATAATGGAGGTGATAGAGGAAGCGGCGGATAGGTGATCCGTGAACACATTGGACACAGATAAGTAGAGTGTTGTAGTTTGATTTGGTTGTTTTTGGGTTTACTTGGTTGCATTTCGTTTTATTTAACAGAATTAGTTTTGGAATTTAATTTGGTATTATAAGTATACCCTGTACTTATGCTTAACATTTAATTGTGTTTGGATGAATTTTATTAATAGCGTTCGATTAATAAAATCTTTGTTTTTGATTACTGAACCCACCCCATTGCTGAGCGACAGCACTTTATGTGTTGTCTGTTGTACAATTTATTTAACGCACTCATCGTTTCGTTTGGCAGTTCGTCTTCGTTGTTTTCTCATTTCGTGTGCGGTTGTTTAGATAAATCAAATCATAGTATTTACGTCGCTTTGCATTAATTAAATAAATTGATTTTGCGGATTGTGGTTCCGGCATCGTAAAGTTAAATTGGCGTGAAATAATTTGGTAACAAGTCATCACACATATAGCTGCCCCAGTAATAAAACCTCGCATTTTTTCCAAAGACCACACAACTCATTATTGCATTTTGGTAACAACAACACAAACTTTAACAATTCAAACCAACATTTATTTTCTATCTCATATCCAAATAACTCAAACTCACATTAATTATTCCCTCAATCTAACCAACTACCACCCAATTCAAATAACGCTAACACATTCTCTCGTTCTCAAACACCATCGCTCTCAAATACTCAGACACATTCAAATAATAATCAAAACACATTCTCTCACACTAACACAAACAAAAATAGTCAGATTCTAACAGAAACACACCATATATGCACGAAGTTAACCCAAATTCACCAAGTTTTCAAACTTCTGATATAGAACAACAGTCATCGTCTGCAAATTGCTTTCAATTAAATGAATTTAAAAACACTCAAATTTTACTAGCTACAGCAATAATCAAAGTAAAATCAGCGCAAGGGGATTTTGTAAAATTAAGAGCGATAATCGATACAGGATCACAGGCTTCATTTATCACTGAGTCTGCTGCTCACCTCTTAAGTTTGAAAAAACACAGGACCTTTTTCGATGTCTCAGTCATAGGTCGGACCAAGACCGGTTCTTGCCAAAATTATGTTGAACTGAACCTTGCTTCCAATCGTTCCGACTTTTAGACGACAACAAGAGGGTACGTTTACAAAATGTATTGCGATGCAATTCTACTTGATATTATCAGAGGTGAAAAACCAATCGCACCAATTGCACAAAAAACACAGTTTGGTTGGCTTATTTTGGGAAAAGTTCCTTTCCAACCATCCAACTTGGAAATTGGAAGTCCCCATATGAGGAAGTTGCGAAAGTACTTCTAATAATTGATATAAGAAATCTGAGAATCGAAAATCTCCAGTTTTCATTTTTTACCTTTATACTAAATATGAACTCAAATCATTTTATTTTACTACGATTCGAAGAGAGTGTGTTTATACCACGCCCCGAAACGGAAGTCCTAAGCTTTTCGATTTTTCTTTTGTAGGTATATGAACTTGAAGTCAAGACCTACCGATCTACCATATTTTATAATCCTATAGCAGTCTGAAGAGTTTTTTAATTGAACAAACAATTGGAAGAAGGGAATACGTCCAAAAATAAAATTTTGATCCAAATTCCATTTTTGTTACGTCGAAAAAAGAAAGAGGAAACCCTTTTTTTACGCGAAATGACGTTAGGCAATTTCGCCCAAATCGATTTTTAAATATCACCAACAAAAAAATCTTAGCAAAATGTTGTTGTATTTTTGTCTTCTTTTTGGTTATTTCTCATCTGTCAATTTTTTTTAGGAAAGAACGCCCAAAATTCAATTATGAAAATTCAAATGGAAAGAACACCCACAATTGGAAATATCGCCTAAATAAGGGAATAACGTTAAAATATTAGGAAAAAACGCCCAAATCAAAATCTTGTCAATAGTGGTACTCCTTTTTAAATCAAACCGCGCAATTTTTGGAATGATTTTATTTGTGAGACTTAGATGTGAAAGTTATTGTTTACATTGTCGGCATATTATCTACATTGTCGACATGTTGTCTACATTGTCGACCGATTGTCTACGTTGAAATAAAGTCGACACGTAGAGGCACAACACTGATATGGACTCAGGAATCATACGTGGCAGTGGAGTTTTGGTTAGGACTTTGAATTTGCGTCGGTTATTGTTTTTTTTAACTCTTTGGTCACAATCATTTTTATTCATGATGACTACTTTATTTCCTTTATCTGCTTTCATGTAGTAAACGTCCTGCTTTCTACGAGTTTTGATTGTTTCGGAATCAGATTGGAATCTTGACTTAGCGTTTTTTACTTGCGATTATAGGTAGTATAAGGCAAGTTATGTATTCGTAAAAAAAATGTTCTAACAATCAAACATGGCATTACGATCATACAGAACACCAAAAATATGGATCCCCCAATTTCGTCCGTCTGTTTGTCATCGAGTCGACGTAGGACGAGGGACGTATAGCAAAAAAAAAAAATTATAAATTATAAATTATAAATTACGTATTCATGGAAGAATAAAACAGGTTTTTTAGTTTTCTTTATTTAAATTTTAAATGTGTATGTATATAAAGAACTTTTAGTTTAGAATTTAAATTTGTATATACATATGTATCTAATATAATGTTTAATTAATATTTTTTTTCTCATAAAATGTTACCAAGTTTAACTGTACTGTAAAAGACTTAGTCTTACTTGTACACCGAATAAAAATAAACTTTTTGAAAACTTTTGAGTCTTCAGCCTAAACGGTTTGGTAGATTTGCTTCAAACTTGGTACGTATTGTTTTTTCTGTACTTCTAAGACGACAAATAACAGTAGTTCCCATACATTTTTTTTTGGCCAAAGAAAATATTATTTTTTTCAAAAACAGCTACAACGAGTTTTATTAAAAAAAAATCAGTTCAATAATGAAGAGAAAGGGTAACTTTTGTAAAACAAATTATTTTTGGTACCTACCTCTAGTAGAACAATTTTTTTGGTTGTAGATTTTCTGGGAAACGGTTAATTTGATTTTTTTGAAATTTTTTACGCAGAAGCTCTTACAAAGTTTAAACACTATCTATTGTAAGCCAAAATTTTTAATTTTTCAATTTTTTTCCAATTTCGTGGTTTTTTGAAAAAACAATTTGTCTAAAAAAAAAAACAACGATAACTCCCATACAAACGTTAAAAAACCGTTGTATTTCGCAAAACCTGCTCCAAGAACTTTTATAAAAAAATGTGTGTATTCTTGGATTAGTACAATCCACTTTTAAAAGTAAAAATATTTTATTTTGCGTACTTATTAACGGTACTTCCCATAGCACCACTTTCAATATTTTCGACTTTCTCACTATTAAATTGACGGATTAAAACTATTCCTTCTTAAAAGTTATTAACCTCAGCCTACTCAAATTTTCAAAAAAAAAAGTTTTTTGATTTTTAAAAAAATAGCTGTTCAGATGAAAATTGTTTGTCTGACAGATTTACTACAACATCGTCTATGATTTGGGTGTTGGTTTTTCATCTAAGCTAGGAGATTTTTTGCCCTTCAGGCGTTGTAATTCTTGGTTCTGGGCAGGGGCGAACGCAGAAAAAAATTTCGTGGGGGAGGGTTATTTCACTTTCATATGCTTTCCGTAACCAAATAAAGATTTGTATGTTCTCTCACTGAAACAATTTTCAAAAAAAATATGCGTTCGAGCATGCATATCTCAAAGCTTTTTTATATACAATATTAGCAGTTTTATTATTTTCACGAAGAAGTAAACACTGATTATTTCTTGAGCCCACTCTTAAAATGGCTACACACAGTGGACCATGAGAAAAAACACTTTCCCTAAGATCATTCTGCACTGAAAAATGTTATTTAAAAAAGTTTATTATATGACCTTAAAATATCTAGGAATTTCTTAGATTGAGTATAATATCCGTTGATCATTCTAAAGGTTCAGGTGGCTTGGCTATAGAAGGAATGCTAACTTTAGCACTAGTACAACACTTGCTATTAAATTCATTAGCCCACTTTTTCGCTTTGGAAAAATTGCAAATTTTATTAATTTTTCCTATATCTGTTACTTTGTAACTAGTTTGAACACGGAAACTGTGGTACACAATTAAATGCGATTCTACTCCCCAAAATCGATGTGCGACAAATTGAATTGACTGAAATTCAGAAGCAAATGAACAAAATAAAATGCACAAGAAATGACGCAAAAATACAAAAATTTGATACATTTATAATTTGTACATATATTTATTTCTCAGCTTATAAGTACAGTTAAAAATTGACTTATGGCTTAATATGTGCATAAAACTATTGACGTCGTAGCAAGAGATCTCATTTTTGAAAAATATCCGCAGGTTTAAAAGAATAATTAAATATGTTGTTCAACTTCGACAAAAAAGTGTACGATTTTTTAAAGTTAATAATCTAATTCAACAAACATACTTAACATATAAAAAATATCCATTTACATTCTTATAAGAATAAGGAAATTTATAAAATTGGTTTCAAGTAAATCGGTTGAATACTTTCTGAGATTAACGCGGACAAACTTAATATTTGTTTCGTCCTTATTAGGACTGGCAATGAGACGAGTCAAACGAGACTTTTCGTAGTCTCGTCTTGTTCTCGTCAAAATCGAAAAATGTCAGTATGGTTTGCTTAACCAAGTCTCGTGTCGGTCTTGGTCTCGCCTTTTGCCGAGAAAATTTATACATGTAGTCTCGTCTCGGTCTCGGTCTTGGTCTTGGTTTCATCCTAAGTCTTGGTTTTTTTCGTGTTTTTTTGTGGTATAAATATGTGTGATAAGACGCGAGTCCATATTGAAAAGATATATTACGGTATCTCAGAAGTTTGTTGGCTATAAAAACGCGGGGTCTGGATTTAATTCATTTAAATCGGAGTCTTTCCGCAATTGATTTTGGCTGCTTATGGTTTGAAAAATAGGTAAAAAACTATTTGTGACGCTTCCGTAATATTTATTTCCAAGTGTCCATGAAAAGGCTTAAATTCACCTTTTTCCGAACTGGGGACAAAGTCTGAAAAATGATCGATTTCTATTTAAATGCAATGTTTCAATAAAACCTTCTCCGGAGAATTATAATAAATTCAACAAATATTTCTTCCAGCGGAAATCGATACCAAACCACCGAGAATGGCGAGACTCTCGGCGAATTTCGGTACCAAAAATACCGTCTCGTCTCGGGTGTTTTTAAAAAAGTCTCGTCTAATAGTCTTCATCTCGTCTTCATATAATAGTAGTAATATTTTTTTTTGAATACACGTATACGAAAAAAATAAATAAATACATATTTGGTTAGGAACAATATTTTCTAAAATAAAATTCATGTGCCTTGGAACTGTTGCCATTATATTTATAACGCCCTCATAGTCAACCTCAATATCCACACAGATGTTCAGCAACATCAAACCATTCAGCGCAAGCATGAAAAACATGGCTCACTTGACGCCACATATATCGAAAGTATCTCAACAATTTGTATAAAACAGTGATATGTTTTATATAAGGAGGAATCGTAAACATTTAACGAGTCTACAAATTTTTGGTTCTGGGTGTTACGTTTTTTGAGAAAATTGTCACTAATATTAATTAAAAATTTAACTAAGACGGAAACTCTAACACATTCAAATGTTTTGTGATAAGCAGATGTAACTCACAGACTTCTAATTCAATATCACAAAGTCGTGATTAGTGATATTTAATATTCTGGTTTAACCAAATGGTCTTGAATTTTTCAATAACGATGGATGTTCTTGAGTTTTCTACAGCACATTTTTTTCCCGTAGGTAGTTGTAAAACCTTCAAAAAGCTTATGAGGACCGAAAACCGCGTGCTCAGAGAAGTGTGTGATTCTTACTGCACTAAAAACACCTCCTCCTCCTGATTGCAGCTAAGTTGAAACTTATCTGTCAATTTGTTCTTAACGAATTTAATTAACGTGTTGCAGTTGACTATCCGGTGGTATTTCCTGCTTTTAATGCGATTTTGAAGCGGATTCTCGTTTAGTGCACCAGATCGGAAGGCTTTGTCGTTCGCAGGCGACGTAATATAATTTCGATTATAGCAATATACCAGAATTGTTATAGCCGTTTTCTATGATTTCGCCCACAATTTTTTATTTCATCGCGAACCGTAGGAATCCCGAGATCTCTGTGGAGATCTTCATTTCTAATGTACCAAGTTGCATTTAAAATGATCTTAGCAGTTTATTTTCAAATGTTTGTAAGGTATTTAAATTAGAATCTTGTGTACAATGCCAGAGTTGTATACCGTCCAGACAGGCTTAAGTACCTGTCTGTACAAAATTAGCTTGTTTTCGATACTGAGCTTAGAGTGTTTCCTGAACAACCACTACATATCTCTGAGCTTATTATTTAACTCTTCGCATTTCTTTTAAACATGCGGTTTCCATTTTAATTTCCCGTCTAGAGTAATTCCAAGATATTTTGCTTCATTAGCAAACGGAATTTGAAATGTATTAACAAATACTGGTAATCTATTAATTTTTTTACGTAAGATCTACATGGACTGTTTTTATTTCGTTAACCGATATCCGCCATGTTTTTGTCCAAGCATTGACATAATTCAGAGCTTTTAATCGTAGCATTATTTATCGTTTGGCCCACTGCTAGTATTGCAGTGTCGTCAGCAAACGTGGCTACTATATTGTCTTATGTTTGATGTATATCACGTGTAAATAATAGGTACCTAGAACACTTCCTTGTGGTACCCGTGCCACTATTTCTTTGAGCTCCGAGTAATCGTTTACATGTCTTACTTTAAAAAGTCTATTCTCTAAATATGTTTTTAGAAGAGTATAAGGTGCTTCAGCTAGAATTTTTTAAAATTTAAAATTCGGGCCTTCGTGCCAAACCTTATCTTGCGACACGTCTAAGAAGACCACCGAACAATTTTTTTTTCTTCAAGAGTTTTTTCATTGACTTCAGTGATCTATGCACTTGTTCTATAACATTTCTTATCATTGAAAACCATTTTAACTTCCGCAACCTTCCATCGGAAATTCGGCCGTAATTAAGTCATATCCCGGAGCTTTCTTAAACTTAAGCTTTATTATTTCTCTACTTAATTCGGCAAGGGTAACATTTCTTGTTATGTAATTTTCGCTTGAGTTAGAAGGTATATTTAAATTTTCGTTGGGTCCTTGCCCATCAAAAGGTCTAAGGTGTTCTCCAGGTAATCCGCGAAAACGACTGCTTTCTCTTTGTCACATTTTGCCCATTCGTTTTGATCTTAATCGAATGCGCTGGGAGCTGAAGTTTCTTCTTACTTTAACAGCTTCCCATGGTGAGTAGTTGGATACTTTTCCTGCCGTCAAGCTTTCAAGATAATTTCCACCTTCAGAATTTTTGGATTCTGCTATCTTCTTTTTAGTAAATTGCACAAGCGATTTAAATTTACCTTGCGTTAAGAAGCTCGAGTTTGCTGCCATTTCTTATGTGGTTTTCGTTTGTCTTTTACTAAATTTTTTATTTCCTGCGGATATTTTAGATTTTTTAAGCGCGGCATTTCCCTTCGGTACAGGGTATTGTTCCGCGCTGTTTGTTGTACGATACTGCGTCTTCAAGATCGAGAGGCGTTTGTTGTGATACTCTTAATTCAACGTTATCCTCTGTATCTTTTTTAAATGTTTCTCAGTTGGTTAGTGTGGTTGTTGTGGTTTTTCATGCTTAAAAAGATTTTCGCTGATAGTGAGATGTTAATTTTATTTGAGGGTATTCCTTTGACCACAAAGAAATCGATACATTCTTTTATAAATAAAGATGCCCCACCTCTTTCTTTGTTCGAAGGATTAGTTGCGTTGTAGTCTAAAAATCAATTGATCTTAATATTTGATTCTTTCTTGATATGCGCAATATGATATCAATATCTTTCTCATATATAATCATTTCTAGTTCTTCAAGTGTTTGCCATATTCCGTTGGCATTCTAAGTAGTTATTTAAAGCTTTTCCATCACGCTTTTCTTTTTGTAGGGCGTTTCGAAACCTGTTTTCGAATTTAGCTAGCCTATCAAATATAAGTATATGTGTACCCCACTGCTCCCCAATATTCGAAAGGATTATGTTTAAGACGATCGTGAATGGATCACCAACAGTATCTTTTTGTAAAGGTATGTTTTTAGCCGTTATTTGGGCATATATGTTTCTTTGGTGTTTGCCCTGGTTGTGTTTAACCTCTTAGGAGTCTTAACAACTTTCTTTTCTACTTGGTTTGGTGCTTTTTTGTGGAACTATGTCAATTTTGTTTGCTGTTTTTTGTAATTCTTTTGGTCCTTCGCAGCATCTATTGTTGTTCGGATGATTTTGATTACAATTGATGCACGTTGCTGCACTTTTGCTATCTGAGGTACAGTCTTTAGTAAGATGATTTCCGGCGCACTTTGCACAGCTAGGTTCTTTTTTGCAACAAGTTTGCGTGTGATTGAGTTCTTGACAGCGTGTACACTGCGGGATCAGTCTTGAACTCTTTCTTAAAGGTTCGATCTTAACAACAATATTGAGGATTGCTTTAATTTTGTAAATAACATCTAATGTCTCTGTCTTATCAAAAGTAAGAATAAATAGTGGAAGACCACGCTGTAAAAAATTGGTTTTGCTATCTTTTTTGGTATTTCTCTTTTGACGATGTTCGCAGAATCTAAGATCTTGTAGTTCCTCTTTAGATCGTTAATAATATCGTCTTTTGGAAATGATGGGTTCAAGCCTCTCGCTACAACACGCAAAGGTCGTTCTGACTTATTCTCATAAGTGTACCATTCTGCTTTTTCTTCGTTTAATTATCTCGATAGGAGACGATAACTTTCAGGATCTTTCACGCAAACTTTCCATTTTTTTTTTATTAAGGGAAATAACTTTAAAAGCTGATGGCGTTTGTGTCTTTACGACAGTTTGCAACCGGTTATAGTCCGCAATACCAACAACATTAATTGGTGGTGGTGGCCTAATTTTAATAGGTTTTTCTCTAATATTGTCATCTTTTGGTTGAGGACTTATCTGCTTCGCGAGCTAGCTTTTCTCCATCAGTCTCATAAATGAAATTTTTCCCTTGCGATGAGCTAGCCTTTGATCCATTGTTTTGTTTATTTTTCAACACCTCATTTTCTTTACGAAAACTATCAACTTCATTCTTTAACTCCTTATAAAATTTAACTTCTTCATCGAGTTTTTGATGAAGTTCGTTATTATCTTTCTCAGGAATTTCTGTTTTCATTGAATCCTTTTTTACTCTCGCATTTGACGTTACCGGCGAACGCTTTTTACCGTTATCACTCGGTTTAGATGGATGTGATCGGGCAGCTCTTGTTTTTTTTAAGAAGGGATTTATTAAATGCACTAATTGCAATAATTGGCTCTCCCCAGCGCATTTTATTTGAATGATGTTTGGAAAAACATTGTAGCGGCGACAGTCCTTTAAATAAAATATATCTGCCTTGATCTTATTCAAGTTCTCCACTAGATGTGAATATTTGTTCATCATTGTCTTGGTTAACAATGTAATCTTATAAATTCTTTTTTTCACTATACTACCTTCTTTTTTTTGTTGAAAACAAAGTAAAGGGCGGATTAAACAAAAGCAAAACCAATAGCTTTTTTGACCACAACAATCAAAAAAATTATAAAGACAACAAGAAAAAAGTTTAATTGCTTCTTCAAATTAAATTTTATTAACCGAATGCATTTCGAGTCAAATTCGAATCATCATCAGCAATACACTAAATAGTTATTATTATATTATTATTATGAATTCTTTATTTAACCAAAACTTTAAATATACCTATTCTAAAATAATTTTAAGAACATAAGCATGGCAAAAAATATTTGCCGTCTGCTGGAAATTGACATTTATTGAGAATAAAAAAAAAAATAAAAAAGAAAGTTTAAGATTATAATAAGCTTAAAGTAAATATAAATAAATAATACAAGGATAGATAAATATACATACATACATTTAAAATTTTGAATTTACTCTAAAGAACTGTTTCGGTAATCTAAGGCATGATCAATAAAACTGATAAGGACCTTCCAACCGCACTCTCCGTTTAAAATTTGTTTCGCTTCCTCGTTATTTAAAAAGCTGTTTGAGAAATAAAGTCTTCGAAGTTCTTGCAGAATAGGACAAACGGCTAATAAATGGTTGACATCTTCGATTTCATTTCGATTGCAAAGGTTACATCTGGGATTATCATTTCTGTGAGGCTTATAATTCAAATTTAGCATCTCAGTCCTTGCCTTAAGCAAAGTACTTATTTGATTTGCAGAGAGCTTACTATTAAAGTAATTGTTTACAACCAGAGTGTGATTAAGTTGCTTATAGACTAATCTGCTTGGGGAGGTTTGAGCCCTATTCAAAAACTTGAGATACAGTGAATCATCGACAATTGCAATACAATCATAAAACCTACCTTTCCAACTAGCAAGGGAAGTTGCACTAAGGTTTATATTAAATCCGTGTGCATTTGCTATCTCCTGCCATTCTTTGAATGGAGAAAAATTCCTTCGGAATGCAAAATCCATCATTTGCTTATGAAGATTTTCACTTGACCTTTGCATTACCTTTATTATATAGTCGGCATTATATTTAAGATTTTTAAGATAGATTGGAGGGATACCTGATTCCACATGTATGGCATAATTTGGTGTAACATTTGGAAGTTTAAAAATTCTTTTAAAAAAGAAGCGTTGCACGATCTCAAATTCCTCGAAATCTTGGTAACCAAAAACTTGACTGGCATAGCATAAGCATGAGTTTATAGTGGCTTCAAAGACTCTAAATTTAGATGAGATGCCTATGTATTTGTTGCAGACGATTTTGTTCCATATACGATTTATTGCAGTTTTTGCCGACAAGCATTTATCTTTAACATGAGGACGGAAATCTAGATTGCTACGAAAAAGAACACCTAAATATTTAAATTGGTTAACCACCTCTATAGGTTCACGCTCCAGAAACCATGCTTCTCGTGGGCTTCTCCTTCGACGGGTACTTTCAAAGATCATAATTTTCGACTTCGCGGTGTTTATATTCAGGTCCCATTTCTCACAAAAGCTTTTGAGTCTATTAATTTGTAATTGTAATGTGATAGGGTTGTCCGACAAAACGACAAGGTCGTCCGCATAAAGTAGAACCTTAATAAGAAGATTCCCAAACCGAACACCCCCAGGCAAATTACGCGAGACATCATCAATGAAAAGGGCGAACATAATCGGGCTTTAGGGACAACCTTGGGGCACACCGCTATTGGTACTAACGAAGCTGGACATTGCACTCCCATTTGCCACAGCGGCGCAAGTATTGGTGAGGAGAAGTTTATAGAGTCTTAAAAATTTCGTCGATATACCTAACGTTGATAATTTATACAGTAGTGAATTCCGGTTGATATTATCAAATGCTGACCTAAAATCAATAAAAAAGACATAAAGTTTTTGTTTGTTATCCATGAATCGTTTTGCTATATTGAAGAGTGCGAAGATATAGAGCGAAAACCAGCTTGGAAAGAGCTTAGCAATTTGTTCTCTTCTACCCACCTCATAAGCCTGCAATACAGAATTTGGATAAATATTTTTCTAAGACAAGGTAGAATCGAAATGCCCCTATAGTTTGCAGGTGAGCTTGGGTCTCCTTTTTTAAAAATTGGACAGATTTTTGACATCAAAAATACCTGAGGTATTTCTTCTTTTTCAAGAAGCTTATTAAAAAAATCAAGAAGAAGATTTAGGAACGCCGGAGAGGAGTTTTTATAAAATTCGGCTGGAATTCCATCTAGCCCGACTGCCTTGTTGTTTTTCATATTTTTAAGAATTGCTTGCAATTCATTTACTGTAATAAGCTCATCTAGGTCTGAAACAGCAATTGAGGGTAAAGCATATTGAAAAATTTGTGAATTTGTTGGAGGGTTAAGAAGTTCCATGAAATGGTTTGCTAGTGACTCTATATTTATTGTCGTTGCTGGAGAATTCTTAACCCCACTTAAACATCTTATCTTAGACAAAAACGATTTTGAATCTTTACATTTTGATAAACCTACTGCTATGCCGTCCATGAAAGTTTTTTGTTTATTTTTGCATAGACTCTTATACTTTTTGTTTGCATCTAGGTAGAGCGATTTAAGGAAATTGGACTTGGTTTTCCTAAAAATGTTAAGCGTTGCAAAAGATTTTTTCCTGAGTTTAATGAATTCCCAGTCATACCACTCAACAGAAGCCGACTGCTCGCAGGACCATGATACATGGCTCGCTAAATTATTTACTTGAGCATCGAGTCTACGCTTGTACACAGCTACCTGACTATTGATCCATTTATATTTTCGAACTGATTCGGTCAGCATAGAATCGAAGTTTTGAAATTTTATGGATACCACTATTGGGAGGTGACCTGAATAGATTGCGGGTTGTACCTCAAAATCCTCTATAAAAGTAAGCCAATCGCCTCTAGCTAAGCAGTAATCAATTACAGAACAACCCTGACCAGAAATAAATGTTAGTTCACCTCTGCTATCACTTTTTGTAATTCCATTCAAAATCATTAAACCGAAGTCCTCAGCCAGTTCCATTAAACGCCTGTCATAACTATTAACATTTACGACCAGAGACCTTCTCAAACTAACAAACGCGTGTGAGGTATTGTTCATCAAAGAAGCTGGGTTTTGAAATTAAATCACCTAATATTAAAATATTCTTAAACTCAATTTCATTTACAAAGGAATGCAACTCATTAAAATCGTTAATCCAATTAGTACAATTCAAATACGTTGGAAGATTGTAATATTGTTCATGCCTATGATTTAACATTATCACAGTCCTTCTATTTACAGAGCCTATACTAATAAAACTTTTTAAATTACTTCGTATAGCTATCAAATAACCTCCACTCGCTCTACCAAAACTACTATTAAGGGTGGCGGGAATAAATTTAATAAGAAAATCTTTGAAAAACTTAACAAATTGGGCCTCCTGGCGATCTTCAAAAAAAGTTTCTAATAGAATAATACTGTCAAACTCTAATATAAACTTAAAAAAATGTGGAATTGTTAATTTGTTTTGAAGACCAGATACATTATAACTTAAAATTTTTACATTGAAAATTACTTGGCAGACGGCAACACTATCCTACAATTGATGACGATGTTGACTGGATCCTGGATGTTGATGTCGACGGTTGGGTGCCACTGGTATCGTATAGGAGTCTTTATTGTTGTTGTAGCTGTCAAAAAATCGTAGTCCACTATCTCCAAATGTGTTTTTGACATAAGAATATTCCTCCGCATTGTTTACAATCAATCCGCGTGCAAAGTTGTAGGAAAATGCATAGTTATTAATGTGAATTTTTACTCCTTTTATCAAAATTTTCGCGCTTGGTGTTATGGCGAGTAGATTGTTTTTGATTCCGTAGAGTGATTTCCTTTTTTGGCGTGAGATGAAAGACTGTTCACGATGAATCGTAATACCAGAGTTTTCGAGTTTTGGCGTTGCGTTAATAACTTTATTTGCAGTGCCTCCCGGGTGAAATTTTAGAACCACAGTTGATTTGTTCGTATTGTTGTTTGTGAACTCTTGTGTGCTTTTTATCGGTAAATCTGCACTATCTTGAAGATGAAGAAGACCCATACAAGTTTGTTTTACATGCTCAACTTTATTGGTCTTCCCTTCTGCCGGAAATGGCACCACAACAGAATTTTCGTAGTTTTTACGTGATATAATATCTAGTTGACGTTCTAACAGTTGGCAATAGTTTTCCATTGCAGTTACTCGTTGCATAAGATGTTCGTTTTGTGCTTTGAGTGACTGCATTTGTGATGCAATTGCTTGAATATCATCCTTTTTAGCAATGTCTTAAAATTTTGGGATAACGCATTCGTTAATGCAATCAACAGCATATCCTTTAGTTTATCAATGGACATATTTCCAACTGCCATATTATTATTTTTTCCAGTGTACACCTTTTTTGAGTTGATTGAAAGTTCTGGTGAGTTTTCTTCTCTACCTCGCTTAAGCGGCATATGCAATTTTGTTAACGGTGCACTGTTGATTATGTCGACGAGAAAAGTTAAGAATTTTGTGTCTTAAATGTGTAGTTCAAACAACAAAGACGTGCATTTGCCGCAAAACAGATTCACTCAACGATTTTAAAAGTTTTTATAATAAATTGAACAATTTTAAAAGTATAAATCAGTTAGAAAAGAGGACCGCAGAATCTGACTTTCTCAGTTAATGACAGATGTCAATCTCCCTAAATAGTTTAAAAAAGGGAACACAGAATCCAAACAGAATGAAAATCTGGGTACCTTAGACAAGTAACCAATAAGAAAAAAGCAACAAAAATTAAACGGGGTGATTAACAACTGGTACAAAAGAGACAAAAATATTAAATTAAATTGAACAAAGACGAAACAATATTGCCGCTAACCCCGTTCATCAGTTGGTCGTGTGGTTCAGGTTCGTGTTGGTTCATGTGGATGTAAGCACTTTCGTATGCATCAAGTCGTCTTGCAATTGTGTATTGTTTAAGCAATCGTACATTTTCAAATTTTATAATGAAATGGTTAAGATTTAGTGCATGCAGGGCTACGGATGATTTTTCGGTTCGGTTGTTTTTAATATGGTTTGAATGTTCCATAAAACGAACCAAAATCTGCAGATGTAGATAGCAGATCCATGTAAATCCTCCTTAACCCATGCCCGATGCCAGAGATGAAAAAAAGCACAAGGAAAAAGAATTTTGTATAGATGTTTGGAGGACTAGAGAAAAAATAAAGAAAAACAAAGCAAATAACTGTGCGAATCGTCTGTTCATTATTGTCTTATCTTTCAGCAATTGTTTTTTAAGTTCGCCTGTATAATTCGAAGTTCAGTTGCTGTTTAATAAAGAATACGCTATTTAATATTAATTATGTTTTTTAATACATACATTTTAGGTTTTTAAAGTCGCGGTTTATTTTTTTAGGAAATTGAAGTGAAAGGAGGAAAATAAAAAGCGTGTATTGTGAAAAGTGTTATTAATATGAATATGAAAAAAAAAACCTAGAGCCTGCACAGGGCGCTCATTTCGGACCGGCCCTGCACCTAAGATTTGAACTTGAAATATTTGTCCATCATTACACCTCAAGGTTTTATCAGATCATGAATATCCATTGTACCCTTGGTATCCGCCTTTACATATTTGTTCTATTGTAACCCTGAAACTATTGTACCCTTGGTACGATATAAGCTTCTATAAGACTTTCCAAATCAATTTGAGCCCTAAGATAGAAATTAGTCAGTTCTGGGACAAAAATTGGTCAAACTCAAAATGGAATGAGCGAAAATTATTTAAAAGACTTAAATAAATTGTTTTTTAATGTACTTACCATCCTTCCTCTAAGTTCCGCAGCAGCAGACAAAAATTATTTTGATTGTCCCTAATAACACCTATATAAGAAGTAAGCTTGGATTTAATGTATTTAATAGTATAATGTTAGCAAAAGAATTGGCCGCTGACAAAAAAAAAATAATCCTAGTATGTCTTGTCAGCGAAAAATTGTGTTTCATCTATGTATGTACCTATTTATTTTTTGTTTAAAGCTTATTTTTGCTTATGTTGAGTATCTTCATTATATATACATTTCTATAGTACTATCATAAAGAGGAACGTCCGGAGAGCCACCTGGTAGAATCTATAAGAATTACTATCTTGGGCTCATTTGCAAAATGTGTATAGATTAATTGAAAACCAAGAGGGAGTAAAATGGATATGCTTTAACATTTTCTAAGTTAAAGCAAGAGAAAAGAAAATATACCTTTTTTGTGTATTTTTCTTTCCTCACATTTATTTAAAATTGGAGAATCTGCCTACACACATACATATGCATGTAAAAAGAATTTCGGAAGAATTGTATGCTGTTCAACTTAGTTTTTCTGTTGGCATTATTATAATTATGTATATAGGTATGTGTGGATTAAATGTTTGCCGTGTGTTCGTTTTGTGTTAAAATAAAAAAAATGTTGACCTTGATTTACTGCACTTTTCGTTTCGGCAATAAATTTGTTTGAAAATAAATTTGTCCGCCCGTTTGTTTTGAGTTAAAAAAAATATTCAATTCAGTTTAATTGTGTCCGTACATAAGTAATTAAGTTGTGATGAGTGTAATTTAAGCAATTTTTTAATACCTACCTACCTACGAATTTAAATAAACTCTTTTTGTGTGATAAAAGTGTTGTGGCATTGAAGATAGGTAGGTATGTACTTATGTAGGTACCTTTAATAAGATATTTAAATATCTACAATGCTTGTGATTTAAATTTAGGTTCAAACCTTATTGGAGTAAAAAATTAAAGAGGTAAATAAAATACTACCAACTTATAAATATTATTTATTCTTAAATAACCCTATTAAAGCAATAAATTTACGTTTTTCTAATATGATACCAATGAAGATAGGTATAGGTAGCTATTAACATTTAAAAAATAAATTGTATGAGATAACTTTTTCATTTTATTTTATTTAATACGTACCTATACCAATCATTAGGTATGCATTATTTTTTGCATTTTTTGACTGAAAAGAATGTGTATAACTTTTTACTTGCGAGATACTACCGACATTCATATATTTAATTAATTTTGGATTCGTAAAAAATTTAACTCGAGGTTTTGATCAAACTTTACATTACGATGATAGAGAACACGAATGAATTGGGTGCAGCAATTCCGTCTACCTGTCTGTCTGTGAGTCCATAGCCTAAGCGCGTGCATAGATTTTCTTCAATCTTGGTAATAATAATGTTCTTTCGGTTTTTTGGACAAATGGTTATGGTTCACGATTTTCTGGAACACGGATTATTTGATTTTTTTTTAAATTTTATTATGGAGAAGCTTCCAAAAACTTAAACAGTATTGTAAACCAAAATGTTTCAACAAATTTGTTTAACTCACTATATTTTTTCAAGACCTCGTATTTAATAGTTGTTTGACATTATCTTGAATAGGTATTTAAACAAAAATATTGTGCCGAAACAAAAAATCAACGGGTACCATTGTAACACAAATGCTAGAAAAAAATTTGATAAAACAATATGTGTGTGTTCTTAGAATAGTGCAGTCCACTTTTAAGAAAACAAAAATATATTTTATCATTGATTTTTTTTAAATTAAACTATTCTTCGGACCATCTACACACATATATTAATAACATTACTACTTAAAGTTGGGTTTCAATTTCTGTCTATAGACATAGTGATGTACTTAAACAACTTCGGTAGACTTTAATTTATCTTTATTTTAATATAAATTTACAATGTGCTTAATTCTAAAATAAATGAAGCGAACTAGAAGTGGACAGTCGATGGCCAAGGTTAAGTCGAGAATGAGGTTATATGAAATTAGAACCATGTGAGGGTTTGACATTTGATTAAGATATGTATGAACATTCTAATCTATTATATTATATTATATACATTAAATAACTTGTGAATTACATAGGCTAAGATTTCTTGCATGATCATAACTATGTACTTCAATATACAACAATACCCCCCCTAGTTCGCTTTTAGTTTAACTACAATTCAAAAATAAATTCATGATTCATGATCTTACAACTTAATTGACAATGCTTGTTTATATCTTTTACAATTCAATATACATAGTTCATAAATGTTATTAAGTATTTGCCTTTTTCAAGCTCTTAGTTACACTACGCAAATTGTGTTTCTTGAGAGGTATATTATTAAGTTTAATTATCTGAGGAAATTGAGGATTACTTTCTAATTCACTTCCGATTTTATTATCTATTTCAATATTTTGCTCCTTATTCAACGCGTTCGTTGGTGTACTTTTTTCAACATTTATTTCTGGCACGGTATTATGCTTAATTTTATGCGTCGGATCGGTGATTTGAATTGGAACGTATTCCTCGTTCATTTTATTACTAGGGTCCCTGACACCTTTTTTAAGTAATTGATTTATGTGTCTTTTCCACAACACATTTGGTTTTCCGTCAGGGTTTAATAAATAATATTGTTTACCTAATACTTTCTGTACAACCGCTTTCTGCCAAGACACCCTCCCCGCAACGGAGTAATCTTTTGCTAAGACATGATCATTGATATTAAATATCCGTTTTGCTTTTCCTTTAAAATTGTTTTTTTGTTGCCACTGTTTGTTAGAAACATTTGATTTAATGTTTTTCATCAACACTTTCGTGCTTTGTTTAAGAGGATTTAAAATATCCAATCTTATTTTAAGATCTCTTGTTAGCATTAATTGAGCTGGGGAGGCGCCAGTTGTACAATAAATGGAGTTTCGATAGTCGAACAGAAATTTGGCTAGGTAGATACTTAACTTTGCATTATTTGTACTACCGCTTAATGCTCCTTTTAACGCAAACTTGACTGTCTTTACACTGTTTTCTGCTTGCCCATTGGTAGCAGGATTTCCAACTGGAGATGTTTTATGAATTATACCGTTGGTTTTTAAAAAGTTTTTAAGTTCGTATGACACAAATGATGTGCCATTATCGCTGACTAGTTCTGATGGTAAACCAAAACGAGCGAAGACTGTAGCCAATGCATCAATTGTTTGACTGCTGGATATATTATTTCCCATATCGAGCCATTCTACCCATTTGCTGTGCGCGTCTACTATAATCAAAAATTGCCTATTCAAAATTAGCCCCATAAAATCCACATGTACCCGAGACCAAGGCTCACTTGGCCAATCCCAGTTGACCAGGTTTGATTTTTGCGGAGTTGACTTGAATGGAATACATTGTTCACAAGAACTGGCTAATTTTTCAATGTCAATGGTCATTGTCATTGGCGCTAAATTTTTCATTTTTATTACACCTAGATGTGAACTATGAATTTCTTTAAGGACAATATTATGCAAAGAACGTGGGATTACGATTCTGTAACCCCAAAACACACACTCTGACTCTACACTTAACTCATGCCTTTTTACAAAATATGGGCGTAAATTCTCTGCACACTTTGTAGGCCATCCCTCTAAAATATGGCCTTTGACTAATTGTAATTCATCATCTTTTGTTAACTTCATTGATCATAGTTTTAAAGTCGAGAGGAAAATTACTTATCTGACACAGATAATGTATATCACTGGCTTGATCCGAATCTTGTTCTTCCCAGCAATGAATTGGTTTGCGCGATAAATAATCGGCAAAATTGGAATTGGTATTGACATACTCAATGTCGAAACTATAACCCGATACCAACAATGCATATCTCTGTAACCGGTTAGCCGTCATCGTTGGAATGCCCTTCTTTGGTCCAAAAATGGATACGAGAGGCTTGTTGTCCGTTGACAGAATGAATCTGCGACCGAAAATGTAATGGTGGAATTTTTTTATTGCAAAAACAATTCCTAGTGCTTCTCGTTCTATTTGAGAATATTTTCTCTCGCTATCAGAAAGCTTTCGAGTGACAAAACAAATTGGTCTTTCAGTACCGTTCGCATAAACATGAGACAACACTCCACCTAACCCTACTTGGCTAGCGTCAACAGTTACTTTTATTGCCACTACTGGATCGTAGTTGGCAAGAATTTTATTTGACGAAAGCAAGCTCTTAATATTCTCGAAGGCTTCTTTTTCTCTTGCTTCCCACTTATATGTGGTGTCTTTTTTTAATAAATCATACAGAGGGGAACAAATCGTGGCGACGTTAGGAAAGAATTTTCTATACTAATTAAAAAGCCGAAAAAAAGATTGTAGTTCCTTAACTTTGCCTGGCTCTTTTACGTTTTTAATTGCTTCTATTTTTGGTGGACATGTGTGAAGACCGTCGCGATGGTCACAGTCGATATCGTACTGTTGAAGTGTTAACACGTCTCGGCTTCCCAGTTTTTCCAAATTAAATTTCGTGTGTGAGCTTAAGTTCAAAATTAAATCAAGATTTCATAAGTGGTGCAGTAGCACAGTAGTAGAGTGGCCGACCGAGAATCCGAGGGTCGCCAGTTCGATTTCCAGCCGGGCATCAGAACTTTATCAGCTTTTTTCACAACCGTGAAGTGGTAAACTTTATTGGTTGGGAAAATGAACAAAGGAGGAGGAGTTTAAGCACCGGGGCATCGAAAGGTGTCCTAGGGCCAATCAGGCCAGCGATGGCATCAGCTGAGGGAACATCGAAACATGTTCCAATTACAAGCAGTGATTCTGCAGCAACAACATCAACAGCAATAACAACAACGGCAACATCATCCGATGCTAATCAAAAGCGCAGAAAGAGGATCAAGTGCGCACCAAATTTGGTAAAAAGGAGATCCACGGCCACCTCAGCAAAGCTGCCAGCTGGGGTGCATACGTCCGATATAGACGAGACGTCAGAGGCAGCAAGACAAACCGAGTTAGACACTTCACCCGAAGAGGGTATAGCATATATGTCTGAAGAAGGAGAAGGGCACTTCACGACGGGCGATAGTACTGCCTTCGTGAACCTCTCCACATCAGAGGCGTCAGCTGAGGAGGACGAGGAACAGAGAATGGTCGCCCAAATTGAAGCTTTGGAGGCAGAAATCGAAAAGATAAAAAGCAAAGTTAAGGCCAGCCAAGAAGCGCGCCGAGCGAGGCAACTAAAAGAACTCGACGAAAAAGAACAACAACAGAAAAAAGAACAATTACAAAAACAACAGCCACAGCAGCAGCCAAAACAACAACGGCAAAAACAACAACAACAGCAACAGCAGCAGACACAAGTCCAGAAACAACCGCAACAAAAACAGCAGCAGCAGATTCAAAAGCAGCAGAATCAACAGCCGCAGAAAAGTCAGTCTCAGCAGCAGCAGCCACAGCCGCCGATTATGAAAAAAGAAAAGGTGCCACCCATTAATACTTATAAAATGGAGTTACAGGATACCATAAATCTATGTAAGTTGACCATAGGTCAAAATTTTACTATTAAAAGATTAAATAACGATAGGCATGCTATCCAGTGCTTCACACTGGAACAGCACAAAAAAAATAAAGAGTTGCTAAAAGAAACTACTACCGAATTCTTTAGTTTCACCCCTAAAACCGAAAAATTTCAAACGGTCCTTTTGAAGGGCATAGATTCCTACACGGAACCACAGGTGCTCTTAAATGAACTCCGCCAAAAAGCGAATGACGATCTCGACTTTATCTGGGTCAAGCCGTTCGCTACAGTTAGAGCTAGGCGGGAGAAGCGGAGTCTTCCCGTCTTCCTTGTTCAACTCTCACCCAGCAGCAAACTGGATAGTTTGAGGAGTATATCCGTCCTCAACTGCCAGGTTGTAACTTGGGACAAATTAAAAAGGCGCGGCGACATGCTTCAATGAATGCGCTGCCAAAGGTTCGGCTACGCCGCAGCAAACTGCGAATTGCAGTCACGCTGCGTTAAGTGTGGAGAGAACCACAATGCAGGTGAATGCAAGTTAGGAAAGGAACGGGTCGAAGATAGGACCCAGCTTAAATGTGTACTCTGCCGAGGCGCCGGACACCCCGCTAATTATCGGGGATGCCCGACGTTTCAGCTTATAAAAAACAATAAAGCAGCAAAGCAAACAGTGGTAGAAAAGCATCCAACAGTGCGCCCTCCTAGAACAACGCCCGTCAACCCCCAAATTTCTTACGCCCAAATGGCGTCAGGAAGGGGAAGCACGGTACACCCTACACCAAAGATCGCCCAACAGGCCCCCGTGCCTAAGGCGCCGGCGGCACAGGCGGATATTATGGGCGTTTTACTGGCCATCCAGGGCCAGTTGAACGGCCTCCAAAACCAGATCAGGGAGCAGGCGACTAGGGTGGATTATCTCTACTCTGTTTTGCCGAGCTTAACGCAACTTAGAGGTTAAGGGCGCGCTGCCGGAGAGGCCCTTTAAGATCCTAGCTGTGAATGTAAATTCACTGATTAGGACCGAACGTAGAGCGAATGTATTCCAATTGCTTAAAGACATAAGTCCACATGTGTTTATGGCTAGGGAAACTAAGCTTAACCAGAAACATAAATTGACTAACAACAATTACAATATCGTAAGGAAAGACCGACCCAACTCCACTCAAGGAGGGGGCGTCGCAATCTTTATACGTAAAGGCATTAGTCATAAGGTAATATATAATAGTGATGTGCGTAAATTTCGGACGTTAGAGGCATGCATCATACGCATTCATCTCCAACAGGGGAAGCGAATGTATGTGATCGCTGCCTATGCACCGGAAACACCTCAGCCCACACAGTTTATAACAGAGCTTGAAAAGCTTTTTGAATGCTTAAGATTGAGCTCGGAAGAAAACTACTACATATTGGCTTGTGATTTGAATGCCAAACATATAGTTTGGGGAAATCAAATACAAAATCCTCGTGGTAACCATCTGTATAATTGGATAGGTCGATACAACCTGGAGTATCGCATTGAACTTCTCGCTACAGACAGGCCATCGTTTCCAAGAAGCGGTGCCTATCTGGATCTATTGTTGAAAGACGTAAGACTAACAATTACTGATACTGTGGGCCATCGGCCTAAAAATTGTTTAAGAACGATCGAGTACGACAGTGACCACTGCGGACTCGCAGCCGTAATACAACTTCCGAACGCGCTTATGGAGTATGTACCGGTGCATACTTACAATTACAGTAAGGTGCGCTGACCACGCTTCTCGAACGTCTTATTGAGCGAATTACGATCAAATGGTATATCCCCACCAAATGACAGGAACATGACAAATACTGAAATTGACAGATACTTAGAACAAATGAACGAAACAATTCAACGAACAATGAACAGGACAATACCGAAATACAAAGAACGAAACGCAACAACATGTACCGTAACGCGACCATTGACGCACTACCCAGACAAAAAAGTGGTTTACTGACAAGACTAAAACGCTTGTACAGACGGTTTACGGTTTAACATCAACCAATTGATTAAAGAAAATTATAGGTTGTCCATTAATTTGTTTTGGGACAACAAAATACGGGCCGTGAACGCCACCGACCGGACCCGAGCATGTTCCCACAAATTAATAAGATATTCAGAAGAAAAGATCAAAACGACCTTCCGTGTCTTCCGTCTCCAGAGGACGACACAAACAGAGACGTACTTCTGGAAGCAGGCATAGACCCAGATGACGGCGTCTTGGACGATGATCTCTTCATAATCGAAGATCCGCAGGAGAAGGTGGAGGCTGTGGGGGCTGCTTTCCAGCAAGTGTACAAGGTGAATGCTAGCATTCGCCCGAATCATGACCTGGAGAACAGAGCTCTGCTTCATCACTTATGGCTCCGAAACGATATAAGCGAATGGCGATCTGAGAACCTTGGTTTTACCGGGTTTAATGATGAAGATTTGGCAAACGCCATAATCGCCGACCGAAATGGGCCCAGTGCCCTGTTAATTTCGAAGAATGAGCTCCAGCTCATCTTCGATTCATTAAAGAAAAAGAAGTCTGCAGGAGTCGATGGTATATCCAACATTGTACTACGACATTTGCCTCAAGAAGCAGTTGACATTTATACCACTCTGTTTAACAACGCGCTGAATAATTCATATTATCCAGTGCGGTGGAAGACAGCTGTGGTGCATCCTCTCCCAAAAAAGGGAAAGGACAACCCCAATCCGGCGAATCTCCGGTCGATAAGTCTTCTTCCGAGTATCAGCAAAGTATTTGAAAAGGTTATTAACAGAGCCCTGTTCAAGTGGGCGGAGGACAAAAATATCATCCCGGATAATCAGTTCGGTTTTAAGGCGGGACATGACACAATTCATGCCGCGTCTAAACTAGTTTCTGATATCCAATGGAACAAAACTAAAAAGCAGTGTACGGGTGCCTGTCTGGTTGAGTTGGGGAAGGCCTTCGACACCGTATGGTTAGAAGGTCTCTATCTAAAGCTAACCAGACTAGGTATAAGGAAACCTCTATTGTATATGCTTTATGACATGCTAAATAATAGAAAGTTTGTTGTCAAGAGTGGCAATGTAACTTCTACCGCAATTTTTAATATTAATAATGGTCTTCAGCAGGGAGCGGTTAACTCGCCGATTCTATTCAGCATTTACACCAGCGATCTGATAGGTAGTCTAACTCAGGCAATTGCGTACGCCGACAATCTAATTGCCTACAGAACAGCTAATACAGTTGAGGTCATCAAAAGTCTCTTGCAGAGTAACTTCGACAAGATTCAGCGATATTGTGATGACTGGAAGTTGAAAATCAACTTCCAGAAATCATAAACTATTTTGTTTAGGACTCCGTTGTCTAGCGCCTCAAGGGATACGAGAAAGAACTGGCGCAAGCTGGTGATCGTAGGGCCACATGGGCATCCACTGCCGAGTAAAATTGTAGTAAAGTACCTTGGCATCTGGTTGGATCAGTTCCTGTATTTCGACAGACATATAGGTGCTGCTTTGGCCAGGGCTGGGGGAGCCTTTGCCTTGACAAAACGACTGTTTTATAGCAGCCGTCTTGACAGCAGGGTAAACTTGATTTGCTACATGGCCCTCATCAGGCCTTAGACGTTGCCTTGGATTACACAGAACACCAGAGTCGGAGTACACAAGATATTATTCCAACCAGGTTCTATACAACGGAGCCAACATAAACAGAATAGATAATTTTTTGTTCAAGCTGATTCGGGGTCACGTTGCAAGAGCGATGTCCTCAACTAACAGCTTAATTTTTGGGGCTTATTACCCCAATAACGAATATTTTGAGAGTGCGCGGGTAAGTGGTTACATCCCTCCTGAGGCATTCCTCTATTTAGACAGTCGAGGGCTGATACAGGATGGAGGGGCGGTTCCGCTCATCTACCACGTCAGCCGGAAAACTGTGGATAGGCGACTCCTGTATAGTCGAGACGTCATCGCTCAAGGTGGAGAAGAGCGCCTTCGGTTCAGTAGGACTGTGTCCGATCAAGACCGGAGGGATAGGGCGAAACAGGGGAACCAGTTCTGGTGGCTCTCTGAACAGCATCATAATATTTAAAGTCGATTGGCGGACTTACATAGATTTAGGGTATTAGGTATAGGGAACAGTCGGGGTGGCACCAAAAAAAAATTAAAAATATGTATGTATGCGGGGGTGCATGTATCTGCGTGTCTGTACATGTATGTGCGTACGTATATGTATTTGCGTATGTACATGTATGGGTGGGTTGCATGTTGGTGTGTGTCTGCATGCATATAAAAAATAAACAAAAAAAAAATGCTGCTGTGGCTGTTCTAGTTGTTAAGTAGTTTTAAGTATTATTAGGTATTTTAAGTAGTTTAAGTTATTTAGTTAGATACCAAGTTTTTTTTGTGAAAGTTTCCTTGGAAAATAAAATAAAATAAAATAATTAGATTTAATTAAAATAGTTTTTAGGTCGAAAGACATTAGTTCTAAGAGTTATTGTTTAGTTTAGAGCGCCCGTAAAGGGTCAGTAAATTAGTTGTAAGTTATTGATAATTAGGCTAGTTTTAAACATTTTTGTCTAGCTTTAAGATAGTTATAAGTTAATATGAAATAAAAATGAATTATAAAAAAAAAAAAACCGCCGCGATCGATTGTATGCCCGAGATAATATACCGATTTAGCAAAAAATTCACTTTTTGATTTTGCGAGTTTCAAACCAGCGTTTTTTAAAATTGATAACACCTTGGCTAACCGCTCGAGATGAATTTCTTTTGACTTAGCTGTAATGAGTAAATCGTCAATAAATGTGATGACCCCGTCCATACCTATAAATAAATTCTCAATTGCGTTTTGTAACTCGGCTGCCACCGACGCGATCCGTAAACTAATCTCGTGTATTTGAAAAGACCTAGTTCTGTCGAAATTGTCGTGTAATCTTGAGATTTCTCGTCTAGCAGTAGTTGTTGGTAGGCCATGGATAAATCTATCTTGGTGAACTCTTGGCCACCCTCAAATTTGGCAAATAATTCTTCTATTCTAGGTAAATGATGTTGTGTGACCTCGAGTTGCGGATTAAGCGTTATTTTATAGTCGCCACAAATTCTTATATCTCCTGACTTTTTTGGTGTGGCCCAATTGCTGTAAGCAACGGGAACCAATACTCCTATTTTCATAAGCTTAGAAATCTCTGCGTTAACTTTTTCTTTCATAGGCAGGGGTACCTGCCTAGGCTTGCAAAATGTTGGTGTTGCACCGGGCTTTAAGGTAAGCGAAATGGCTTTTTTATTGAAAGTTCCTAAAGTACCGTCAAAAACTTCCGCGTACCTATCTAAAACCTTACCGACGTCGCGGTATATTGAATGCGCTCATCCAATCTCTTCCTAGTAACGGTGGACCTCCGTTCTCGATTACGAATATATCCAGCAGTCGACACTTTTGATTATAAACAACTTTTAATTTACATACCCCAGTTGGTGCGATGTGATCGCCTTTGTAACTTTTTATGAGAAGCGTCGTTTCCTTCAATGGACAATCCGTGAAATGTTTTTTTTATAAAAATCAAATGATATCGCTGACATCGATGCTCCACTATCGATCTCCATCTCCGTTGGAATCCGATTGAGGGTGACTTTGGCAAAAATTGGCTGGGAACAGTTATTTGAACTAGGCTCGCTTCTGAAATGGAAAAGAGACAAATCGGTTTCGCACATATATTTTATACTATTATAATTCTTATTATCTGTATGTGATGATCGTTGACCCCGCTTGCTGCAAAACTTCTTTAAATGACCACGTTGTTTACAAAGGCTGCACTTGTAGTTCTGAAATCGGCATTGAGCTTCTGTGTGGTTGGTATATCCACATATGGAACATTTTTTGTCCGAGTAGTTTTTTGGAGCTGGTGTTGATTTTCGGCGATTTTGTTGTTGGTGACGAGCTGCCATTCTATATAGCCCTGAGCCACCTGACTCAGATTGCTCTTGCTTCACCGCTTCCACCTCGTATTGCTGTTTAATGCAGGCTATCGTGCGCGTTATTTCGATGGCTTTTTCAAGCGATGGTTTGGACACGTCTTCTTGAAACAGTTTGTCCTTTTCTGGACTTTTCTGCAAACCCATTATGAATCGATCTCTTAGCATTTCGTCCAGATTGCTTCCAAATTCACAGTTTGCAGCTAGAGTACGAACTCTTGCCGCCCAGCACTGCACTGATTCGTCTTTTTGCTTGACGGCCTCGTAGAACTTCAGTCTTTCTGCAAATCCTGATGTGGTTTTCTTGTTTATTCAGAGCTGCCATGAGGTCGGTGTATGTCGTATTATCTGGACTTCTAGGAGAAACCAGACTTTTCAGCAACTTATATGATGATTCGGTCAACGCAGTAATCAGTATTTTGCGCGCTTAACCTCCATATCTTTTTCGATTACCAAGCCATTGACTATAAAATATTGTTCCAGTCTAGTTTTGAACACCTCCCAGTAATTTTCGCAAAATTGAAAGTAGGAATTGTACCAACTGACATGTTTATTTTAGTTACGCACGATGAGATGTCTTATTAAATTGTTCGATCTAATTTTTCGACTATTTTTTTTAGCACACGCAATAAGTCCTCGTCGCCACTGTGATGTGCTAAAACAACTTCGGTAGACTTTAATTTATCTTTATTTTAATATAAATTTACAATGTGCTTAATTTTAAAATAAGTGAAGCGAACTAGAAAGTGGACAGTCGATGGCCAAGGTTAAGTCAAGAATGAGGTTATATGAAATTAGAACCACGTGAGGGTTTGACATTTGATTAAGATATGCATGAACAATTCTAATCTATTACTAATTTACATTATAATAACTTGTGAATTACATAGGCTAAGATTTCATGTATGATCATAACTATGTACTTCAATATACAACAGACATGCTGTTGCTATTTACGTTACTGAATACATACATATTATATGATAGGCACCATGTAGGTTATCATACATTTAAATTTACATATCTTTAAAAATCACGTGAATATTATGTATATTTCACCAATCATATAAGATTATGTATATGTATATAGCTACCTACCACTTACATCCTTCAATTTTATTATTTTGATACAGTGAGTGTCAAAAGTGGGTAAAAACCCATATGAATAATTGAATAATATACAATTTAATAAAAATAAATAATCATAAATGGAATTTAAATTATATAAAACAAAAGCTTTATTTATTAGCAGTTAATGAAAAAATAAAAATTCAACATAAAACTAGTACATTTGTCAATAATGAAATATAAAAAAAACTTAATAGTTATGGCGGTGGAGGTAAATCTTTCTTTTACATCATTTCAGATTGTAAGCTGTAGTTGTGTTTAAAAGATTAACTGTAGTGCAAAATTACCTTTTATCAATGAGAAGTGAAATTTCTTTGGAAACGCAAAAATCTATTGCGGATTTGAAGAAAAAGGGACATCATATCGGGAAAATCTCCAAATTGTTAATAGAAACCTTGTTTTAGTGAAAAAATATATTGATAAATTTGAAAGAATGTAATACCTAGCAACAATATCAAGTTTGTACGATCCAGTAGTGGCGGATTTTATTATTATAAGAATGCATTTTTACTCACTTCAGGTAGGTACCTACATACCTAGGTATTTTGATCTGAAAAAAATATTGTTATGTACCTACCTACCTATAGGTAGGTAACTACTATATAGGTAGGTAACTACTGTATAGGTAGGTATAAAGACACTTCACAATTTTTTGACCGAACATCACTTATTAACTTCAACTTCCCAGAAACACTTTATCACACAAAAATAAAAAAAAATACCGAATTGCATTTGTACGAAATCAAATTAAATCTTTTCTTTAACACACAAACGACGGCAAAATATATTTCACACACGTACCTACAATGTTTAAAGAAAAATTACACAAAATCTTGGTTAAAATTACCAAAACAAAGCGAAATATACCTAGGTAGAACCTAAACCAAAAGTAGGTCGAATGGTATACTTACAAATTGAAATTGGGATATTCTTCCTACATAGGTATTTTCTCCTTATAATAAATGTGGAAGAAAAATGCAAAAAATATATTTTCTTTTATCTTTAGCTTTTTGCATTCTTCTCCCTCATTAGCTATTTGTCTTAGCTTATTTTTTATTTGTCAATCCTTCAAATTCTCGCTCTCTGCAAGTCTACCCAATCTGCAGAGTTGTACCTTTCAGCGGTTCACCAGAGGGCGCCTCGGACGTTCCGCTTCATGATAGTACTATGGAATATAAATACAATGGCTTCAGCTTTTATTATTGTATATGTTCTGAGATTGATGAAAACCTTAAGTCAGATTTTTTTTTATCATGTAGGTACTTCATCCAATTGTACCTAAATACCTACATACACACACACCAAATATACTCGAAGCATCTTAATATATCACAAGTAAAAATGGAGATTTTTGTTTAATTTTGTTCATGTTTTTATTTTCCAATAAATTCTAATATATCTACACCTAGTTACATTTAATATTTATTTATTTATTAGTTTAAAAATAAAATAAATATACATTTTTGTTTTGCGAACTTGTAAATAGGTATTAAGGTACCTACAGCTTGAACCAACAGCAAAGCACCACCTGCCCCACATGCCACCTATTTAAAAAAAATTAGTTAAGTAGGTATGTAAGTACCTACATTTGTCTTTTACTTATCTTAAGGCTAATTTAGCTCCGATTCGATTTTTTGAAAGTTTGACTGAGCTGCTTCTGGACAAGTATTCAAATCTGAAACGATAAATAAAATAATAGGTAGGTACTTATAATTTGCCAAAATAATTTATCTTTTTTTAACTTACCTAGCTATTTAAGATTCTTACACGCAATACAATACATAGTTGTTTTGAAGTTTCTCAAATGTAGTCTTGCCAATGAAATATTTATTTTGTGGCAGTGTACCTACCTACCTACAGATAAAATAAATTAATAATATTAAAAAATTAAAAATATTTATAACTGAATAGGTAGGTAGGTATATTTGTTTTTTTTTTTATAACAGCCAAGCAAAACACACAATGTCACAAAAAGACATTCAATCCGAAATCATTCATTACGAGCTATGAAAGTAATGGTTTTAATAGCGAATCCTACTTATTGAAACGAAGGCCATACAAAAATAACTAAGTCCAAATAGGTACCTAGAATGAAATAAATAAAATCCAAACCATAAACAAACATACAAGCTACCATTGTATACCTATATATGAGATGTATAATCGCAATGAAACTACCCCAACAATATTCAGTAGTAAACTATAGAAAGTGGTTAGCATTGTAAGTACGTAATTCAAGAATGCAAAACTGTGTATATGAATGAAAAAGCAGCCAAATTAATAAAATTGCTACAAACACAAATAAAACGAGAAACAAAATACCTTCAAATGTTATCGTATATATGAACGATCAACTTTGTTTTCCTCTTTGCCTCATTCACTTAAAAGATAAAAAGATAAAACATGTGATGCCATGTCAAAAAAGAAATCACAATTAGATAGAGTATAACTCCCTAATGTTGTAGAAAACAAAATTTAACTACCTCAACTCTTCTTTTTCCCCCTTTCTTCCTCTGCCCGCGTCAACAAACTAATCTCTGCAGAGGTGAAAACAGCGCCACAGACGACATCTGCATCAATCAAGAAGAACCCAATTTTCATGTGCCATAGTAGTACTATAGAGATGTATATACAATGGTATCTTTACTCACAAGTCATTTACATTTTCCAGGCGAAAGAATAACACTTTAAAAAAAATATATAAGGAGAACCATTTTAACTAGAAACATGAAGTTTGGACACAAGCATTACAATTTTCTCCTCTTTTTTCACCAATCAAGGATTAACAAAAATAGGCTAATTAAAGTATTTATTAGCAAAATTTCTCACTTAAGCCCTTTCACTTTTTATAATTTATATATTAAATTAGTTTATGTTACTTAAGCCGTTTTTCATTTTTTTAAATTTAACTATAATGTTACTTAAGACATTTTTCTCTTAGGGAATTTTTATTAATTTTATATAAATAATAAAAGATATTGAAGGACAAAAAACACAGCAATAAGTTGATACAAAATTAGACGGCAATAAAAAATGAGAACCTAATATAACCAAGTCAAAAGTATCATATTCGACTACTTCCGTAAGATCTGGATGAAGATCTGGTGCAAAGAGTCTTATAAAGTCATGAAACTTTTCATCGGTCAAGGGAGCAGCTCCAGAAGATCTTGTCTTTTTCGCATTGTTCATTTTGTTTCGTCCATCGTACACAATTTTAAGAGTGCCTGCGGTTAGTTCATTGCAGTCTCGTAATTTGACTGTACTGTTTTCGAGTTTTCGAGGCTCTTGTATGCAGGGATACTCATAATATGATTCAGAAATTCATTTGTATCGCATCTGAAATTTTATTAGTCGAAACTTCCTATCGTCGCATATCCTTTATTACCACGGTACATAGAGATTCGATTTGTTTCGAATAACGTCCAGTATCATTCAAACGGTTTTGAAGCATTTTTGATAGACTAATGTTCTAATGCCTTTCAGATTCAGGAAATATGAGTACGTAAACTTTAGATTTCGAGGTTTGTCACTCTTCTATAAATAATTTTTTTTGTGCGATTGAAATCAGTCCAGACACAAACGCCAACTTAAGGTTATAGTTGCCCAATACTGTTTAAAAATTATTTTTGTTTTGATGGTGACATTTTCTGCATACATTTTCTTTTCCAATCTGTCAACAGTCATCTACTTTTGCAGTTACGTTTTTTCCAGTACTAGTTAAGCAGTTCTGGACTAAATTTCGTTCTCGACGTCTTCCCTACCGCTATTTTTTGTTGATAGTGATGCAGTCTTAGGGCTTAAATTATTACTTTCTGGGTTATGGCCATTCAATTTGTTCTAATTAGGCAACCATTTCTTCAATGTCTGATTCAGAAAAGAAAGTTTGTGGTGATTTTTCTGGCTTTACCGCTATCATAATCATCTCCGTCTAATGATTCATCTGACATCATATTAGTGGCCAATGTTGGTTTAAAATCTGTGATGGTTTCATGTCAGGTCATGGACACTGGTTGTTGCTATTTCATTAGCCACAACTGGCACAAATATCCTGTTTTCTATTTTTTATAAAGTGAAAGGTTGATTCAAAATAGCTTTTAACGGCCTTTAGTCCAACAAAAATTGGCGTTTCGTCCCGGCGATCTCACATGGACTGATCAGTTCACTAGTGAGGACCTTTGTCAATACGCAATTTTTGCCAAGTTCAGTTCATCTTACATAGATTTCGTGAAGAGCATCTAGTGTGAACTATATCCAACAAGACTAGAATTCCTAATCATTAAATTGGAAGTTTCTGTTTTTTGCCCATGGCCTGGCATTATTTATATAAGAAGTTTTTTTTAATAATACAAATTCTATATACTACTGAAATACATCAGCCAAGTAGAAGACTTAGCACTATAATATTTGCACTTGTTGAATTATTGATTCAAAATAGCTTTTAACGGCCTTTAGTCCAACAAAAATTGGCGTTTCGTCCCGGCGATCTCACATGGACTCATCAGTTGACTAGTGAGGACCCTTGTCAATACGCAATTTTTACCAAGTTCAGTTAATCTTACATAGATTTCGTGAAGAGCATCTAGTATGAACTATATCCAACAAGACTAGAATTCCTAATCATTAAATTGGAAGTTTTTGTTTTTTGCCCATGGCCTGGCATTATTTATATAAGAAGTTTTTTTTAATAATACAAATTCTATATACTACTGAAATACATCAGCCAAGTAGAAGACTTAGCACTATAATATTTGGACTTGTTGAATTATTGAGTCAAAATAGCTTTTAACGGCCTTTAGTCCAACAAAAATTGGCATTTCGTCCCGGCGAAAGGTAACTTAAATTCATTCACCAAGTTAATAATATCTATATCTAAATTTTGTCACCAAACTCCCTAGCCTATGACTAGTTGAAGTTCGTACGTTTTCCCCAGGGTAACTTAGAATTAAACCCATTTCAACCTATGGACAACTAAATTTTGTTTATGGAAAACAAACTCATAAGATACTTTAAATCGAAAATAATAATTCTATCTAACGGCAATGTTCTTCTTTTTATTATTAAAACTTTTTTTTTCTTAAGGGTCTAATATTGGTAATATTGGTTATAAGTAATATGGGTATTCAATTTATTCAAGTGTAAAATGATAAGTTGACATAAAAGTTTGCATGAATGGCCTTATAATTCATTTACTTAGATGCTGTGTAATAATTAAATCTCTATTCGTCAAATGCCAAATTGCTTTTAATGCCTCATAAATTAAAGAAGTGTTCCGAAAAAGGAGTTTTGTTTGGTGTATAATTTAATAGTCACAATGTTTGGTTCATTTTATGAATTAAATTTTATTAATGATTTTCCGCAGCAAATTGTTATCTTAGTGTTTGCCATCACTGCCTGAATAATTTGTATGTATTCGGTATATGAAATAAAACGAAAATTAAAAATAACAACATCAATCACATAGTTATATTGACACTAAACAAACTACAAATATATAGGAGTGCCAATATAACAGATTTAATTAATTTTGTAGGTCCAGGATTCGTATTCTTATTCTAATGAATAACATAAAACAAGATTACGACATTTCTTTTTTCGCTTTATTTGGCTGATGTCATCTGTGAAAAAAAAATCTGAGCAAAATAAATTGTTTTGTTTGTTCGATGTGGATTAATGCATTTTTCGTGCGCAAATAATATAAACTTTCAATTTGCTTAAATAATTGAATATTGTTGAATTAAATTTACTTTAATTGCATTTAAATTAATTGCGAAAAAATCAAGAATCGAAAAAGTCGGCTTGCTAAATGGATATCGAAGATTTAACTTAAATTAACAAAACAAAAACTTATGAAGATAATTGTGCATTAAATAAATGGAAAATGTAAGAAGTTTTTTTTTTTTTTTTTTTTTTTTTTTTTTTTTTTTTTTTATAATAATACAAATTCTATATACTACTGAAATACATCAGCCAAGTAGAAGACTTAGCACTATAATATTTGGACTTGTTGAATTATTGATTCAAAATAGCTTTTAACGGCCTTTAGCTGAACTTGGCAAAAATTGCGTATTGACAAAGGTCCTCACTAGTCAACTGATTAGTCCATGTGAGATCACCGGGACGAAACGCCAATTTTTGTTGGACTAAAGGCCGTTAAAAGCTATTTTGAATCAATAATTCAACAAGTCCAAATATTATAGTGCTAAGTCTTCTACTTGGCTGATGTATTTCAGATGTATATAGAATTTGTATTATTATAAAAAAAAACTTCTTATATAAATAATGCCAGGCCATGGGCAAAAACAAAAATTTCCAATTTAATGATTAGGAATTCTAGTCTTGTTGGATATAGTTCACACTAGATGTTCTTCACGAAATCTATGTTAGATGAACTGAACTTGGCAAAAATTGCGTATTGACAAAGGTCCTCACTAGTCAACTGATGAGTCCATGTGAGATCACCGGGACGAAACGCCAATTTTTGTTGGACTAAAGGCCGTTAAAAGCTTTTTTGAATCAATAATTCAACAAGTCCAAATATTATAGTGCTAAGTCTTCTACTTGGCTGATGTATTTCAGTAGTATATAGAATTTGAACCACCAATTTAAAGAAGGGAATAAATCCATTCGACCTTATTTTTCAGGAAACGAAAAAAACTTAATATCTTCTATAATTTTCATTTCCTGGATTTTTGACCTATAGATGATTTAAAGAGCACTATGATTTGGATCATATGCAAAAGACATTTTGTTCCTATCTGTTCCTTGTAGCCAGATATACCTTCTTAAAAAGCTTGGATTTATTTCCTTCTTTAAACTGAAAATTTAAAATTGAAAAAAAAAGAGAAATGTAACGGAAAATAAAATTTTTTAATTAAAAAAAAAGTGTTCAAACTTAAAAAAACAATATTTGTTATGAGTTTATGACATTTTTTAGTCGTCTTCATCTTCAGCAGCTTCAGTGGCTGTAGTAGGCCAGGTCAATATATTCAGGTAGAACTGCTCCTTATCCCCTTCTATATATTCGACGATTTTTCGAACGTCTTCCATTTTGTCGTGGTTTATGGGGATTTTTTCCGAACAAGCTTTTTCGGTTGGCATTTCGTTGTAACGTTGCTTTCGTGGAGCAAAAAAGTATTTTGCACCAGTCCATCCATGTTTTCAGAGGCATTCAAGTATCCTTTATGTTCTGAGGAGTATATTAAATGCCTATACTTAGAAATCGTGTACATAGCGTTTTTATCAATAGATTTACAAGTTTTCTTGTAAAAGGTTGGCCATGAATTTTTGAAGTCCAGTATATCGTCGGATGTTATGCTTGTCACTTTAAAGCCTCTTTTTTGGAACTGCATATCATTTCATTGTATTGTGCTGGCGTGTAAATCCGGTCCTTTCTTCTTATTAATCGCTTAGCTGTCCCGAAGTTTCTATCACACAGCAAAAACGAATGACCCCTAACTGGGAAATACTGATTTATCTTTTTGAAATGGCCGATTGTAACTAAGAGAAGCAGGAATCTAACAAGGGTGTTGTTTCTATTTTTCCCTCCGCATGCATCACTGAAAATGTGCAGTTCTTGAATGCCAGGATCAAGATTCTGTATACTTTTCCACAGCAAACTGCACACGTCATCAGGACCTCTCTAAGCCTCGCCTTCATGATATGTGTAAGAATCAGCTTTGTTTGTCTTCATATCATGGACACAAAAGACATAAAGCCATAGTTTTCTGAGATAAGACTTTTCTTGCACCGGGACCTTTGGCAAAGGCAGATCGAAAACCAGCGCTCCAACATCATCTCTATCACGACATAAAGCCGTTATTTCTTCCTGTTTATGGTAAAATTTTCTTGCTCGTCTGAGGTGTACCATTTTTTCTGCTGCCGCTACACGTTTTGCATTGTCATTAAGCGATGTGCTATTTATTTTTGCAGAAAGCTCTTCACATTTCGAGCAGACATCTACTTGCGGACGTTCAAATCTGTACGAATAGTTTATATTAAAACAGTTACGGTAGAAGTCATACTTGACGACAGTCGCGTGCTCAGGATATTTACTGCAAAATAGTTCATGCATGATTTTAATGTTGAGTGTAGCATCCAAATACTGAACGTGTTTGCTGCTATAATGAGATTCTTTTAAAGGGAAGGATTTTATATGATTATTGATTGCAATAAGTGCATCTTGAGGCAAAGTAGGATGATGACCATGTCTCCCACGCTTATCTACAGGCAGCTTACCTTCAGCAACTAATGATGCGAGCCGGAAAATTGATTTGACTGGTACAGCGTACATATAGAAAAAGCTTGTTTGCAAACCCTTATTCTTTCATTTGAAGCCAAGACGTTATAATAAAATGCGTTGTCTCTTTTTTTCGTGTTTTCGCTCATGGAACGTCTTCGAGCTATTGGTGAACAATCTATAAGTCCCAATAAATATGTACCCTGCTCATTCTTGGGCCGATCATTGTACACGCTATCGAACATTTCTTTTTTTTGCAGTAGGTCAAAACTTGAAGTGCACTTTAGCTTACAAGTACAATCCCGTGTTATGTTTGACCTCGCTTCTATATTCCTTCCAGTGGAATTACTTTTGTAGGGCTTGCCACGCAAGCGTTTATTTTTTTGTATTTCACTTTTATATAAATGTTTATTTCTACCTCTCTTTTCTTCTTTCTAGTAGATCGTAAATCCACGTTGCTAGATTCTGACTCAATAGACATTTTTTCTTTAAAAGCAGACAAACTTTTCCAAATTACTGTTAAAAACTGTTATTCACACAGCTGTTAAGCAACTAACACAGCTGAACGACTAACCATAAACCGGTTTTGTTTTTTGCTTACACGCGCTCAACACTAACGCAACTTAAGAGATAAAACATATGTAAGTAAAACAAATTAGTTCTAAGAAGGAAATAAATCCAGGATTTATTTCTTTCTTAAGACTTATCCTTTATAAAATCAAGAATATCTCAATAGTGAAAATGGTTTTTGTGTCATTCTTAGGCCTTACAGATGCGTCTACCCTTACAGAAGACATTTGCATCAAAAAGTCATTTTTGGAAATTTTGTCGTTTATTCCCTTCTTTAAATTGGTGGTTCATTTGTATTATTATAAAAAAACTTCTTATATAAATAATGCCAGGCCATGGGCAAAAACAAAAATTTCCAATTTAATGATTAGGAATTCTAGTCTTGTTGGATATAGTTCACACTAGATGTTCTTCACGAAATCTATGTTAGATGAACTGAACTTGGCAAAAATTGCGTATTGACAAAGGTCCTCACTAGTCAACTGATGAGTCCATGTGAGATCACCGGGACGAAACGCCAATTTTTGTTGGACTAAAGGCCGTTAAAAGCTATTTTGAATCAATAATTCAACAAGTCCAAATATTATAGTGCTAAGTCTTCTACTTGGCTGATGTATTTCAGTAGTATATAGAATTTGTATTATTATAAAAAAAACTTCTTATATAAATAATGCCAGGCCATGGGCAAAAACAAAAATTTCCAATTTAATGATTAGGAATTCTAGTCTTGTTGGATATAGTTCACACTAGATGTTCTTCACGAAATCTATGTTAGATGAACTGAACTTGGCAAAAATTGCGTATTGACAAAGGTCGTCACTAGTCAACTGATGAGTCCATGTGAGATCACTGGGACGAAACGCCAATTTTTGTTGGACTAAAGGCCGTTAAAAGCTATTTTGAATCAATAATTCAACAAGTCCAAATATTATAGTGCTAAGTCTTCTACTTGGCTGATGTATTTCAGTAGTATATAGAATTTGTATTATTATAAAAAAAACTTCTTATATAAATAATGCCAGGCCAAGGGCAAAAACAAAAATTTCCAATTTAATGATTAGGAATTCTAGTCTTGTTGGATATAGTTCACACTAGATGTTCTTCACGAAATCTATGTTAGATGAACTGAACTTGGCAAAAATTGCGTATTGACAAAGGTCCTCACTAGTCAACTGATGAGTCCATGTGAGATCACCGGGACGAAACGCCAATTTTTGTTGGACTAAAGGCCGTTAAAAGCTATTTTGAATCAATAAATGGAAAATGTTTTAATTTTGTTGTATTTTTGTTTTTTTCTTACATTTGGATAAGTCTACAATTGTTCAGTTAAGTTTTCTTATTCTGAAATAATGAAAAGTTTTTTTATTTTCACATCGCAGTCGATGTCTTTGGCCAATTGAAGTAAATTTGTTTGGTAGCCTGGGCAAATTACTAAGTCTTACCCGTTGAAGGATTTGAAGATGTTGTCCAAGATCGTCAAGTCATTCAACATCCTTGGTGATGGCTTTGACAAGCCGCCTTCATTTAGGTGGTCCAGCCATGAATACGCCACATTTTCTTCGGCTGGAATTTTGTTTCTTAGTTTATAGCATATGTATCCGGCCATATTGTCTAGGCCATCGCTTTCTAAAGTGGCCAAATTTTCATCATCTCTATTGCCATCAGTATTATCCTCTTCTGGTTCCCAATCAATGCAATGCTTTGAAATATAGTACCTAAAAAGAAATTTCAGATTATTTTCTTGTATTACGCAAGAGCAGTGTCTGCAAACCAGTCAATGGCGCTTCTGAAACAGGGTATCGTCAAAGTTTACATATGCTGTGTCCCAAATAATACACTCATTGTGTCCTAAAATGTGGGAAGTGGGACCTTAACGAAGCGGCACAAATGTACAAAAGCTGGGGCCCAACTATGGAATTTGATTCTACAATAAAGTTTTTCAAACACTCTAAATTTCAACTTTCTAATTGTTTAGTAAAGCACTTATTAACTGAAAAGTATTAATGGGAGATTTTGTAGCAAAGAGTCAAATACGCGGACGGTTGGTGCTAATTTTCAATACAATACCACTTAAAAATAGCTTTGAAAACAACTTTCCACAACTAGTAGGACCTTATATGACTAAATAATTCCTATGAAATTACTCTGAAGTGTTAATTTCAATAAATAAAAGTGTTATAGCCAGAAACAGTACACATTTAAAAAAAATATAATTTCTAAAATTAATTTTAAACCTTTTTGGTTTTTTCCTATAATAGTTATTGCAGATGACGTCACATGAGTTGTAAAAAGCAAACAAAAATTACAACAACAAAGTGAAAAACTAGAAGTGTCTTAATCATGTATTCCTTGGTTCATATTCTTTAAGCACTTTTCAAACGACCAAGAAGAATAATTTGCATTGCTTTATTTATTTTGATGAATAAAGAAACGTTTCGTTTATGATAACAAATTAATAGAACGCAATTAATAATAATAAGATTTTATTTGCACTAAAGGAACAGAATTACAAAAGTAGTTGTTTAAAGACCATTTGAGTTAATAATAATAACATTTGGTATCTACTGCAGGTTAATGAAATTTTAACTTTACTTTTAAAAATAAATCAAAAAATATTATGACAGTAACTGTTTGTTGTATGTCAGATTGGCAGGTTAAATGTTTTATATTATTCTGCAAGAGCGATTCAACTAAATTCGTTTATAATTATAAATCTCTAATTTAATGCATTTGACAGAAAAACGTAGGGACGCACATAGTCCTGGCCATTCAGCAAGGTGTAAAATTCATCCTTTTTTAACACTTCTTTTCCCAGGTGTTTTTTACGCATAGCTTTTTAAATAGGACATCTCGCTGTAAGGTGGAATGTATTTTCAGGTTCATCAGTGTTGCAAATTGAACAAATTCCATCAGTCTTACTTTTGAATGCTCGTACATTTATGTTAAGGAGACCTGCGCTGGCTTTAAAAATGAGTCATGATCACTTTAGCTTTCAGGCTGTCATCAAAGTATAGTGAATCATATGTTAAATTGGCGTATTCATCATTAAACTGTGATCTATGTGCCAAGCCCACATGATCCCAGTGTACTTTGGCGAGTCCTTCAATAACCTCATTATGTTTAGAATACCAATCTATATTCGGCACATGGAAATCTAATTCGACACCAGTAAATCTGAATAAGCTCAACCAGTCCTTTACCCAATATGTAGATACTAAGATTGTTTCATCAGCCAGAATTTTCGGTATGCGGCTATTTGGATACTTAAATACTTTTCAAATATAGTCAAAATGCATTTTCAAAGTATAAACGTGCATTTTGTTGATCTTTGATTCGAGGTGCAACATATAGTTAGGTGTGTTACTAGGTAGGCATAGCATTTTCTTAATGAAAAATCGTAGGAGTTTTTCGACTATATCATATTCATTTTGTCCCCAGATCTGAACGGCGCGCGTAGCACATAATCGACCGTGATGCTGCATCGAAAATGCTCAGTTTGTTGCTTTGAATATTATTATTATTATTTATTAATCAGAACATAAATGTTACATAATTAATCTTAACGCTACAGCTCTAGCATCAAAAGCTTATGGCTGGGGTTACATTATAATTTTTTTAAATATTTACTTATGACTATAGTATGATATGATATAATATGAGGGGAGAGATCGAGGACTTCAAGAGAGCGCGTACTATGCACTCTATTGAAATCCTCGATCTCTCCCCTGTTTTAGAAAAAAAAAATATTTTACAATTAAATGAATTTATCTAGTTTTAGGTATTGTAATAGGCAATATAAATTTTTAATGTTTTTTGATGATATATTTAAAAGAAGATTACTGACATTTTCTATGTTTAAGTTTTCACAAGTACCTACGTTTTCACAAGTACCTACGTTTAATGGTTCTACATACTATAATGTGATTGTTAGTAAATTATTTGTTTGGCAGAGCTGACAAGTGGGATGAGGTTCGTTCCTTAATAAGTAGCTGTGTGTTAACCAAGTGTGTCCTAGTCGGAGTCGCATAAAGCATCTGTTCATGATTGCTGAGGTTTCTGCAGGAGTTTCTGGGGAGCCTTCTGGGTTTATCGATGTGTAATGGTGTGTGTACCAGTTCCAACATTCCTTCGTTATCATGCGAAAGTTTTGGTTAATCAGTTTCTCTACGTCTCTTTTGGTGGGACGGTATTGGATGATGTCAGTGTTGGGATTTATAGATATAGCTTTCGCCTCTTTATCAGCTGCATCGTTACCATGAATATTCGTGTGTCCTGGGATCCAGATGAGTTTTAATTTATCTTTGTGTGATATGATGTTGTCACGGATATTACTTATCAGTGGTGTACGGCGTTTGATATTGCTTACAGCTTGTAAAGTTGATAAGCTCTCTGTGAGAATGATTGTTTTTTTCTTTGATAATATTGCTATCTTTGTGGCTTCTAGTATGGCAAGAGCTTCTGTAGAGAAGATGGAAAAATATGTTGGGACTTTTACGGCGGAGATAACCTCGCCGTGTTTGTTGACGATTGCGAAACCAGAGCCTTCACAGCTCTTTGAGCCGTCCGAGTAAAGCGTATTCCAGTTGTTATCGGGGTAGTTGCTCAGCAGTTCAAGGAAAAGTTGAGTATATTTTTCATTTGGTGTTGAGTTCTTCGGATATTTTGACAAACTTATGTCGATGGTATTGGGTGGTAGTAACCATGGGGGGTGTTTTTGTATGGGTACACATTTTACATTAAGCTCGATATCAAGGTTCCTTGCAGAGGCCACGGCTTTATATAATGTTGAAGGTTGTTTGGGTATTTTTTTCCGCTTCAAAATTTTGGCTATGTCTGAGTGGATTGGGGAATCGTATGTTTCGTAAATTTTCGGCATAAGACGAGTTGTTAGTAGATCCTTTCTTTCTTCTATCGTGTTAAATCCTCTTTCGGCTAGCATATTCTTGATTGGAGTGGTACGGATTGCTCTGAGGCTTGTTCTAATTGCTGCGTGGTAGGAAGGATGTAGAATCTTAAGGTTTGATGGAGCAAACTTGCCATATATTGTTAGTCCATATTCAATTTTTGATAAAAATATAGTTTTGGTTGTATTTATAAGTGTGTTGGAATGAACGAAGCTATTTCGGGATGATAAATATTTTAAGATATTAAGTCTAGGAGCTAGTTTGTTTTTTAATTCAGAACAGTGTTTTTTAAAGTTAAATTTACAATCAAACAATATTTTTAATATACTTAAATAGCTAACAGATTCAATGTTTACATTGTTCATTACAATATCAAAGCTGGGACATTTAAGTTTCCTGAAAACATGTAGATGTTTATTTTTATTTAATGATATTTTCGCTCCAGATTGTATACACCAATTACAAATTTCATTAATAACTTCTTTAAATGAGTTAATCGTTTGAGTTAAATTGTTACATCTAGACATTATGTACAAATCGTCAGCGTAGATTGAGTGATCAAGTTTTTTATATTTTAAAATTATTTCGCTTATGTCGTTAAAAGCAATAACAAAGAGAATGACCGACAGCGGAGATCCTTGAGGTATACCATTTTCGATAGTATGAATTTTTGAGAAAGTGTTGTTGACTTTCGATCTGAAAGATCTATTTTTTAAAAACGCTTTTATAAAATGGAACATTTTCGGACCAATTTTCCATTTGATAAGCTTATACAAGATAATATGGATTCCAATACGCTCGAAAGCTTTCCCGAAGTCTACGGAAACGATTGAGACGTGGTTCTTACATGAGAGAGCATTAGCTATAAATTCGTCTATATGGAGTAGTGAATCTATTGTGCCGCGGGTATGCTTAGAGGCTACCTGGTTCGTTTTTATAAATTCATTTTTCTCGATAAGCCAAAGAAGTCCTTTAGAAATCATCTTCTCTAGAATTTTGCTGGTGCAGGGAAGCAGAGAAATTGGCCGGTAACTATTTGTGTCAGAAGGTTGTTTATTGGGTTTTGGAATAGGGACTGTGGTGGCAATTTTCAACGAATGTGGAAGTACCCCTTGGCTGTAAATGCCGTTGAATAGTAACAACAAACGCTTTTTAATTTCATAAGGCATGTTTTTTATCATTGGATATGATATGCGATCAAATCCGTTTGTTTTACCTTTAACTGAGCTAAGGCAGCATTCAAATTCCAGTAAATTAAAAGGTAATTCTAATTGTTTGGCAGCTAGAGATAGATTATTATGGGCTGGTCTCAGGTTAAGTGATGACAGTTTGGCTTCTTGGAATTGAGTAGAGAAGTTAGAGTCCCTACTATAGAAAGACCAGTGTTTGGCAAAATGTTCGGCAATTTTGTTTGGATCCATTAAGGATTCAGAGTCGGTTTTAATAATTTTAATTGAATGTGGAACATAATTGCCTGTGGGGGTTCTTATGTCTGCCCAGATTTGTTTACCTGATGTGTTTGGGTTGAGATTCGTGGTGAATTTTTGAAAGCTTTCGTGCTTTGCAGCTTTGGCTTTTCTGCGGAAAATTGCATTGGATTTACGATAGTTGATAAGGTTAGATTCGCTAGGGTATTTTTGAAGTATTTTCCATAAGTGTTGCTTTTTTTCACGCAGCACAGCTAATTCGGAGTTCCACCAGGTGACGATTTTTTTAATTGGTTTACTTTTTGATTGGGGAATTGCCAAGTTAGCTGCGAACCGCAGCCCTTTAACAAACAATGCCGCTTCTTTGTTCAAGTTTGTTGATCGGGGTTTGTTCTCGAAATACTCACTTGACTTAATTTGGAAGAGGTTCCAATCGGCACAGTAGGTTAAAAATTTGGGAGTAGGTTTGGAGCAAGTTGATTGGCTTTTGAGGTTAACATTGATTAATATAGGGAAGTGATCGCTGTCGTGTAGAAAGTCAAATCTATTCGAGGTTGTGTGAGGTAGAATGTTAGGAGATGCAAGCGAAAGATCGACGTGTGTGAAGGTGTTGTGTGTGGAGCATTGGGTTGGCCTTCCATCGTTAAGTAGCGAGAGATTTGAGTTTATTAAAAAATTCTCAATTAGTTTACCTCTTGAATTGGGTGAGGGGGAACCCCAGAGGGGGTTCCAAGCGTTGAAGTCTCCAGAGATTATTAGTGGGGAGCTTATATGTCTCATAATGTCCTCCAAGTTCGATGATGAAAATGGTTGTTTAGGGTGAATATAGAGGGATACGACAGTTATTTTAATGTTAAGGTCAATTTCTACAGCTATAGTTGAGATGTTTGAGTTTATTGGTAGTAATGTGTGTGGAATCGACTTATGAACAAGAAGTCCAACTCCTTGTTTTGCATTTTCAATAGAACTTAGGTTATGAAAATAAGCTGAAAATTGTTTGGGCATTTTGACTGAGGAATTGTCATTATATGTGGGTTTCTTGCAGGGAAATATTTTCGGTGTCGATTGACATTGGGGCAGTTGATATGGTTGTCTGTTTTAAATTTGTTTTAGATAATAGGCTTGAGGGTTTATTTGTGTTGGTTGTGTTTAGAGGTTTGTTGTAGTTGGTAGAGGAATTTAGAAATTGTGATAGGTTGTTTGTTGAAGTGTTGAGAGAGGAATTTGAGAGGTTATTATTGTTATGAGCTGAGTATTGTGTTGTTGATGTTCTGGAAGATGATGGTGAGGGTGAGGGTGAAGTAGGATTGGGGGGTGTTAGGAATTGAGATTCGTTTCTCGTTGGAGTGATGAGAGTGAATGTTGAGAGAGTACCGTTGTTTTCAGCAGAATTTTGTGCTTTTGGTGTTGTAGAAGATAAAGGTGAGGGTACAATATTTGGTATTGGGTTTAAGGTATTTTGATTTACTGAAAGAGGGGGGAGGCCGCTTGATTTTTTTCTGTTTGCAAAACCGGTTTATTTTTTGTGGGGCTATTTGGTTGCAGGGTAGGTGTGAGGTTGTTTTTATTCGTAGAAGAGGAAGATGAAGAGGAAGAGGTTGAGATGTGTGATGCAGTTGTTAATTTATTAGAAACTGATTCCGTTCCGTTTCTTACAACGGAAGAGAAAGAAAGAGGTGGGCCGAGCGGGTTTTGTTCATTATAGATCTGCTTGGCTTCTGCCATGCTGCATTTTTTAGTGGTTTTTATTTTTAAAATTTCTTTTGCTTCCAGAAATCGTTTGCATAGTTTAGATGATGCTGGATGATTTTCTGTACAGTTAGCACAGTATGTACGGGTACAAATTTCAGGCGAGTGAGGTAAGGGGAGATTGCATGTTACACAAGTAAGGGCTAGGGAAATACTCCTCTACTTTAATATTATACCAACCTACGTTTATGGATTGAGGGGGGCGGAAGAGATCGAAGGTAAATAGTATTAACCCTGTGGTTTTTTGTGCATTATTTTCGGTTTTCTTAAATTTGAATACATCGGTTTGAAGGGATTTAACAAGTGTGAGCAGATTTATGTCTCGAAGTTGCGTGATGTATTCTTACGACGTACTAATAGCATCGGTTGCTTTTTTTAAGACAAATACGCTTATGGAAGTGAGAGGTATTTTGGGGTCAGTAGGTGTAATGATAATGAATTTAGGATTTTTGAAATTTGAGTGGAATGGAATGTCTTCAATGGTCTCACTATGGGAAATAGTATTTTTTTTAATTTTTTTCTTAGGTGGATCGGCGTGCTGATTTAACTCAGCAAACCGATTTCCCTTGAGCACATTTGGCCCGGAGGCCATTTTCACTTCTTTTTTTCACTGATTGGGTAAAAAATTTGAACACTTGTTTAATGAAAAAGGTAAATGGAAGGGGAAGGGGAAGAGAGAGAGGAAAGCGCGGAAAAAACTATGAGAGAGTAGAGAAAACAATCGAGAAAAACGATGTTGACGGCTCCGAGATCAGTCGGTGACTGTGCTTTGAATAATATTTGGGTTTTTTATGAACGATAGCCATGTCATATTTATTGCACTTTTTGAGCTCTCAAGTTTGGCTTCCAAATGTTTTTTGTATTTAAGATTGTAGGTAAGAACAACCCCGAGATATTTGTACTCGTTTACCTCTTCTATTTCCGTATTATTGATGTACCATTTTTCAGCAGCTGTGCGACGCACACCTTCTCGGAAAACCATACATTTAGATTTATTAAGGTCGACAATTAAGTTCCACTTAGCACAGTAAATTTCTAGCTTATCAATCATTTCCTGCAGCATCTTTGGGATATCTGAAAGGAGTGCCAGTTCATCCGCATAAAGAAGAACTTTAATCCATATGCCAGAAATATGTATGCCCCCAGGTAATTCATCATAAAGATCGTTTAAATAGATGCAGAACATTTCTGGGCTGAGCACGCATTCTTGTTTTAGTCCTTGGATAACAAATATAAAATCTGAGGTGAACTCACCCATATGGTAAGTTTGGTTTTATTATAGAGGAGTTACAAAGTTTGTAACATTTTTGTTGACATGCCAATAGACGACAGCTTATGGAACAAGGCATTGCGCGAGATCGTATTAAAAGCCGACTTAAAGTCAATAAAAAATGTATATACCTTTTTCATCTTCTTGAATCCTAGTTGAACTATGCTGTTTGGACTGAATATGTTATCCACTGTAGAAAATTCCCTCCGGAATCCAGCTTGAAACTCGTTGATAATGGTATTCTCATTCAGCCAACAGCTAATGCGGTACAGAAGCACACTTGTAAACATTTTGTAAATGGCATCGAATAACGACAGGCCACGATAATTTGAAAAGCAATTTTAATCTCCTTTTTTAAAAACTGGGACAATTACCGCATCATGAAAAGGGCTAGTGATAATTTCGTCATGGAAAATAGTATTGAAAAGTAACACCATTTCATTCTTAAAGCTGAGTGGAGCATTTTTGTAAAATTCGAATGGTATCCTATCCAATCCAGGGGCTTTGTTGTCTTTGGCATTGTCCAACACAAAACATAACTCCGTAAGAGTAATGGGTAGGTCGAGAATTGGGTCGGTAACGTAGGTGGCGGGTAAATTGCCATTGAAAATAGATCTTGTGAGGATAAGAGCTCTAGAAAATGATCGCAGATTGCCTCCAGAGTTAAATTTGAGCCTATTACCAGCCTTTTTCCTTGATTGTGTTTGCAGGAGCCCACCATTCCTTAGCATTTCGAACATTATTTAATTTCAACAATATTTTGTTGTGGTAGGCTAGTTTTTTTTCCTTACAAATCTTCTTAAATTTTTGGGCAATTTCCTTATATATTCGCTCGAAGTAGTCAATTTTGCGTTTTTGGAAAAGTCTAAGTGATTTGAACATTTTTTTCCTTGCATTTGAGCATTGAATATTAAACCATTTATTTTTGGGTCGAAATGCTTGTCACTGGGGATAAAATCAACTGAAGCGATGATTTTACTTTTAAGATGATCGGTTTTCGCATCAATGCTAGGAATCACTGCATATGCTCCCAAAACGTGATTTAATTTTATTTGGTATTCATGTTGTTTGTTTGGATTCCAATTAAGTTTGGGTGGTAAAGCAATATTGTTTGTTATCTCTGCCGTTAAACTATAAATTTTTAAACATAATTTAAAAATAAACAAGGATCTGAATAAGGCTTGGGTAACACAGTCAACTTATTTATAAATTTGAGTAGATCCACCGAATAGCAACAATAATCGCTTACCGATTTACCCATTGCACGTAGGAATGTAAATTGGCCATTTACGTCTCCGTCTGTTCTGCCATTTAGAATAATTCCTCCGCATTCGGCCAGTAGCTCCAATGATTTTTTACCTCTCCCATTTACACAACAATTATTTGATTTGCGATTAGGCAAAATAAGCGAATGATTTGATAAATCATTTTTATCAATCACCTGTGATATGCCCGTTCTAGCATTCAAATCCCCAAGCAAGCAAAATCCAATTTTAGTCCTACCGACCTCCGCCATCAATTCCTTTAATTTATTAAAATCTGCAGTCCATTTTGTGCAATTTAGATATTTTGAAATGAAATAAATAGTCTGTTGATCAAATTTAGCCTTGAGTAAAATGTTCTCACCAACATCAACGAATTCCATACAGTATTTTTGTTTGATTACCTTTTTATAAGCAAAAAGACAACCACCTACAGCACGACCAGGCCTTTGAGCTTTCTCTGCATCAATCCATCAGAAATAACATTCGTTTCATAAAAAAAATTATTTCGAATTCGTTAAAAAATTTATAAAAATTACCAAATAATTTATTACCTAAATTAACAACATTGTAGGATAAAATCTGACATACTTCTAGTTGTTATTGTTTTAAGTTCACCACATTGCCTTGCTCTTAGTATTCCGTCTAAAATCTTGCACTATCACATCATAGCTAGCATTTGTACGCCCCAACAGGTAAACAAGAAACAGTCTGTCATCTTCGGAGACTGCGATAACACCCAGCTCATTCCATTTGAATGCATTATCATCAACAATGAGAGTGGTGCCTTTGAACGAGCACTTGGTGTTTTTATTGGCCGCATGTATACTTTTTTAACCTGACGTAGGTAGTATCGCTGCGGTCGCTCGGATTCTGTGTAGTCACGTTGCACATAAACACCGATTCCACTGAGTTTACCACTGTTATATACGATATTATTAACTTGACTTACAGAATCTAATTCAAATAGGTAATCAGAGTTGGTTTCAATTGTTCTGGTGATTACTACATTCGTTTTGAGAACTCTGACACATAGGCCCATCATAGATTGTGATGCTTCAGTGATATTCCTGCATTTTAGGCCACTAACAACAACATTATTTCGCCGAAACTTTTGTTCAAAATATTGTAGTCTGTTTTTTATGTCACCTATTTGTTTACGAAGATGGATGTTTTCGTTTTTTACCATTGTGATTTCATTCTGTAGTACTCCGATGTCTTCTTTTTTGACAACATCCTCAAGCATACTTTTCATTTTCATGTCAAATGTATCCCAAGAAAAAACATCACCCATTGTAGAAGTATTAAATGGTTTCCTTGAGCCAGGAGGATGAATAGTATTTTTTGTTTTTCTGCTGCGCTTCGGATTCGGGTGAGAACTCGCTGCGGGTACGTTTAATTTGAGATGTTCTTTCCATGAACAGAATTAGAGGTTATGTCGTGAATGTTGCGCGCAAATAGAAAACAAGCAAAATATAAGTGATAAAGCATACAATTTATATTATTTTACTTTATCACTGTTAAAGAATTAATAAAATAGTTGATTATTAATTATAGATATTAATTATATTTATAAAATTTTAAGAAAATTAATTATTATTGAGGCAGATAAATAATTGACGTCTATTTGTTTCCGAACCAGAGTTGCCAACCAACTGAACGCAATTATTATAAATGTTTTTTTAATTGTTTGTTTTAAACATGTTTTTGTGTTTCAACACGATTTATTTTTCTGACTGTTGTTAATAGATTATATTATTTACAACCAGTGGCGGATCCAGAATATGGTCAAGGCGGGGTCCAACGATTTAAAAGTTAAGGTTTTCATAGATCTTAGCGAGCTAACTAAATAGTTCTTATTACGTTAACTGTGGAGCTAATTTTTCTCAAACCAATTCTATGAAAAATCGATTGTGTAACAACATCAACAAATATTTGAAACAACTTTTTAATAATAAAAATAATAAAGAATACATGGTGTGATATTCAGCGTTGCCCTACATCACTTGGTGACAAAAATGCATACAAAACAAATTTAGAAACATAAACAAACGTGGAGTGAACTACGTCACTCGGTTGTGCCAGAGAGATAGGATAATGAAATGCGGAATATCATACCAGTATTTTTTATACCATGCAACTTAAACTTTTTTTGTTATACTACAGGTATAACTTCAATTGCAGCCATTTAAAACGATGCGGATTTGAGTTGTCATTGCTTTGGCACAAAGCCAAGCAATGATAACTCGAAGCCGAAGATCGAGAACCGAGAAATCAGAACGAAAGCTAAACAGAAACACTCATAGCCGAGAACTCTAGGCATTTATAATTGTTTGCTACATACATTCCTCGCCACTTTAATACGATACCTCTTAGTTCTGTTTTCTGTCATTCATTGCTCCTAAAGTTGGCATCCTATACTCTGTTCAATTTATATTTTCAGTACATGTCTTATGGGAGATCCATGCACTACACATCCAAGTACACACTGCTGCTTGTGTGCCTTCCCCATGCACTCAACCCTCGTACTCGTGTGTGCTTTTACTCGTAAAATATACTAATTGAATCAGAGTTACCACTGCTATGTTTGTGGTAATTTAGTATGCTTATTACTGCAATCCTGTAAGAGCTTTAACATAGTACGAACTTATAGGCATCTCTATCAATTAGAGTGAAAGCCGGATGTCCTTCCTTCTCTATACTAAAATATAAATTGAACAGAGTATAGAGACTTAATTTTTTTAAAATCAAAGTTCATAATTGTTGTTATTTAAAGTTATAAGTAAAGTTGAATGCTATTGATTTAAGTATTAAAAAAATTATTTACTAAAAACCGTGATAATGCCATGTCATTTTAGAGAATTTTGATTGTTTTTATTTCAAACGTTACTTAAATTTAACGTATTAAAGGTATTTTTGATTATACAACAATTTTTTTAATAATGTTGAGCCACCTTTCTGCTCCAGAACTTCACACATCCGGTTTAAAATGGATATATTCAAAGTGGCCAAATAATTTAGCGAAATCGAGCTCCAAGCTATTTCGATGGCTTTGGTTAGTTCGGATATAGGTACTTGAATTTTGTTGTCCTGATTCATATATTGACGTGTCAACATCCCCAAGCATTTTCAAGATTGTTTAAATCCGGTGAGTAGGTCGGCCAACTTAATAGTTCCACATTTTGGCTTTCTATATAAGTTTAAACTAAACTGCCCGGTCTGTATGTATTGGCACGTTATCATGTTGATAACTCCATGGCACAGGTCCAAAAAGGGTACGAAAGTATGGAAAGGCCTCTTTTAATATACCACTATCAGTCAATGCATTCATTGTAGTGGACATAAATATTAGGAAATTGGCGCCCACACCATCACACCTCCATCTCTGATATGCAGCTCGACCAAGTACTGAGTTTTCTTGCGGAAGTGACGGAAATCGTAGCTTTAGCCATCGGGGCCTACCAAATTAATTTTTTTTCGTCGGAGAATACCACGAAATGCCACTCCAGGTCACATGTGTCCGTCAAAAATTAAGGCGTTAATCTTTTCGAAACGGCTTAAGTGGTGGTTTCTTCTTGATTTTAAGTCTTTTTATATATGCTTAGCTTCTGAAATAACACGACGCATAATTGTGAGACTTTGGTTGATACAACACTTTTTGATTTTTGCTAAAGAGTCGTGAACATTTGACGCTTTTCTTATTATAAGTCGTCTTCTCGCATTAGTAAGCACACTGCGTGTGCGGCCTTTGATTTTTTTCCATACTTAAAATCATTTCTTAAAAATCTGGATATAAGTTTTCGGCTCCTGTCGATTTCTTTTTAACTATTTTAGATAACCCAGGGTAGCGTCCTTATAAGATTTGATTTGTCATTTTTTGCCTCAGTTAATGCTTTTCGTCGGCCCATTTTATGTTTTATTTTAACAAACTGTCGAAATTAACAAATTTGATCAATGAAAATTTTGAGTCCGCGTGTCAAAGATAAGAAGAGAATCAATCTAAATGCATATTCTATTCAAGTTGCCCGAAAATGTTTTTTAATTTCGACACAAAGTGAAAAAAAACATGTAACATAATTACATATTGTCAGGTGAAATTAACAACTTACAAAATATTGATCGAAAAGAAACTAACCGTCATATTATCATATTAATAGTTAATTAAGTTAACGTTTCAAATGCTCAAGGGGGGACGGGGTGATCCCGACACGAACCGCCCCTCCCCCCGTCGATCCGGCAGTGTTCCCAACACACTTTCACTTGCATACTCATACAACTATTTATTAAGATATAGGTACACGTATTTTACTTTCATCAAACGATCGTATTTACACTTTCAAAACTCAAATTACAATGGCTCATGTCTATATAAATCAGTTGCCCCATTTTGTTTTTTATTTAATCCAGTATACTTTGATCGGAGTAAAACGGCTTATTTGAATTTAAAACAGCTTTTATTTGAAAAATGTTTCGGGTAAAGTTTTTATGTCAGTTAAATCGTTGTTCCAAACGGAAGTTTTTTTTTAATTCTTTTTTCGTTTGGAAAAGTAAGGTTCACATAGTTCAAACAAAATTACAGATTCCATTTTGATAAAATGCCTTATGTCAGATAAATTAACAACCTTAATGGGAAACCGGCCGAAGTATACATAGCATTTTACTTCAAATAAGATTTTATTTTGGAAAAGTGGCTTAATTGTACTTAAAAGTGTCTTCCTTATCAAAAAACCGAAACTTTAAGTTTTTGTAAAGCGCCTAAGTTACACATAAGCCAACACAAAATTAGACAAAAAATGACCCTGTACTTAAGACGCTTTACCAAATGCAAGTTTTTAAATAGTAGGAATGAGTCGACCAGTGCCATTGGACGAAAAGAAAAAGAATAAGATATAAGTTTATGTATTTAATAGAAGGGAATATTTATATAGTCAGTTAATTAATATTAGAAAAAGTATTTGCGGTGTTCAGTTGGTTGCCATGCTGTGATATAGTGATATGTAACGATTATGTGTAAGCCACAATACTCCCCCTCGTTACGTGATCAAAGGCTGCACGCCAAGAATCTGGAGACACTTCCAGTGTTTAAGACTAGCCAGAAGTTTCACTAAAATGTCCGCTTGCATGTCCTCAGTCCTCAAATAACAAAGATTAATGTTGTTAGTAGGCAATGCTTCCCGCACGAACTGGTGTCGTACGTCGATATGTCTGAGCTCCAACGTTGTCAAACAGAACTGACATATCATTCACAAGTGACTCAAATCCGAATGCTCTGATGAATATTTGCAAGTAAAAACCTACTCTTGCTGATTATGTCAGCCTCATGTAGAGGAAAGCGCCACGGTCCTCTGTATGCGCGACTTCCAAGTAATAACGCCCCTAGCAATTATGAAGGCATATCCGGTATACGAACGTCTTGAATTCGGGCAGTTCCCCCAATCGGCACCTACCAAACCTGTCAATGGAGCTTCCGAAAGAAGCATAATTCACACCAATATTCTTGGTGCCCTGAAGGCAGGGTAAGACTCGCTTATCAGCAATCCAATGCTCCTGCATACAAATATCGTTGAACTGACTTAACCGGCTAACAGCGCAAGCTGGGGACGAGTACCCATAGCCAGGCACATAACTGATCTTACAAGTTTACGATATGGCACCTTCTTCTAATCATTGATGTCTGCTTCCTTCCTACAGTTGTTCGGAATTCTAATGCATTGAAGTAGAGACCAGTTTAATATCGTTCATACCGAATCGCTGCAGCACATCAGTAATATAACCTCGTTGATATATAGAACATCCGTCAGCTCTTTTTATGAATTCCAAACTTAGGTAACATTGAACCTTGCCAAGATCCTTAAGTGCGAAAGTTTTTAATAAGCTATCGTTAAGACGTTTAACATCATTTGGATTCCGTGAAATGACACGGATATCATCCACGCAGACAACGACAATCAACATATCTCCTCATGAGGCACGAACGTATACACAATTGTCAGACCTATTTGGATGTAAATCAAAATTTTGCAATTCCTTATTAAGTCTCTCATACCATCAGTGTTTCGCCTGACAGAGACCATATAGTGCCTTCTTTAATAAACATGCCTTGTTGCCATGTTGAATTTCAGATAAGATCTCCTTGGCTTTCCTTTTAATTGCAACATCCTTTTCGTTCCTTAGGATAAACTCAGAGACTCTGTCGTCATATTTGGGACATCAATAAAAATCTTCTCGGAAAGTCTTCCATTTAGATACACAGCGGTCATATCGAACTGGTAGATAGTCATTCCATATTGGGACGCGATAGACATAGCCAAACATATGGAACTCTATCCTGTCACAGGATCGAAAGTCTCATCAAAATAAATCTACCCAAGGCCGTTAAGCGAAACCCCTAGCAACAATTCTAGCCTTTCTGCATTCAAGAGTTCTATCTGGTGAATGCTTGCTTTTAAGAACCATCCTGCTACCAGCTGCCATGGCATCATACCATTCTCTAGCATCGGAACCTGAAACTGCTAAGTTAAGATCTACCTCGGTCAACAGGCCATGTTCAAAAGCGAAATTGCTTACCTCATCCGTCCTACGCTCCCTTCTTGGCCTTCCAGGCAAACCAGTCTTGATTTTTCTGGGTCTCCCTGGAACTCTCTTGACAGACTCAGTAGATTGATCCTCTTCCTCTGCGAATTTAGATTCTTTAGGATCGGATTCCATCTCCGTTTTGTCGGAGATCACGGGAAGCATCTGAGTATTATTATCGACAATCATGTTGTCGCTTAAATCGATCAGTGTGGTTGAGATATCTAACATTTGTTGCTGATTCTCAGTGGACATTAGTAAGGAACCCTCCGAGAATTTGATATCTTGTGAAATTACTACTTGTTGTTTGTCTGGGATCCATGTCCTTTATCCCTTATTCTCGTTTGAATAACCGATAAATACACCTTCGTCTGATTTGGCATCAAGTTTATCTCTATTTGATGTTCTTTCCAGAACAAACAGCTTACAACCAAACTCTCCTAAATTATTAACATGGGGACGCTTACCAAAACGTACCTCGTATGGCGTTTTCCCATTAAGTGATCTCGAAAGACTCCGATTTGTAATGTAATTCGCAGTTGCAAGAGCCTCAGCCCAAAAAGTTTTCGGCAGGCCTGACTATACGAGAAGACATCTCGCCATCTCCACTAGGATCCGGTTCCTGCGCTCGGCGACACCATTCTGCTCAGGACTTTAAGGAACTGTCAGAATTCAGGAAAATGTCGAATAAGTTGTTTCTGTATTCAGTGCCATTGGCCGACTGTAGACTCTTAACAACACGCCCACTTCTTTTTAAAGCAGCGCCTTTACATATCGAAACTTCGTTCTTCTACGTTAAAACTCGAACTTCACCCTATCTGGAATGACCGTCTATAAACGTGACGAAATATCGTGCCATTCCAATAGACTTCGTCCTCATCGGTCCGCATACATCGGAGTGTATGAGCTCGAGAAATTGTGAGGTATGAGTCGACCGCTTGGGAAAAGGAGCACGAACCACATTTACCTGTATACACGTTCCACAGTTGAAATTCTCGGAATTTCCAACGATGTTAGTTCCCTAAATGTTTTTCTTACGGATGGATTCTTTAAGATCCTTGAACTAAAATGCCCTGGGCGGCGGCAGTGTCACAATTGCAAATTTCCGCCATTCGAAGAAGTAGTCGACGAGAGGCATTTTTCGCCACTAGTATGAACAAAATATGATTTAGATTTTTCGCATTTTGCACTTAAAATAATGTGCTCATCTCTGTCAATTACCCCTTCGGATAGGGGAACAATAAAGAATATACCCGAGGTAAGGCATGTCTGTTGTAAGAGGCGACTAAAGTTCAACCTTCGTATATTGAAAGTGAACGCATACATAAATATGCAATGATTAAAACAAATAGATACATTACCCCAGGTGGCAATCCTGCAGAATCCACCCTCTTCCGAGGTGGGCCCTACGGATTCTGGGGAGAGGCAATTATTGCATTTAATACATCCCTTCATAAAAAAATAAGGGTTGCTCGATCACCTCCATCCAAATCAAGTAACAACGGTAAGAAGTGTTCGCTGGTAACGCCAGATGCCCGAGTAAAAAGGGACTCAATGAAAACAGAAATTCTTAAAAAAGATAATAATGAACTTCGTCAAAAACTTGATGAAGTTGTAAAACTTTATCAGGAGCTAAAGAATGAAATTGATCTTCTTCGTAAAGAAAATGAAGTGCTGAAAAACAAACACCACAATTACAAGAAGACTGGTAATTCGCAAGCGAAAAAGTTATTTTATGAGACTGATGAAGAAGAACTAGCTCGCGAAATAGATAAGGCAGAGAAAATAGACCATATTTACAAAACTAAAACAATCAACAATATTGTTGTCAAAATCGAACCTTTAAGAAAGGGTTCAAGACGGATTCCGCAATGTAAACGCTGTCAAAAATTCAATCACACGCAACCTTAAAAAAGAACATAGGTGTGTAAACTGAGCCGGAAATCATTTTAAATACTGCACCTTAGTAAGCAAAAGTGCAGCAACATGCATAATTTGTAATAAAAGTCATCCGACCAACTATAGAGGCTGCCAAGTAAAAAAGCAAGTTTTAGGACCCCTAAGAGGTTAAATGCCCAAATACCCAACACAACCAGAGCTAACACCAGAGAAATGTAGTGTAAACACATATGCCCAAATAAAGGCTAAGAACATGCCTTTATAAAAAGATACTGCTGGTGAGCCAATCACGAACGTCTCAAACATAATCCTTTCGAAAATTGAGAAGCAATATGGAACAAAAAAACTTATATTTGATAGGCTAACTAAACTCGAAAACAGTTTTCGGCCAAACCGCCCTAAAAAAAACATCATGAAAAAGCTCAAAATAATTACTTGCCAACGGATTATGGCAAAAACTTGGAGAACTAGAAATGTTTATGAATGAGAAAGATATTGATATTTGTAAGATATCGGAAACGCATTTCAAGAAGTAATCAAACACGCAATCCATCCGTCGAACAAAGCAAGATTTAGGGCATCTTTATTTATAAGAGAATGCATCAAACACACGATAGGCCAAGAAATAGAGACTGAATCAATGCAATTAATCGGCGTACAGGTGAGAACTCGGAATGTTGTATTGAAGGTGTCTTCCATATACTGTCCTCCACGATGTAAAATTGAAAAGAATGAATTTATGAACGTGCTAAGCTTACTTAAACAAAATGTTATCATTGGTGGTGACTTTAATCAAATGGGTCGAATGGTCTACGAAGTGGGAATGCAAAATAATTGCGATTGTCATTCGACTGGCAAGCCGATTTACTGGCCGACTGGACAAGAAATAAAAGGTTTAGTAAAAGAGAAACGAAAAACATGTAAGAAATGGCAAAAACTCGAGTTCCTCAACACAAGGTAAATTTAAATGGCTTGTGTTGTTTACTAAAAAAAGACGATAGAAAAATTCAAAAATTCTGAAGTTGGAAATTATCTTAAAAGCTTGACAGCTGAAAAACAATCCAACTACTCACTCTGGAAAGCTGTTAGAGTAACGAAGAAACCAAAGCTCTCAGCGCCTCCGATTGTGACGATGAGAATGAATCAAAACAATAATCTTGGCTGTAGGTTGGTCAGAGACTGACTTGCTCAAATTGGGGAAAAAGCGAATGAGGTGTCGAGTCCCAATCAAGAAGCAAACCCATCGTGGGAACATCAACTTTAAATAAATTACTTTGAGTTTGCAAATTGATGTTCCCACGACTAAGTTAATTTAGTTTTTCATGTTGGCAAGTTTGAATGGAAACTTTACACCACATACTCCTTCCCTTTTTTGAGAAGAAATCTTTATTTTATTTTATTAAATTTATTTTACAATGTTTTATAAATGTAGTATTATTATTATTTTTTGTTTGTATTTAAAAAGAATTAATTTTTGGCTTTTATTATAACAATAATAATACACTTTTGTTTAGGTGTATGTATTTTTAAATAAGGGCAAGTACATATAGGTATTATATTTTCCCAATTACAATAATCATTTCAATCTGTGCTTAATAAGAAAAAATCTCTTTTTTGTATGTTTAAATGCATTTTAGCTTTTTATTTGATAGTATTTACTATCTTAGTTTGTTATATGTACTATATTAATTCTTAGTAATATGTAGTATGCTGTTATAAATATTCCTAGGTTTATCAATAGATTTACTTCATTAATAAAATTTGCATTTTGAATATGTACATTATGTACATAAATAAATGTATCTTCAATGTAAATTTATATAAATATATATATTTTTTTTTTTTTTTACTAAAAATTTTAAAAAAATATTGCTTTATTATTATTTCAACAGCTAAGCATTTTTTTTAATATTTAAACATTTTTGTTAAGTCTTTTGTTTTTGGATATACAAAATATGCTTTACGATTTGCTTTTTTGTTATTTTGTTATTTTGTTTGTTTTTTTTTTCGATTAACATTATCTTATATTCTATTTCATATAAGTAGGTACATTCTTAATTTAATATTATTTTTCTTTTTTTTTAAATTATTTGTTTCAATTTTTGCTTATAAATAGAAATATTACAAAGGATAATTTCAACAAATTTTATTTATTTGTTTCAATTTTTTCTTATACATAGAAATATTACAAAGGATAATTTCAACAAATTTTATTGCTTATTTTTGTTTTAATTTCCATTTCACCTCTCCTTTATTATTGGCAGATAAACAGCGCTGTTTCAACATTTAAAACAAAATTCAAATAACTGTATGTGTTAAGTTTTTCTATCACTTAGAATCACTAATATTTTTAGATGTACCTATGCAAACAGATGAATACCAGACAAAAAGCGTATTACATACGAGACAAGGGAAGACAAATCACGCTCCTGCTTACTAATCATAAGCTGATCGGTTATATTTTTTTCGGTTGACTTTAGATAGTCGTTCAAAACTTCGAACTGGTGGTTTAGTTGGACAGTTGTACGCTTTAGAATGTTGGTAGTTCAGTCAGCTATAGAAATTTGTTTTTCAGTAATTCTGAGAAATGCTTTTCGTTCGTTTGAATTTTAGTTATTTGTTCTTTTATATGGGTCGCATATTCGTTATCTAAAACTCCAAACAAACCGTGGGCTATATTTTCAACAATGTCAAATGGAGAACGCCTTGCTCTTGGTCTCTCGTACTTTTCGGAATTGAAGGAATACATTATAATGTTGTTTTCTTCTATAATATCTAGTCGATGTCGATTGGCTCCAACTGTTGGCATGCAATGTCGCCGATGTAATTCTTCATTCGTACAATTTTTTTCCATACGACTTATGTATTTCTTCAGTTCTCCGAGCTCATGCCAATATGTTGACATGTTGTAATAAACGTAAATAGTCCAATGGCTACTTATTACTCTTACATTTCCAATGCTGTCAAAAAATACTCCTACAGCACAACCCAGCCGATGTACGCTTACTTTTTCATTCTCTTGTGCCATAATGAAGAATGATGTTAAAATGGTATAGTATAAGGATGTAAGCAAAAGTAATAATATGCCTTGATTTCGCCACATTTTCCGTAATGTATTTGTATCCGAATCTAGAACAAAAATGGAAAACATGGCTTAAACCCCCTTTTTTTTGTAAAATAGGTAAGTGTTTTCAAAAAAAGGCTTGAGTCTATTGTTATGAACTTTTTCTAGTTTCGTCCCTCTTAATATAGTTGTATTAATATCGTTATGAATTTGTCTTACTTCAAAAGTTCCTGAGAACAAGGAATATAACTTGTTTTTTCTAGCCATGTCCTGAAGGAGAACTTTATCTCCTACCTTAAATGAATATGGGTGAATTTTTTTATCATAATTCTCTTTCGATTTAGTCTTACTGTTTTCTAAATTTATTCTTGCTTGTTGATACGTTATTTGTAATCTATGCCTTAAGTGAAAAAAATAGTTTTCGTCATCGTAAATGGGAGCAGGATATTTTTTTAATACCATTTGGTATCTCGGAGGTAAAACCAAATAACACATCCATCGGTGTTAGCTTTGTACTAGCATGAGGAGTGTTATTGTGGACAAACATGGCTTTACGAAGCCATGTATCCCAATCAGCTGGATAAGCACTCGAAAAGGATCGTAAGAATTCTATCAGAGGACCATGATTCCGTTCAAGTGCTCCATTAGTCTGCGGATGATATGCCGTTGTTTCTAGTTTGTTTATTTTTAGAAATTTGCACAAATTTTTGAAAAGGTCGCTGCAAAAATTAGATATGCCCATTGCTCTTGCTAGTAGAATTTTAAGTCCAATAGAACGTCGGTATTCTACAATCGAAAGAGAAGCATTAGCTATGGGCATATCTAAGCTTTCTTTTTTCTGAGACAGAACAGCCCCTATTTTGGTTCCACTAGCGTCAGTGGAAAGGTCAAACTCCTTACCAAAGTCTGGATATATCAGAACAGGTGGATTAGTTATTTTTTTTTTCAAAATATTAAAAGATTTTTCACATTCTGCATTCCAACAGAATTTTCTATCTTTACGTGCAATATCTCGTAGTGGCTTTTCATACTTGGAAAAATTTGGAATGCTCCTTCTATAGAAATTTACCATCCCTAAGAATGATTGGATTTCCTTAACTTTTGTAGGGTACGGTATTTGATTGATGCTTTTTATTTTCTGGTCGTGTGGAAGGACTCCCATTTCAGTAATTTTATAACCTTCGAAAACAATCTCTCGTCGGAGAAAATGGCACTTTCGAGGTTGAAGTTGCAGATTGAATTTTTCTAAACGTTCTAAAATTGAAATCAGTTTGTTGTTATGATCATTTTAATTTTTACCGTACACAACAATGTCATCTAAGTATACAAAACATTTAACTCCTTGTAGACCACTAAGAATATGATTCATCAGGCGTTGAAAGGTAGCTGGTGCTCCTTTCAAACCAAATGGCATTTTGTTTAACTCATAATGCCCAGTACTTGTACTAAAAGCCGTTTTTGCTCTATCGACTTTATCTATAAGTACTTGATGATATCCGCTCGCTAGGTCTAATGTTGAAAAATATCTGCTGTTGCCTAACTGATCAAGAATATCGTCAATTCTAGGTAACGGGAAAGCGTCACCAATTGTTATATCATTGATTTTCCGAAAGTCTAAGACTACTCTGTATTTTCGAATACCACTTTCGTCAGCTTTTTTAGGAACCACCAACAGCGGACAATTCCAAGGGCTTTTGCTATCGGTCACAATTTTATCTTTATACATTTGATCAATTTGATCATTTATTATTTGCCTATGTACCTAGGGTAACCGGTATTGTTTTGTATTTATAGGGACTTTGTTATTATCAGTTGGAATTTTGTGATAAATTGCAGTTGTATACGGAAGTTGTTCTCCTTCAAGATGAAAGATATTGGAAAATCGTTCACATATAGCTTGTATTGTAGCTCTTTCTTCGGGATTAAGATCTTCCCGGAAATTAAGTTCTTCAACCAATTTTTTGACTCGATTTTCATCTTCATAAACACTTGAAGATTGAGTATTAATAGAATAAATAGAATTTTGTGAACTTTCTGCATCATCCTTTGTTAATTTTCTTAGAATAAAACTTTTATTTCATCGGTGCTGATATTTGCTAAACTTATTACTATGGAACCGTTTTTTACTTCGCCAACGGATGACGCTAGGTAAATTTGTGGGCTTATTTCATGAGAGTGACACACTAGTTCAGTACCTTCAGCAATGTTGGTTGGACATTTGAAAAATACTTCTTTGCCAGAAGGTATGGTAGTAGTGATTCTCGTAGTGACCACGTTATCAATAATTTCTATTGGATCTGCGGGTAGAGACGATTGAGATACTGATTCTGTTTGATAAGTAGATTGATCATTTTTAGAAGGGGACCCTTTGGGAGAAAATGTGATTATTTTTTTTTTGTAATTTCGTTGGATAAATAGAACCATCATCGTGCTAAGAAGATTGAGAAACCGTGTAATTGGAATCTTTGATTCTTTCAGCAACTTCATCACCTTGCGAAGGTGACTCCGGGGAAGATTTAACGATGGGCAGCTCGTTTTTTGGAACTTGTTTGTGTATAAATTTCAAAAGTCTATTTGGGACCTCAATATTCGTATACTTAAATAATATATCCTGACCTAAAATACCATCACAATTCAAATTAGGAATTTTTTTGGTGGCATGTAGCTTACAGCTGATAGGCGGTTCTAGTAAAATTTTTGCTTCAATAGAGCCGAGTGTAGTGCCCTTTGAATAAATTCCATTTATGACGATGACTGATTTAAAATTGCATCTGTACTCAACGCGTCTTCGTTAATAATACTAATATCTGATCCCGTGTCCACTAAGAACTTCAATTTTTTATTTATACCTATATCAATTGGAACTTCAACTATACCGTTTTTAGAGTATTCATGGCATTTTTTGGGTGCGTCGTCGGATGATTGAACGGTACTTTCTATCACCCGACAATTATTTAGTTTTTTGGATTTGTGGCGTTAGTTTTTTCATCCCAACGTTTTTTCGTATAGCAATTTGAAATACTACTCGTATGTCCCACCCTTAAACAGAAGTCACATTTTCGCTCATTGACTCTTGATTGATAATGATTTACATTCGAATTTGTTGCCATGACAGATGGCCTTAAGTTTGCATTTTCATATATTCGGTTTGGTCTACTTTGACCTTTGCTGCAACTAACATTATTATGTCCGTACACCCTACAGATTGAACAAAAGGGAGTGTTTTGTCTTTTTTTACAATCTTGATATGTGTGATTATATTTATTACAGAAGTTGCATTTGACCCTCTCATTCCTTGTAAAATATGCGTTTGCAACAAGGGATTTTGAAACGGTTGTTGTACCCCGCTGTTTTGTAGCCCTGTTGGAAAATAATTTGGATTTTGAAATGGCCAATGCACTGGATAATGATTTAAACAATTGGTCTCAAGCTCCAGCTTTAAAAGGCTTTCACACAAGTTATTTACCGTTGTTTCCTTAGACATTAAAACATATTGTCTAATCATTGGGTTTGATACCCCTGACTTAATAGCATACGTTGCTGCTAGTTCAGAATCAGTCACCAGAGCTTTTGAATCTGCAGGAAATTGTTCCTGTGCAGCACTCTTATATTCGGCTACTAAATTTTTCACCCTCAATAGAAATGAACTTAAAGTTTCTATTGGAAATTGTCTACACTGTCGAAGATCGTACGACAATTGAATATATGTTTTTCTGGGCAGAAAATGCCCTCGAAGTTATTTTTCAAACTCTTCGAAAGTTTTGAAGCTACAATTTTGCATAACCAAGTAAGCATTACCTCGCAATTTTGTGAGGATAAGGTGGCAGAAGGTTGATTCCTGCTCTTGTGTAATGCAAGCTTTAACCTGTCTGCAACAATTCAAAAATGCTTGTAGCTCTGAGACCAAATTTATTGTTTGTTCTCCATTGAATACCGGTATGAGATTAGAAATTCATTGTATCATAGCGCTTTGTTGATTATTTGCTATAAAAGAATCGTCAGAACAAAATGTTTTGCTCCCATGATCTCCTGATTGTTTGTGCTCGGTACTCATTTTAATAACAGAAATGGTGGCACTTGAACTAGATTTAGGGGAGTGATAATTATAGCTCTCAAAATATTCCAAATCTAATTTGAACAACTCTGTTTTTTCTGGCAAATTACTTCTTTGTGAAGGGCTACTTTGATTTTCAAATTTTTCTACTAAATCTAATAATTTTTTATCTAATTTCTTATTGTCTAACACTAATTTTCTTAACTTACTTGTCCTTCTATCGTGTCTCATGGTAGCTTTTCCGGATGGTAACCTTCTTATGTCTAATGATCTTCTCTCGTCTTCTTTTCCGGAGCTGTCTTCTTCTGATGTTTCCAAAAGTTGATTATGGATTTCAGCTCTATGTTGAACTATTGTTTGATTTAAGTCTTCTTCACTGGACATTTAATATTTTATACAAAATGTTTTGTTTGTTTTTATGTTTGTTTTTATGCACACATATATGTAGATAAATGACACCATTTACAAAATATATTTATTTTTATTTGTTAACCTTGTTCATAGGCATACGAGTATCATTGCACTGTTAGAGTTCGGCCCGAGTTAAATGTTTTTTTTTTTTTTGGTTTTTTTTTCGGAGCGATCGAGAATGAAAGAAAAAAGAAAAAAAAAAGTTTATTATACTACTCAGCTACTTCTTTATTTACTTTCGTTTTTTCCGGCTGCGCCAATTTGTGACGATGAGAATGAATCAAAACAATAATCTTGGTTGTAGGTTGGTTAGAGACTGACTTGCTCAAATTGGGGAAAAAGCGAATGAGGTGTCGAGTCCCAATCAAGAAGCAAACCCATCGTGGGAACATCAACTTTAAATAATTTACGTTGAGTTTGCAAATTGATGTTCCCACGACTAAGTTAATTTAGTTTTTCATGTTGGGAAGTTTGAATGGAGGCTTTACACTACACGATCAAGGATGATCAAAATGAATGGGCAAAAAGCGACAAATAGAAAGCAAACGTTTTCGCGGATTACCTGGAGAACACACTTAAACCTTTTGATGGGTCAGGACTCAAGGAATATTTAAATATAAATTGTAACTTAAGCGTAAATTACATAATAAGAAATATTACCCTTGCTGAATTACGTAGAGAGATAAGAAAGCTAAGTATAAGAAAGCTCCGGGATATGACTTAATTACGGCCGAAGTTCTCAAAATGCTTCCTAGAAAAGGGTGTAACGAAGTTACAAATTCAACCTAACCACAGCAGCTTCACAATATCTCCACACAACACATACATTCATCAACCAGCTAACAAATTCTCTATAACAACAGCAGCTTCCCAATATACCGCACACACCACATATATTCATCAATTAGCCAACTGCTACTTCAATTTGAATACAATAAATCCAAACTCATAACAGATGTACAGAGGCTAGCAGACACGTGACCATACTATTTATGATGAAAACAAAACAATGATCACCCAATCAAAATCACGCCATATTAATTACATGGGTTGAGTTTTTTTTGTGTTTACTATTCACACTTTCTGCTTACAGGAATTTATTAAGAGAAGGTAACATCGGAGTTGAAAAGTAAGAACTTCTGCCTTGAGTGGCATTGTACCAATCCGGTGTACACAAGAGGAGTGTCTAGAAGCAATAAGCTGAGCGCGTAGTGCACTAGCTAAGAATTTCGTAATTGTTTGGCCTTGTGCCGCAAATTTTGTGCCTTTCGTTTCGACCAGGGCCGGGGACTCCATCCCACTAAGCTTTGTGCCTTTGGTTTCGACCAGGGCCGGAGACTCTATCCCACTAAACTTTGTGCCTTTGGTTTCGACCAAGGCCGGGGACTCTATCCCACTAAACTTTGTGCTTTTGGTTTCGACTAGGGCCGGGAAATCTTTCCCAACCTATATTCGACCGTTAGTTTATTTTTAAGGGTAACTATTGTAAAGAATATATTTATATGAAATACCGTGTTATAGTATTTTTGATTAAATTTAATGTAATTTTTAAGGAATTAATAAAGGTTGATATTTAACGGAGTTCTGAACCCTTCATGCACCGAGTTTTCATTGCTTCCTTCGGTTAGACCTTGGACCCGCTGTCGCTACCTAGACTCTAAATTAAAAAAGCATCATAATGGATAATTAATCTTCTTTATATAATAAATGCCACTCTAAGACTAAAGTAAGTTCCGAGCCAATGGAAGGTTGGCAAGTTATAATGGTTCTCAAACGCGGAAAACCATCACATGATAAGAGACCTTATAGATCCATTTCGCTTCTGCCCGTAATATCTAAGGTCTATGAATGAATATTACGGGAGTGCCTAGAAGCAAACTGCTGAGTGTGTAGTGCTCTAGTTAGGAGTTTCGTAATTGCTTGGCCTTGTACCATAAATGTTGAACCTTTGATTTCGACCAGGGCCGGGGACTCTATCCCACTAAACCTTGTGCCTTTGGTTTCGACCAGGGCCGGATACTCTATCCCGCTAAACTTTGTGCCTATGGCTTCGACCAGGGCCGGGGACTCTATGCCAACCTATATTAGATGGTTAGTGTATTTTTAAGGGAACTATTGTAAAGAATATAGTTGTATGAAATACCGTGTTATAGTATTTTTGATTGAATTTAATGCAATATTTAAGGAATTAATAAAGTTTGATATTTAACGGAGTTCTGAACTCCTCATGCACCAAGTTTTCAGTGCTTTCTTCGGTCAGACCTTGGACTCGCTGTCACTACCTCAGCTCTAAACTAAAAAAGCATCACATTTTGGCACCCGAGCAGGGACTTAGAAGGTTCAACCAACACCCACCACCGACCGAACCGAAATCTTTTACATGCAACACCGGCTGCCACAGCTGCCGTTAAACGTTTTCTCCGAAAAGCCTTTGGAAGATTCGTTTTTTTATTTATTCTTTCGATTGCCCATTAACCTTCGAAAAGTCTCACCGAACCTCTGCCGCCGCCGTCTGGAAGCAGTTCAATTTTTTAAGATGGCCGACACAGAAGAAACACAAGCTAATGAGTACAACCCCTATAAGAATCTGGGACTTATTTACTTCTTTAAGAAACCCGAGCTCATCGAAGTATTGTCGATCAGGAATTTAGATACCAGTGGCAGCGTTCAAACTCTACGGAAAAAAATGAGTCAACACTTCAAAGAACTCCGTACACATAAGTCAACTCAGAACTTATGCGAGGAATGGGAAGGCATTGTAGAAGACAGGAACAATGCAAAACCCGCCGACGACTTAGGGCCTTCTGGATACCCGCCGTATAAAAGTCATGTAAACATTCCTGTTCAGCCGCCGCCGCCTAGGACCCCAATGTTCCTCACCATACCTGAGTCGAGAAAACCGTCCGCCGTATCTACCCCGATATATCAGACTTCCGGTGCTCCAACGTATCAAGCTGCATACAATCCTGTTTATCAACAACCCTATTACGCGCAAATCGCTACGTCCAAGTCTTCATATCAAGACCCAGTGCCACCTCCAAGATTTGAACCGCACCCATCAGCTAACCGACTCACGCATGAGTCAACATGGTCCGCGATTGGGGCTTAAGGTTCGACTCAGCAGGCAATGCACAGGAATTCTTAGAAAGGCTGGCCGAATTAACAGGTTGTTACAATATCCCACCTAACGATATGCTGCAGACACTACCAGAGACTGTTTATAGGAAGCGCGTTAGAGTGGCTAAGGATAAAGGAGATAGCTTTTCCACGTGGGATCATTTTCGAGAAGCATTGATCAGCCACTTTCCGGCTAGGTATTTGCATAAAAGTGAGAAAGCTAAAGATTATATCCTGTCCGCCCAATATCTAATAAGCCAACACCCCCGTATCACTGTCACCGGGAACATTGATCGGATATTTGACAATATGAGGCCCGAGTATAGGTAATACATCCGCCGCCATTATTTCAACACCTTGGACCAACCGGCCAATTTAGCCGAAGAATTCGAGTCAATTAGGAACGTGGGGCGAAAAACACGCCCTTGCTCAACACCTGCACCTCTAGTACCACCGGTGTCTCGTAGTTTGCCAGTAGCAGATCGACACGACCGATACACGCACTACTGGAATTGCAAGCAAAAAGGCCACCGAATAGTTCTCAAACGAGGATAACCATCATATGATAAGAAATCTTATAGATCCATTTCGCTTCTGCCCGTAATATCTAAGGTCTGTGCATGAATATTGCGGGAGTGCCTAGAAGAAAACTGCTGAGTGCGTAGTGCACTAGTAAGGAGTTTCGTAATTGTTTGGAATTGTACCATACATTTTGTGGCTTGATTTCGGGCAGGTCCGGGGACTCTATCCCACTAAACTTTGTGTCTTTGGTTTCGACCAGGGCCGGGGACTCTATCCCGCTAAACTTTGTGCCTTTGGTTTCGACCAGGGCCGGGGATTCTCTCCCACTAAACTTTGTGCTTTGGTTTCGACCAGGGCCGGGGACTCTATCCCGTTAAACTTTGTGCCTTTGGTTTCGACCAGGGCCGGGGACCCTATCCCGCTAAACTTTGTGCCTTTGGTTTTAACCAGGGCCGGGGATTCTAACCCACTAAACTTTGTACCTTTGGTTTCGACCAGGGTTGGGGACTCTATCCCGCTAAACTTTGTGCCTTTGATTTCGACCAGGGCCGGGGATTCTAGCCCACTAAATCTTGTCCATTTGGTTTCGACCAGGGCCGGGGATCTATCGCGCTAAGCTTTGTGCCTTTGGCTTCGACCAGAGCCGCGGACACTATCCCACAAAATTTTGTGCCTTGGTATCGACCAGGACCGGGGACTCTATCCCACTAAACTTTTTGCCTTTGGTTTCGACCAGGTCCGGGGACTCTATCCCACTAAGCTTTGTGCTTTTGGTTTCGACCAGGGCCGGGGACTCTATGTCAACCTATATTAGATGGTTATTTTGTTTTTAAGGGAACTATTGTAAAGTTCGTAGCTATTTTAGCTTTGAAAAAAATATGGGTAAATACTTAAAACTCAAATCAAAAATAATAATCGCAAGAGAATTAAATAAAACACATCCAAAACTGTCTGTGATAAAACTTCCAGTACCTCCTTTATTTTTGCCCTCCATATAACCTTCATAGAAAGAGTATTAAAATGGTATAATTTATATTAAGGTGTTTGGAAATTAGGCACTGGCCAAGGTCAGTGCGGATGGATGTCATCAGTAAGTATGCAGCATTCAACATTCTCCCCCGCCAATGAACGTAGTAAATGAGTTTGTTTGTGTTCGTCTTCGGAAATTGTGCTGCAGGTAAGTAACCGACTTCATCAAAACTTGCCGAGTATCTCATCATCTCTACATGCCTTCAAGCTCACATGCAAAGAAAAATTCGGTTATTACATAATAAAACACAAATTAAAATTTTAATAGGAAAGATTCTCAAATGTCGTTTTATATGAATTAGCTACTTTAAGTAAATTTTAATTGATTTGAAGGTTTTTTTGATATGCAAATATCTCTACACTAATTTTGATTTAAAGTAGTTTGTTCTTCTTCTCCTCTTGTTTGCCCAATTATTGCCCACTAAACTTTTTGCCTTTGGTTTCGACCAGGGCCGGGGACTCTATGCCAACCTATATTAGATGGTTAATTTATTTTTAAGGGAACTATTGTAAGGAATATAGTTATATGAAATACCGTGGTATAGTATTTTCGATTGAATTTAATGCAATATTTAAGGAATTAATAAAGATTGATATTATTCTCTTTTATTCTGAACTCTTCATGCATCACATTTTGGCACCCGAGCAGGGACTTAGAAGGTTCAACCAACACCCACCACCGACCGAACTGAAATCTTTTACATGCAACACAGGCCGCCACCGCTGCCGTTAACCGTTTTCTCCGAAAAGCCTTTGGAAGATTCGTTTTTTTCATTATTCTTTCGATTGCCCATTAACCTTCGAAAAGTCTCACCGAACCTCTGCCGCCGCCGTCTGGAAGCAGTTTACTTTTTTAAGATGGCCTACACAGAAGAAATACAAACTAATGAGTACAACCCCTATAAGAATCTGGGACTTATTTACTTCTTAAAGAAACCCGAGCTCATCGAAGTATTGTCGATCAGGAATTTAGATACCAGTGGCAGCGTTCAAACTCTACGGAAAAAAATGAGTCAACACTTCAAAGAACTCCGTACACATAAGTCAACTCAGAACTTATGCGAGAAATGGGAAGGCATTGTAGAAGAAAATAACAATGAAAAACCCGCCGGCGACTTAGCGCCGTCTGGATACCCGCCGTATAAAGTCATGTAAGCATACATGTAAGCATTCCTGTTCAGTCCGCAATTGGGGCTTAAGGTTCGACTCATCAGGCAATCCACTGGAATTCTTGGAAAGGCTGACCGAATTAACACGTTACAACATCTCACCCAACGATATGCTGCGGACAGTAGGAGAGCTGTTTAGAGGAAGCACCTTAGAGTGGCTAACGATAAAAGGAGATAGCTTTTCCACGTCATTTTCGAGAAGCCTTTATCAGCCACTTCTTTCCGGCTAGGTATTTGTATGAGCTGGAAGAGGAAATCTTTCGCAAACGCCAAGGTCCCCGTGAGAAGGCTAAAAATTATATCCTGTCCGCCCAATATCAAATAGGCCAACACCCCCGTATCACCGTTGCCGGGAATATTAATCGGATATTTGACAATATGAGACCCGAGTATAGGTATTACATCCGACGCCATGATTTCAACACTTTGGACCAACCGGGCAATTTAGCCGAATAACTCAAGTCCATTAGAAACGAGGAGCGAAACACACGCCCTTGCTCAACACCTGCTCCTCTTGTACCACCGGTCTCCCGTAGTTCGCCAGTAGCATATCGTCACGACCGAAACACGCACTGCTGGAATTGCAAGCAAAAAGGCCACCAAAATGAAACATGTCACAGACCATACCGGCATACTAAGCAAAGTCTGCCCATGCCGTCAAAATCCAGTAGTCGTCGTAGGCAATCCGCCAGTAGCCGTCGTAAGCAATCCACCCAATCAGGATCTTAGGTGCTTTGTACCAATCAGAATAGAAGACGAAAGTTTCCATGCGTTGGTCGATACAGGTTCCACCAAAACGTTTGTTGGAGAATTTCTGGGGTAAAATTTTAAGGAATTTAAACTCCCTATGCGTAAGCAGGACAGGCCAATTTGCCTGGCTAACGGTGAGTAAGTCTTAACTACCGAATATTATACGGCCACTCTCACGTTAGGGGACATTAATCTGACTGGTGAAGTCACGTACATCCCCGCATTAGACGAAGATGTAGTTATCGGAATGGATTTAATGTACCAGGCTGAAATACAGAGCTTCATAGGTGGTAAGCCTGTAACCCGCAGAAAATCCTACAAACGAATCGAAAGTGCCCATTCATGCTCCATTAATTTCAATACTGATTCGGATAAGCTGATCAAGATGAACGAAGCAGCTCGACAAGCTTAATACACTACCATGTCCAAGATAACGATGCCGAAAGCCACCACTGTTTCGTCCGCCACTTTGTACACCGCCGCCGTCAGCAACCGAATTGAACTAGAAGGGGCTTCGAAATCCTTTCAAACCCCCCGATCACCAGTACCGCCATTGTGAAATCCTACCGCCAGATAGACCACTTTAGTGAGCAGAGTATAGGCAGCTCCCAAAGATACCGAAAAGTCGATTACGCTGACTATGCAAGCAAACCGCCCCATTAGCCGGGTTCAACCTCCGATCCACGACTGGAACTCAGCTTAACCCGTTTTACCGACGCCACCAGTTGAATGGTGGCTAAGGAATCCACCGTTGACGAAGCCGCAACGTCTTGACTCATTTACCGTGCCAGGGAAGGCCCTTCCCGCCCACCAACCTCTGGTAATCCAAGTGGTACAGTCAGCGGGAACCACGGACTAAGGCCAATTCCAGCCTCAAGGGATAGCTGGCATCAGAGACCAACCGCAGCTAGCCAAAATAATCCGAGATATAGCGCTGGCTATTCCAACGGAACAGCAAGTTCAGTCGACGCCCGTCGCTTCGGCCGAACTACCAAATTCGGTACCCCAACACAGAGATCCCTTTGAGGAAATTGTCATAAAAGGGCTCCAGCATCGCCGGGCATTTTTTATTCAACGATCCTGGCGAAAGGTGTCAGTCCGCTGGAACAAGCACCGAACCATGGCCAACCTCCGATTCCAAGGATAGTATAGGGACGTTGAAGTTATCCCCTAGTCGTCAGTCTGCGTCATTATTTTTTTAATGAATATTGTATTTAGTTATGATTAATGAATTTCCAACTTTCTTCATTAAATAAAAACGATTTGTTATCTCTATTTTGTTCATTGGCTTATAAATAAAAGGTAAAGGCATATATATATTTCAGTATTAAATTCTATTTTTCTTTCGTAGACGAAAAATGAAAATTACGACGAGAATGTTCTCGTCTCCTGAGGAAAGGGGAATGTAACGAAGTTACAAATTCAACCTAACTACAGCAACTTCCCAATATACCCCACACACCACATACAGTCATTAACCAGCCAACAAATTCTCTCTAACAACAGCAGCTTCCCAATATACCCCACATACCACATACATTCACCAACCAGCCAACTGCTACTTCAGTTTGAATACATTAAATTCAAACTCATAACAGATGTACAGAGGCTAGCAGGCACGTGACCATACGATTTATGATGAAAACAAAACGATGATCACCCAATCAAACGTCACGCCATATAAATTACATGGGTTGAGGTTTTTTTGTGTTTACGATTCTCACTTTCTGCTTACGGGGAATTTATTAAGAGAAGGTAATATGGGAGTGGAAAAGTAGGAACTTCTACCTTGAGTGGTAGTGTACCAATGCGGTGTACACAAGGGGAGTGCCTAGAAGCAAACTGCTGAATGCGTAGTGCACTAGTTAGGAGTTTCGTGATTGTTTTGCCTTGTGCCGTAAATTTTGCGCCCTTCGTTTAGACCAGGGCCGGGGCTCTATCCCACTAAACTTTGTGCCTTTGGTTTCGACCAGGCCCGGGGACTCTATCCCAACCTATATTAGATCGTTAGTTTATTTTTAAGGGTAACTATTGTAAAGAATACATTTATATGAAAAACCGTGTTATAGTATTTTTGATTAAATTTAATGTAATATTTAAGGAATTAATAAAGTTCCGAGCCAATGGAAGGTTACGCAAGCTATAATGGTTCTCAAACTAGGAAAACCATCACATGATAAGAAATCTTATAGACCCATTTTGCTTCTGCCCGTAATATCTAAGGTCTGTGAATGAATATTACTTACGCGCCTACAGATAATAACAGAAGAAAAGTACCTTATACCTGAACAACAGCTCGGATTTAAAAGCAAGCATTCGACAATTGACCAAGTGCATAGGGTCACTGCCGCCATTGACAAAACTCGTTAAGTAAAGAAAATTTGTTCGGCGATTTTCCTAGACGTGTCGCAAGCTTTTGATAAGGTGTGGCACGAAGGCCTAAATGAAGATAAATTCCGTCTGAAGCAATTTGTACGCTTCTAAAAGCATAGCTAGAGGATAAACTTTTGTGAGTAAGACATGGAAACGATTACTCGAATCTCAAAGATATAGTGGCTGGGGTACCACAAGGAAGTGGCTTAGGTCCAATATTGTACCTATTATTTACACGTGATATACCTCAAACAGAAGACACTATCAGTACTACTAGCAGTGTTCAAAAAGATAAATGATGCTACGACTAAATAACAAAAGCTCTGAATAATGTCATTGAATAGACAAAAACATGTCGGATATCGCATAACGATTTAAAATCAGTCTGTCACGGCAAAATTTGTCGCGACAAGCTTGGCCCTCGTGGTTTGTTTTTAATAATATTTTTTTTTGAAAGCTCTTCTTCCATTTTACCAAGAGGAAGCGGGACGGCCATAGTCCATCGGTTCTTTCTCTCAGTACTGTGGAAGAAAACAAGATGGATGAATCTGGCGAATTAAACCACATCGAAGTGTTACCCATCTGGCATTTACGAACGAGAACTAATATTAGCATTATTGAAAACTAGATGTCACTCCGGGTGGAGAATGGCCAACGCCCCAACCTAATTTTTAATGTTTTTATTTTACATTTTATAGTTATTATTAATTGATTAACTTATTTTTGTCTGTAAAGATTGACTACTAACGTTGGTTATCACCTTCTTAAACATTCTAACACTATATGTAGGATCTATAAGATGTAGGCTCTTTCACACTGTGTTGATTCATATTTACACTTTAACTTTCGCTCTGGGGTTTTCGTTGTTCCTTTCTTTTCCGACGGGTTTCGCGTTTTAGTTTTTTAGTTGTAGAAAATAAGTTTCATTGATTTTCCTTGGTTTTAAAATTTTGTTTTCAAGGAACAGGATGTACGAGACTGAATGCAGTCTTAGAACCGACGTAATCCAGTGCGGCGAGTTCCAAGATGACTTGCATTTATTAAGGAGAAAAGGTTGTGAATAAGCAGGACGGCGAGATTTCCATACGTCGGTACTACTCTGCAACTTTGCCCTGAGTGACCAGTAGTGACGCGATTGGAAGTCCTTTGCTCCAGATTGATTGAAAACAACAAAGACTGGAATGGTAAGAAGTGTTCGCTGAGGAAAATGATCCTATCTAACGCACTACGAGGAAGATCATTTTTGAGAAAACAAATGGAGAATTTTAAAACACAGAATACATTTATATAAAATACCGTTTTATAGTATTTTTGATTAAATTTAATGTAATATTTAAGGTATTAATAAAGATTGATATTTAACGGAGTTCTGAACTCTTCATGCACCGAGTTTTCATTGCTTTCTTCGGTCAGATCTTGGACCCGCTGTCGCTACCTAGGCTCTAAACCAAAAAAGCATCACAAGGGTTAATTAATCTACTTTATATAATAAATGCCACTCTAAGGCTAAAGTAAGTTCCGAGCCAATGGAAGGTTACGCAAGTTATAATGGTTTTCAAACCGAAAAACCATCACATGATAAGAAATCTTATAGACCCATTTCGCTTCTGCCCGTAATTTCTAAGATCTGTGAATGAATATTACTTCTGCGCCTGCAGCCAATAATAGAAGAAAAGTGCCTAATACCTGAAAAACAGTTCGGATTTAGAAGCAAGCATTCCACAATTGACCAAGTGCATAGGATCACTGCCGTCATTGACAAAACTCGTGAAGACAGACAATTTGTTCGGCGGTCTTCCTAGACGTATCGCAAGCTTTTCATAATGTGTGGCACGAAGGCCTAAATTTTAAATGAAGACAAATTCTGCCTGAAGCATTTTGTACGTTTCAAAAAGCATATCTAGAGGATAAACTTTTAACAGTAAGACAACATGGAAACGATTACTCGAATCTCAAAGATATAGTGGCTGTGGTACCACAAGGAAGTGTCTTAGGTCCAATATTGTACCTATTATTTACACGTGATATACCTCAAACAGAAGACACTATCGTAGCCACGTTTGCTGACGACACTGCAATACTAGCAGTGTTCCAAAAAATAAATGATGCTACGACTAATTTACATAAAGCTCTGAATAATGTCAGTGAATGGACAAAATCATGGCGTATATCGCATAACGAATTAAAATCAGTCTGTCACGGCAAAATTTGTCGCAACAAGCTTGGCCCTCGTGGTTTGTTTTTAATAATATATTTTTTTGAAAGCTCTTCTTCCACTTTACTAAGATGAAGCGGGGCGGCCATAGTCCATCGGTTCTATCTCTCAGTACTGTGGAAGAAAACAAGATGGATGAATGTTGTGAATTTAGCCAAATCGAAGTGTTACCCATCTGGCATTTACGAACGAGAACTAATATTAGCATTATTGAAAACTAGATGTCACTCCGGGTAGAGAATGTCCAACGGCCCAACCTAATTTTTAATGTTTTTATTTTACATTTTATAGTTATTATTAATTGATTAACTTATTTTTGTCTGTAAAGATGGACTATTAACGTTGGTTCCCAACTTCTTAAACAGTCTAACACGATAGGCAGGATCTATAAGATTTAGGCTCTTTCACACTGTGTTGGTTCATATTTGCACTTTAACTGTCGCTCTGACTGGAGTTTTCGTTGGTCCTTTCTTTTTCCGACGGGTTTCGCGTTTTAGTTTTTTAGTTGTAGAAAATAAGTTTCATTGATTTTTCTTGGTTTTAAAATTTTGGTTTCAAGGAACAGGATGTACGAGGCTGAATGCAGTCTTAGAACCGACGTAATCCGGAAGTGAATCCAGTGCGGCCAGTTCCAAGATGACTTGCATTTATTAGGGCGAAAAGGTTGTGAATAAGCAGGATGGCGAGACTTCCACTCGTCGCTACAGTCGCGATAGTGACGCGATTGGAAGGCCGCTGCCCCAGATTGGTTGAAAAGAACAAAGACTGAAATGGTAAGAAGTGTTCGCTGATTAAAATGATCCTAGCGAACGCACTACGAGGAAGATCGTTTTTGAGAAAACAAATGGAGGAGAACAGAATTTTAAAATACAGGGAAAATCAGGAAAATTTGATTCGATTCGAGGAATTTTGGGATAGCCAATGGAGAAAAACAAAATAAAAAGGAAAAGAAGAGGAAAAACGAAAGTTCTAGTAAGGGGAGGAAAATTTGGTGGAATTACAAAATACAAGCTAAGTACAAAAATATAAAATAATTATATATATATCGGGTTGATAGATATATATGTATATATAATTATTTTTCACATTTTCACACACAATGTGTTATAAAAAAATCGTGTTTGCCTGTAGGGGTTTTTTACTTCTATTATTCGTTTTTGTAAAGATTAATTTTCCTTCTTATTTAAACTAGTGTGCATTAAAGAAATAAAATGCACAACTGGATCGTACGAACTTGTTCTTGGAGCTAACAACTTTAATGTAGCTAAATATTGATGCTATTTAGTAGGTAAAGGTAGTCTAGTTATCGTATGCAGGTTTAATGCCGATGTAAGTAAGATTACATTTATTTAGTATAATGAATTGTCGAATGGATGATTCAAGGAATTACGTACGTACCTAGAAATGGATATTTAAATCTAAGTTATGAATTTAAATTATGTAAGTTAGGAGACTAATATGTAGGTACATACATAGATGAAGCATAGGTATGTAAATATATACATATAATACTGAAAATGAAAGGATATAGGGCTATATGATTATAACTTTATAATTTATGAGCAATATGCTATGCATACATAATATTCGTGTGATTTTTAAGGATAAAAGTATGTACATATATATAAATGTATGAGGTCCTACCTACATTGTATGTAGTATTCAGTTGCGTACGCAAAAATTCGTAAAAACGAAATATAATTACGTAGAAATAAATGGATAATACACATAATTAAAAGTTTTCATATTGCTTATGCTTAGTTGTTATAGTTTGAGGGAAAACAAAGATGCCATTTGAATTCCTGGATAAATAAGAATATATAAAAAAAAATCAAAAATCGTTGGAGCGTTTGGTTTTAATTAATTTTTTATGTAGTTATAAAATTTTAAAAACATTAAAAAAAAATTAAACACCATTTTGAAGATATTATTAATATACATATAAGATTTAAATTTCAAAAAAAGTCACTGACCGGTTTTTTATTTATTTTTTAAAAATCGAAAAACTTAATTTTTGAAAATTTGAAAATCAGTTTTATTAACACTCTTAGGAAGCATTTTCGTAAAAATTAAAATAAAAATAATTTTAGTCCGTCCATCCAATAGTGAGAAAGTAGAAAATATTAAAAGTGGTTCTATGGGAAGTACCGTTAACACGTACGCAAAATAAAATATTTTTAAAAGTGAACTAATATAAGACCACACACATTTGGAAATAATTTTTTTTTTGAAAACTTAAAATTTCGAAAACGAGTCAACAGATTTTTTCGAAACTTCGTATTTGGTGGTTTTTTGACATTATTTTGGATAGGTAAAAAACCAATTTTTCTAAAATAATAAACAACGATACCTCCCATAGAAATGTTAAAAAACCTTTACGAAAATTTTTTTTATCAAAAATGGCTCCAAGAATTCTTATACAAAAATTTGTTTGTTCTTAAATAAGTATATTTAATTGAAAGTGTTTCGACCAATTCGATATGTTCAATTTTAAAATTTGAAGATTTCACTTCTTCGGCTTTTTTGTCGTGATAATTAATTAATGAAAGATATTCATTTGCTTTCCCAACGTTTCGACTGAGTTTTCAGTCTTCTTCAGGGGCACTTTATTAAACAAAATAAGAGAAACATTTGTATGTTTACATTTAGTTGTTAAGATTTTACAATTACAATTATATGAACGAAACTATTATTATCAAATTACATATATATATATACAAATAAAAAAAATTAAAGTTTTGTGATTGAATATTTAAATCAAAAACACTTCTTCTTAGTTAAAAGTTTAGTCAACAACTGTTAAAAAAAAATTCTTTTAAAGGGGCAGCAAAACATTTCGGCTCGGTTGGGTAGCGGCAGGCAAAATCAAAATGTACGATAAACTCGTATTTGTTTATCAAAGCGATACACCTTGATAACAATGGATAGTTCTTGGTAGAAACACCAGAATATCCGAGTTAGCGTATTTGGGTAGCGTACCAAGATTTCAGTGGCTTGATTAATAAATTAAAATGACCCCTTACCGCTGGTGGGGGGAAGTCAAGATAATGAAAGAATGGTTGTTCGATGGTAACCAAAATGGTAATAATTTTATTAAAGAACTTAAACTTCCTTATATACTAAATAACATAGTGCGTATTCAATTAAAAAGTACAAAATAATCAATAAATCGATTATAAATATTGCTGAATATATCTTTGAATAATAATAATAAAAAGTGCATAATGTGGCACTTAAATTAAGTAATCGTGAAATGTGGAATAGAATTGCAAGATGGGCAATTATTAATTGTAAGCGGTGAATGTACGTTAAATGTAGAACAAAATCAAAATGTGCTTAGACGTGCAAATAATTGTAAGAGGTGAATGTGTGTATGATATTAAATGTGGAATAAAAATGAAATGAAATGTGACCTACTTAAGGTAGGTAAAAAAGAGTTAGTGTAGATTTGTTTACTTATGCGGTAGGTCAGGATTGTTCGTTTATGATTGTTTTTAGTGTAAGCGTAAACATAGTCCCCGCCTTGAACAATTGTTCAAACGTGAAGGGTGAAGGCTTCGTCGTGATGATTTCGAGGAGCTGGAATTGGAGTGCTCTAGGCGTGATAACTGCGGCGACGGCGTAGGGTTCCATATATGACATATCCAATGATCATTAAAGCGCACCCAAATGCGCAATAGCTGACTATAAACTGATGGGTGTTCGTATTTTTTACTTGAATTAATGTTTCTTCAAGTTTTTGATGCTCGATTGCCCTTTGTAGTAATTGTAGCTCGGAAGATCGTCTTCGGTATTCTATCGGATGGTGAATTATCTGCATTGATTGTGGGGAATTTTGTATGAACTCTGATAAGTTACTTGTCGGGATATAGGATGCTCGTGTAGCACTTGTGAGAACGTTATGTCCGTGGATGGTAAAGAGATCTTGTTTTACAATACACCCTGCTGGAACTGTTAAGATGCCAGAGTTGTTTAGTCGGATTTGGTTACGGTTCTCTTCACAGACGACATTTATTACAGTTGGACTTCGAAGCGAGTATATCCAATGATTCGATTGGTGTAGTTGTATCCAAAACTGCTCATCCACAAAGTTTTCGAGTTGACAGGATGCATGATCGAAGATTTGATTCATAAGATTGAACTCACAACGACTGATATTAGAGCCTTTCTGGTACAGTGGGTGCTTTTGCCGGCACATAGTGTCATCTTTGAGAATTGTTGTACATGTATTAAATTCTGCCTCATTTAGTGTGTAGTATTGTGTTCGATGTAGGTTTATAATAATGTAATCAGAAGATGGTCTTATTGCAATGAAGGAATTGTTGATCTTGACTGGAACTGGAGTCATACTGTAGAGCTCATAGACTTCATTTGTGACCAATGGAAGTGATAATCTAAAAATGATGTTTGATCCAACGATTCTACCTTTTGCCGTCATCAACTTGTAAAATATGGCTATAATACCGTTTATTTCTGGAAGACGTAGCGTTGGTGGTAGGTGGCCCTTTATGTTGCGTATTTCCTGTTGTAATTGGTTGGTGTATTAAATTGGCACTGATTTTTCCATGATGAACGTCTGTGATTAAGTCCACAAGTAGTGTTTGCACCTTTTAAAGGTTTGTGGCCTCTATGAATAATTGAACACAATGCGCAAGCATGAGTTGGGAGAGTTGTAACTGCTGTTCTTGATTGGTTGTCTTGTTCAGCTAATCGATGATGGAATTGAGTTCCTTGTCTAGCATCTGGAATTGCCCTTCTAGTCTTCCTTCGTTGGTGCGAATTATGTTTGCTGTTGAATCAATAAGGGATGTCTGGTTCTTTATCAGCTCTAGCAAGTGGTTCTCGTTGACATATAGAGTTGATATGACATGGGACATGTGTTGGGCGTAATTCGAATCTAATACTCCAAAAAGGGAGTTTGCTAGATTTCCAACGATGTCGACGGCACCACGTTTTGAGCGAACCACATTTTCTTCTAAAAGTCCATCCTTGTCATTTATATCTTGTAGAAGGTGTTGAAATTGTTGCAATAACGTAAAGCAGGACTCAGCCGGTTTCATTTGGTTGCAAAATTCCTTTAATCTGTTGTGACCGATGTTGAGCCATTTTATTTCCTTCCAGTAAGGCCTTAGTTCATAGTACACCACTATGTCCCATTGATCTGAGACAATGTGTGCTTTACCTAGGTTTTCAAAGTGAATTCCGGGGGTGGCCTTGAATGGTGACACCTTCACCTGGTTGCCCATTACCATCGGTAATAATAGCAGGGATATGAGTACCGTACTAAAAACGTTGAATGGATTGTATCTCTTTTTCTTTGGGGGTGGTGCTATATCTTCTTCTTGTCCAATCTCACCGTCCTCAAGTTCCTGGGTTGTTGCAAGCATAGCTGATGCTTGTTGATCTGAGGCTTCTAGCGATGGGCTCGCGTTGTCAGCTTCTGCGTTGACTGGCAGTGGAGCTAACCGGTGAATTGGTCTTCGCAGTACACTTGTAGCTGTCTGAACTTCGGCTACTCTTACCACCCCGTCCGTGCCAGGATAGGTTTGGATGACTCTTCCTAGTGGCCATTTCATTACTGGGCAATTGTCTTCTTTGATGATGACTAGCGTTCCAGGAAGCAAGTTTTCGCATTTTTGCTGCCATTTGTGCCTCTGTTGAAGTTCATTGAGGTATTCAACGTGCCACCTTTTCCAAAATTCTTCCTTTATCTTGGAAATTGCCTTAAATTGCTTTGATGGATTGACCTCCAGTGTGGTTGCAGTTGTATTAGTCAATGGTTCTCCAATGATGAAGTGACCCGGAGTGAGTGCCATTAAGTCATTAGGATTGTCTGACATCGAAGTGATTGGTCTGGAATTCAAAACCGCTTCGATTTCAATTGTAACTGTCTCAAGTTCCTCATATGTAAGTGAGGCTCCGCCAAGACAACGACACAGCAAATGCTTTGCTGACTTTACAGCAGCTTCCCATAATCCTCCAAAGTGGGGTGCTCGAGGGGGTATGAAATGGAACTCTATTCCCTTTGGGCAGAAAACGTTTTGAATTTTTTCCCTTGCCACTTCAGTATGTATATGCTGTGTCAAATCTTGAAGTTGGTTGTTCGCACCAACAAAGTTTGTTGCGTTATCACAGTATAAGTGACGACAGTTACCTCGTCTCCCAATAAACCTCTTCATGGCAGCAATGAATCCGTTCGTTGACAGATCGGTCACTAACTCTAAATGAACCGCCTTTGTTGCAAAACAACAAAATACTGCGATATAAGTTTTTTGAGGGTGTTTTCCTATTAACTTGTAGTGCGTTTTGATTGGTCCACAGAAGTCAACCCCGGCATTGAGGAATGGGCGCGCTGGCTGGACTCTATGAGCAGGAAGATTTCCCATTATTTGTGTTAACAGTTTTGGCTTGGCTCTTGTACATCTAACACACTGCTGAACAACTGATCTGGCTAGTGCCTTTCCTTTTATAGGCCAGAATTTTTGTTTTATTGTGGCTAACAGCGCTTGAGGTCCGCAGTGGAGGTTTTCTTTGTGGTAAGAGACCATCAGCATCTTTGTGAAATGTTGAGGGAAGAAGCAGTGGGTGTTTGGTGTCATATGGCAATGAGGCTGCTTCCAGACGTCCACCGACTCTTAGTGCTCCTTCCTCGTCCAGAAATGGAGTCAAGCTGGTGATTGGACTTCCCTTTGGTGTTTCCGAAAAGCGTACGAGATGTCTTATGTCTTCTTCAAACTCTTCTCTTTGCATATTTTTCACAATATGAATTAGCGCCTTGTAGAGCTCAGTTGGTCTGAGAGGACCTGATTTTATGATGAGCTCTTCCCTCTTTGAGGCTCGTAGATTGTGGCAATATCGTAAGATGTATGCTACAACTCTCTGCAATCTTCTAAAGTTGTTCTGGTGGTCAATCAAATAGATGAAGTTGGCTGGCTGCTCTATAGCTGCTAAGGTATGGGGTTTGGTTATTTTTCTCTCAAGCTCACATTCTTGTTTGTTGTTGTAAGAGGGGGGCCATGATGATTCTGCTCCGTGTAAGAAGAGAGGTCCATAAAACCATGAATTACAAGCTGCCAGTTTGTTGGCTGGGATTCCTCGGGACAGGAGGTCGGCAGGATTATCCCTTGACCGGACGTGTAGCCATTGTGGAATTAAGGTGATTGCTTGTATTGCAGATATCCGATTGGCGACAAAGGTATGAAATGATGATGACGGCGAGTTGATCCATGCAAGTACTATCTCAGAATCTGTCCATAAGTATGTCGGACACGATTCTAAGTGTAAATCTGTCTTGATTCGATTTACTAATTCGGCTACCATGGTTGCAGCACATAATTCCAAACGTGGAATGGATAGATTTTTAACTGGTGCCACTCTTGATTTAGCGCACAGCAGTCTGACTGTGATAATTTTGTCCTTGTTGGCAGCTCTTATGTAGACGGCTGCTCCATAAGCCTTTTCGGATGCGTCTGCGAATGCATGCACTTGTACTGAGTTTGGAATCCTGTGCGCAAATATATGTCGATCAATCTTAACGTCTCTATATTTGGTCCATTCCAACTGCAAATCTTTGGGTAGAGACGTATCCCAATCGTAGCCACCTGTCCAGAGCCTTTGTAGAAAGATCTTTGCCGTAATGACGACTGGTCCCAGGAATCCAAGAGGATCAAATAACTGCGATATGTCGGATAAAGCGGTCCGCTTGGTGATTTTTTCAGTCTTGATAGGCTGAATGTTTATGATGAATGTGTCTGATTTGGGTAGCCATCCTTGACCGAGAGTTTTTATGTGTGTGGTATTGTCGATGTCCAGGTCCAATTGAAGGGCTATGTCTTCGCTAGGGATGTTCTTCAAGAGGGCTGGATCGTTACTGCACCATTTCCGTAGAGTGAGGCCGGCGGTTTTCAATAAGGAATTTAGCTTGTCTCGCATCTCCAAGGTTTGGGGTAAGCTATCGGACCCAGTCATTACATCGTCGACGTAAAAGTTTGTGCTTAGGACCTTAGCACCTAGAGGATAGTCATTTGTCCCTTCTAAAGCCAGTTTTTGTAGACACTTTGTGGCCAAATATGGTGCTGATGTGGTCCCGTACGTAACTGTGTTCATCTGATATACTTGCAGTTCCTCTGCTGGATGATTTCGCCAAAGGATGAGCTGGAATCGTCGATCTTCTGGGTGAATAAGTATCTGTCGATACATTTTCTCAATATCAGTAGTGAATACATAACGATGAAGCCGAAAGCTAAGAAGTGTTGTGAATAACTCACTTTGGATGGTTGGTCCGGTTGACAGTATATCATTCAACGAGACATTGCTTGAAGTTTCTGCAGAAGCATCAAACTCTACTCGTAATTTTGTTGTTGTGCTCTCTGGTTTGAGCACACAATGATGTGGCAGGAAGTAGTGAATTCCATGAACTTCACTAAAGTCAATTTTCTGCATGTGTCCCAATCCAATGTATTCCTCAATAAACTTACTGTATTGTTCCTTTAGGTTTTCTTGCCTTGCTAATCTTTTTTCTAGAGCATTAAGCCTTTGGAGGGCAATATCTTTTGAGGCACCCAAGGTATTATTATTGGCCTTAAATGGAAGTCGCATAATGAATCGTCCTTCTTTATTTCTGATGGTGTTGTCCGCGAAATGAGTTTCGCATCTGCGTCCTTCAATTGTGAAAGAGTTCTTTGTTGTTTGAACTTCCTCCACCTTCCAGAATTTTTCGAGGCTATCTTGAAGTTCGTTTTCGATAGAGATTCCACAGATAGATGACTGTGTTGACGTACCTTCCATTTTGCCTGCCACTACCCAACCGAGACGAGTGTTTTGAAGAATTGGCAAGTCTGTTCCTATGTTGATCTATCCTACCGTTAGAAATTGATGGTATACTTCTGCTCCCAGTAGGAGATCAATTTGTCCAGGTTCGTTAAAGTGCGGATCTGCCAATTTTATGTCGTCTGGAATTTGCCAAGAGGACGTGTTGATTCTTCGAGTTGGTTTACTTGGAGTAATCTGGCGTAAGACAAAGGCTTCTAAATTGGTGGAGAAGTCTGAGGTTCTGGATCTTAATGTGAGATTTACCCTCTTATTGGCTTGTCTGGTTCCTTCTCCAATACAAAGAATTCGCATTGTTTCGGCAAATCCAGGAATGTTCAATCTTCTTGACAACTTTTCTGTAATGAAATTAAGTTGTGATCCCGAATCAAGCAGTTCTCTGCAGTTCACTGTGGTACCTTCACTGTCCTTTATGCAAACAACAACAGTGCTGAGAAAAATGTAACTTTTCTCCTTTGGAACCACTGCTGCAGCGGAGGTGATTGGAGCCACTGCTGTAACTGATGTTGCTGGTCTCTCCTTCTCTGGTTTCTGTGAAGTTCGTTGACTCTTGAGGCCGAGCCCCTTTTCAGTGCTATTTGCTGATGAGCAGTCTGTGTGTAAGAGGGTGTTGTGCCTTTCGTTGCACTTCGTGCAGCTTCGGGCTGAGCACTGGTGTGACATGTGTCCTGGACTGAGGCAATTTATGCATAGTCGCAATTTTTTGACTGTTGATAATCGAGATTCCGGAGAAGTTCGCAAGTATAGTATGTGGTCCTTACTGTTGCAGGACGGGCAGAGTGGTTTATTTGTTCTGGCTGCTGCAACTGTCGCGAAGGATCTTGCTGCTGGTTTACGCACATGCTCTTCCGCATGACGTCCCTTGTTGCCAAGAGTCTCTAAGGATTGGAAACGTGTTTCCAAAAAGTTGAGGAAATCACTGACCGACGGTAATGCTCTCGGCTCTTTATGAGATTGCTCGTATAAGCCATGAGTGATTCGGTCCAGTTTTTTGACCAGTAGGTGGACGATGAGTGGGTCCCAACCTTTGGTGTCCACTCCGAGGTTGTTTAGGCCTTGCAGACATTCCGTGGTGGTATCATGGAGTGCCTTCACACAATTGGCTGACTCAGATGTGTTGACAGGCTGCTGCAACAACCGATTGAAGAGTGCCGTTGTTAAAAGCCTTATGTTGTTGTATCTGTCTTGGAGTATTTGGCATGCTGATGCATAGCTATCTTCTGTAAGAGGTAGATGTCGGATTAACTTCTCTGCTTCTCCAGTTAGGTTAGTCTTCAGATACCACATCTTTTGACACTTCGGCATATCTTGCTTGTCGACCATTTGAGTGAACAGGTCGAAAAATTGCCTCCATGTCAAGTAGTCGCCATCGAATTTGGGTAACGATATTTTTGGCAACTTGAAATGAGTTTGAACGTCTAAGTTTCTTGTGTGTTGATGTGAGCTGACAAGAGTTTCAATTTCGGCCGCGCACCTTATCATAACTCTTCGAACCGCGTCCTCCATTTGCCTGTACGTGGAGGTGTTTTCATTAGTTGTGGTGGAATTGCTTAATTCCGCTAAGTCTAATTGGGTTGATTCAACTTGGGCCCAATATTGACTGACTGTGTTTCTGCTAATTTCCCAAAAGTGTTTTGACCCAGTTGTTGCTGTTTCAACCTGGGCAAGGTTGCGTTGCAGCGTATCCATCAGGTACTGCTGACGCCTTTGTAATCGTGAAGTGTTGTTAAGACCTTCTTGTGTGTCGGAGTGTCTTCTGGTGAGACTACCGTGGTCCTCTAGTTGATGATGCTTATCCTCATTGCTGTCTTTTTCTGACCTTGACTTTGTTGATTCAAGATGCTGTATCTGCCCTTGAAACAGATTTTTATATTCTGTATAGGCCGTCTTTACGTTATCAAAATAACCCTTCGTGAAATAAGGGTGATCTTGTTGGTGGGGGAACGAGTTTCGAATTTCACTGTCTGTGGCCTCGAATTGACTTCAATGTACCTCCAACCTTCGCAATCTTTCCCTGTAGTATTCAAGTGACTTTTGGTCAGCTGAATCCTTCTTGAAATTGCTGATGAGTCTCTCAATTTCAGACCCAGTTGTCTGCTGGAGTGACGCTTGTTTCTCCATGACTTAAGTTGCCACTGATGACTGAATGTATCTGATGACGTTTGATGCCGTCTCTGTTGACTGAATGTCTGAGATGATGTATGATGCCTTCTCTGTTGACTGATGTCTGAGATGATGTCTGATGCCACTGATGACTGTATGTCCCTACTTTCGGACGAGTTGGTAATGCTGCACCGAAATCTTGAATCGACTGATTCCCAAATCACGTCGGGGTCACCAAAATGTACGATAAACTCGTATTTGTTAATCAAAGCGATACACCTTGATAACAATGGATAGTTCTTGGTAGAAACACCAGAATATCCGAGTTAGCGTATTTGGGTAGCGTACCAAGATTTCAGTGGCTTGATTAATAAATTAAAATGACCCCTTACCGCTGGTGGGGGGAAGTCAAGATAATGAAAGAATGGTTGTTCGATGGTAACCAAAATGGTAATAATTTTATTAAAGAACTTAAACTTCCTTATATACTAAATAACATAGTGCGTATTCAATTAAAAAGTACAAAATAATCAATAAATCGATTATAAATATTGCTGAATATATCTTTGAATAATAATAATAAAAAGTGCATAATGTGTCACTTAAATTAAGTAATCGTGAAATGTGGAATAGAATTGCAAGATGGGCAATTATTAATTGTAAGCGGTGAATGTACGTTAAATGTAGAACAAAATCAAAATGTGCTTAGAGGTGCAAATAATTGTAAGAGGTGAATGTGTGTATGATATTAAATGTGGAATAAAAATGAAATGAAATGTGACCTACTTAAGGTAGGTAAAAAAGAGTTAGTGTATATTTGTTTACTTATGCGGTAGGTCAGGATTGTTCGTTTATGATTGTTTTTAGTGTAAGCGTAAACAGTATGTATGTATGTATCGCAGTTATGTAGAAATTAGGGAACAGTACACCGACGAGATACACTGTGTATCCTGCTTCCTGTTCATGTTATTTTTGTTATTTAAAATGTGCAAGGTTTTTAACGTATATTGTTTCGATGTATGTTTACCGTTTGAAGAATTTGCACATTTTTAAGGTCTGGAGCATGATTTTTTTCTAAGCTGTGACTAGCAAGAGTTGTTTTTTGAAAACTTTTGGACTTGATATCAGATTTGTGATTTGAGATCCTTTGTTTTAACCACTACCACTACCAAGCAGCTTTTAAAACAAAGGATCTCAAATCACAAATCTGATTTATGCAAATGCTCCCTAAAATTATTAATAAAACTGCATACTCAAATTTTTCAAAAAAAAAGTTTTTCGATTTTTAAAAAATAAATAATTTTTTTTTTGAAAAATCGATTTTTCAACGATTTTTGAATTTTTGTTTGATATATTCTTATTTATCAATTAATTCAAACTGCATCTTTGTTTTCCCTCAAACTATAACGACTAAGCAATATAAGAACATTTAATTATGTGTTTTATCCATTTATTTCCACCTTATTATTATTCCCGTTTTACGAATTTTTGCGTACGTGACTGAATTCTAAATACAATATAGGACCTCATTGGTATACACAGGTGTCTTTAAAAATTACCTGAATCGTATGTAATGCATATGGCACCTAAATTATGAAGTTGTATGTACGAGTATATAGCTACCTACCCACCTACATCCTTCATTTTCATTATTATATGTACATGTTAACATACTTAGGTTCCATCAACATGTATACATATGTAGATACATTTTACCCTCCTAACTTACATAATTAAAATACATAACTTAGATTTAAACATACTGTTGTGGCAACAACAGAATAGCACAACAAGAAGCTATGCACATACCAAACATGATAGATAGATATAACATTGCACCACGACGATGACTATGCGACGCGACTACGCGACGAGACAAGCACTCATCAGCAATATCTCAAATTATACTTTTCTGTTCTATTCTATTCTTGTTATTCTGTAATATTATACTTTTTGTACATTTAATTTATTGTAGCGTAAGCACGTATTTTATATAAAAGTAGGATGATTAAAATAATAAAGTCACTTGCTGTAAAAACGATGAATCAAACGCTTGTTTTCAATTGGCGTGGACACAACAATTTTCAATCTTAAGCGTGGACACAACATTGGTCCTTCGAGAGGAAAAACCAAAACATAAAGCGTAACCAAGGCTTCATAACATTGGTTTACTACAAAGAACTATACAAAAAATATAACAAATTTAAATATCATAAAGCGTAACCAAGGCTTCCGACATTGGTTTAATATAAAACAAAAAAATAACATACGTACTAAAAGGCGCTATATGGGCTATTAACACTGATAAAGTTAAAATACCAACAAAAAGTGTAAAATGAAAAATAATACAAAACTTAATCTACGATTGCGATCTACTAATAATCAATTCAATACAACTAAAGAAAAAAAAAGAGCTAATCATCATGTTGGACGAAACCGACGTTTACATTATTGTAGCCAAGCAGAAGACCTTGGCTGAGGGAATTGATACCCTTAACAGAAATTTTGGGAAGGACAGTGCCTCACGTAAAACCCAACGGAACAAGGAAGAAAGGCTTCAACGCCTTAGTGAATTATGGTCCGAATTTGACTCAAACCATAAGAAGATAGTGTCGACTGTGAAAAAAGACACTCCATATATGCAAAGGGATACGTACAGCAGAGTTAAATCGGTGTACGAAGAGTTCAAAAAGAAATTGGATTCAATAAATCCAGTTTCAGAAACATCGAAAACCGAAGCAGCAAATACCCAAGATAGTGCAGAAGTTCAAAGGCAAAGACAAAGGTTAAAGAAACTAGGGCTTGAAGTCACTGCCATCATGGAAAACTTGGACGAGTTTGAGGAAACATTCACAGACTACTCAAGAGAAATCTAAGAATACCAGCAAAAGATGTTGCTTGAGCAACTTCGCAACATTACCGATCTACATGAGGAATACATGTCCAATGCATCAGAAGAAGACCTATATGTACCATATGTCACCAACAACGAGTACAAAGGTGTCAAGCATAAATAGGTTTATCCATCAAATTGCATCGAAGCTAGGGAATGGTAACAACAACAAGCCCACAGATGCTAAAGCGGAGTCAATGCTACCACGACTGAAAATTCCGACCTTCAAAGGAAATTTCTTAGAATGGCAACCATTTCATGATCTATTCTCAACAATAATACATACCAGAAGCTACCTCAGTACTACAGAAAAGATGGAATATCTGAAAACACATTTAGAGGGGGAGCCGCTGAATTTGATAAAACATCTTACGTTTTCTAGTGAAAATTACAATAGTGCCTGGGAAATTCTTAAAGGACGATGCAATAACGAACGAAAAATTGTAGGCATCCATTTAGAGAAGATGTTTAAGCATGGGCAGCCAAGTAGCACCGAATCAGCTTCTTCCATTAAACACATTTTTGATGCGATCAATGAAGGACTGGCAGCACTCACAAACATGGGCTTCGACACTAAATCCTGGGACCCAATTAAAGTTCACATTACTACGAAATCTCTTGATACTGAAAGCAGAAACTTATTCGAACAAGGGCTAACCGAACCAAACAAAATGCCAGCCCTGAAAACGCTTCTGGATTTTCTGGAGAGACGTTACCAAGCACTTGATGTCCTTGCTCCTACAAGGAAACAACAAAAATCGTTTGATGAGGCAAAGCATACGCTTCGCACCTTCCACATTGAAACAAAAAAAAACCAATGCCCTATTTGCAAAGGTGAACATGTGATATACTTGTGTCAAAAATTCCTGAATTCTACCATAAAAGACATGTGGCAACTTTGCAAACAAGCTAAGCTTTGCTTAAATTGCTTACGACATGACAAGCAGTTTCAATGTTTCAGCAAAAGAAATTGTCATCATTGCAACAAGAAGCATCATTCGTTTCTACATATGGAATGGGCTGAGAGAGTTCCCCAAAATAATCAATCAGATTTAGCTACAAAAAAAATACCAAAAACAACAAAACAAGTAAAATATAGTGAGCAAAATCAAAATGTCATTATTGCAACAGCTATATTGAAGATAAGCACTGAAGACGGACTTGGGCGCAGTGTTGGAATACGAGCACTCATCGACCCTGGGTGGCGGGCCTCATTGATCACTGAATCCATAGCACAAACATTAAAACTCAAGAGGCAAAATGTTTGCGTTGAAGTTACTGGATTGGGTGCAACAAAAGCAGGAACTGCTAAAAATAAGGTAGACGTAACAATAAAGCCGCACTTTACTTCAGAGTTTAAACTGAGGTTAGAAGCTCTTGTACTATCAAAACTAACAACACAACTACCATCAAAAACAACAAATAGCTTTAAAATTGGAAATTTGGACCAGCTAACACTCGCTGATCCTGCTTTCAATGTTCCTGGACTAATTGATTTGTTAATTGGTGCTGATGCATATGGCTATATAATTCTTGACGGAATTAAACGAGATGCAGTAAATTCGCTAATAGCTCAAAAGTCACAACTGGGCTGGTTAATATCTGGGCGAACATCAACCGAAGAAACTGAAAACTACAGTGTTACTGGACTGGTAGGACAGATTTCCGTCGATCAACAACTGGAAAAGTTCTGGGAGCTAGAAGAAGTTTCCCAACCAGCATTTCAAAAACAAGAAGACAAACAGTGTGAAAAATTCTTCAAAGATACACACTTCCGAAAACAAAATGGGAGGTATGTTGTCAAAATCCCATTCAACGAAGAATTGAAACAGACGATCCAACTAGGTGAATTCAAAAATAAAGCGACCGCTAGATTTCGCCAGCTTGAATCCAACTTAACAAAGACCCAAAATTAAAAGATGAATACAAGGAATTTATCAACGAATTTCTTAACCTGGGTAACATGGTAGAAGTCAATCACAAACAATCAAACGAGAACATATTCTACATGCCACATCATGCGGTCATAAGACCCTCAAGTACGACCACCAAATTAAGAGTTGTATTTGATGGTTCAGCAAAGACTTCAACTGGAGTAAGCCTTAATCAACTGATGTTAGTAGGTCCAAAACTTCAAGACGATTTAACTACGATTGTGATGCGCTGGAGAAAACATCGATACGTTTTTACTTCAGATATAGAGAAAATGTATCGCCAAATCGAGCTACACGAAGACCATCAAGATTACCAGAGGATTTTGTGGCGAAGTTCTACCGACCAACCCATTAAAGAGTATAAACTTACCACTGTCACTTATGGTACAGCATCTGCACCATACCTGGCCATTAAAACTCTCCATCAAATATCTGAAGACGAAAAACTGAAGTATCCAGTCGCTGCAGAAATAGTCAAACATGACTTTTATGTCGATGATGTTATGTCCGGAGGGGACAACATTACGAAATGCAGAAAAGCTCAGAAGCAACTTGACGCTTGACGAGATGTTAAGAGGCGCAGGGTTCTACTTGCGAAAATGGGCAGCTAATAATGGAAAAATGCTCCAACATATACCGTATACCGATCGAGTTACGAAACCAACAGAAAGTGAACGTCATGAAGGATGAAATAATCAAAACCCTGGGAATCCACTGCAATCCTTTAAGTGACACTTTTCAGTTCAAAGTGAACTTAGAGACTAACATCAACCCACAAACCGCACTCACAAAACGAAAAACCTTATCCGAAATAGCTAAACTATTTGACCCTCTTGGGTGGTTGGCTCCAGTGACTGTTAGCGCGAAAATTTTGATGCAGCGTATTTGGCAAGCCGAGACCAAGTGGGATGACCCACTTCCGATCGAACTTCAGAAACAATGGAACAAATTGAAGACGAATCTATTGGCAGTTGAAGACATCAGAATCCCAAGGTGGATAAAGACCACAGAATATCGACATATTGAGCTTCACGGGTTTTGTGGCACCAATAAGAAAGAAACTTCCTCTTCCAAAGCTAGAACTATGCGGTGCTCATCTGCTATCTAAACTACTGGCAGAAACATTTAACACATTTGGCTCCCAAGTTGAAAAAATATTTGCGTGGACAGATTCCACCATAACACTGGCCTGGATACAAAAATGTCCATCTACTTGTAAGACATTTGTTGCAAACCGAGGGTCAGAAATACAAGAGGCAACAAACACAATCTGGTGGAGGCATGTACGATCATCCGATAATCAAGCTGATTATGGTTCAAGAGGCTGTTTACCAGAGCAGATGCCGAACAATCAATTATGGTGGAATGGACCTGATTGGCTGCAATTTGGCTGAGATCATTGGCCTACACAAGAACAACATTCAAATGCAGGGAAAGATATTCCCGAAAGGTTTTAACGTTTGAAATTGAAACAGAGGAAACTACTGACGTTAGCAGAAGATTCTTTATATACTCAAAGCTAATAAGAGTAGCAGCTTATTGCAGACGATTCAAAGCAAACTGCGGAAGCAAGAAACTGAAAAATCCAATCGAAACTGGCATTTTAACAGTAAATGAGTCGAATGTTGCCAGCAAAGGAATTATACGATATGTTCAAAACAAAGTATATGGCGGAGAACTAAAATGCCTACGAAGCGGAAAAAACATATCATACATAAATATCATCATAAAAACATCCAATCATTCTGCCTCACGAAGAGTGGTTAACAAAATTACTGGTTGATGACGCTCACGAACGAACACTGCATTGTGGTATCCATCTTACACTTGCAAAACTTAGGCAGCGTTATTGGGTCATTCAAGCTAAAAGATGTATTCGACAAGTCATAGATAAGTGTATGAAATGCTTCCGTTTTACTGCACAGCCAAATACTCAACAAATGGGACATCTTCCAGCAGCTATAGTAACACCATCGAGACCATTTACACATACAGGGGTTGATTATGCTGGACCAATTCAAATACTAATATCCAAGGGGCGAGGAAACCGATCGACAAAGGGCTACATTGCCATATTCGTTTGCTTTGCGACCAAGGCAGTCCACAATGATATTGTGAGTGAATTCACCTCAGCAGCATTCTTGGCAGCATTGAAACGATTTACCTCAAGAAGAGGAATATGTTCTTCGCCTTTCTACAGTGACAACGGAACGACATTTTTTGGAGCGAACAAGGAAATCCAATAAAAGATGCAAGCGATCATAAGAAGATGTGGGGTAGATGCATCATCAAGGCTCGTGACAGACGAAATCCAATGGCACTTCATATCCCCCGCATCTCCACACTTCGGTGAGCTGTGGGAATCAAGTGTTAAATCAACAAAATATCACTTAAAACGAGTAATTGGTGAAACTATGTTAACATTTGAGGAACTCTCAACCTTACTGACACAAATAAAAGCTTGCTTAAACTCTCAACCACTAACTACAATCGAAAATAATGTTAATGACACGCCAATTCTAACCCCTGGACACTTTTTGATTGGAAGTTCTCTTAATGCAGTACCCGAACCAATAATCGACGAGATAAAAACATGTCGATCTAGATGGCAGTTGATCCAAAAAATGACTCAAGATTTTTGGAAGATCTGGTCATCTGAATATCTTTCGCAACTCCAGCAACTTTCTAAATGGAAAGAAAAGGAAGAAAACATAAAAGTTGGTGATATGTGCTTATCAAAGAAGACCGGCTACCACCAACAGGCTGGGTGATGGGGAAAATAGCTGAAGTACACCCCGGCAAAGACAACGGCGTTCGAGCTGCAACAGTTTTTAGCAACAACAAATATCTTAAGCGGTCCATCACTAAATTATGTCGATTGCCTAAAGAAAATGAGCAACCAGAAACACCAGTGCGACAAATCAATATATTAACAAACCAAGTACAACCGCTGTTTTGGCTATTCATACTATTCGGACTACTGAACTTGACTACATCCTTACCCATACCCTATCAACATGAAGTCGAAATAACACAATTTGAAAACCAGCCGGGTATATATTTCGAAGATATAGGACAAGCAAATCTCATTTCCAGTGCCTGGAGGACGATTGTGTTTTTCAACATTACTAACTACTGGCATGAGTTCGATACTTATGCAAAACTAGTTAAGTCAATGGAAACATTTTGCACATCAGCAGAACCTGTAGAAGTCAAATCAGCAATATGTGACGAAACATTGAGTCAATTTCAACACCAACTCGAACAAATTGAGCTCAACAACGAAATCCTGCTTCATGCCAATGACGACTCAACGAGAAGACAAAAACGAGCACCCTTTGATTTCATCGGAACGATAACTAATGAACTGTTTGGAATACTGAATCAAAGATTCGCTGACAAGTATGAGCAAACAATTGAAACCGTTAAGGAAAATGAGAACCACATATTAAACCTTATGAAAAACCAGACGACCATAGTTGATTCTACTGTCAACATCTTTAAAAAACAACACTTGGAAAATAAGAAACAGATCGAGTTATTGAGTACAATAGTAATGAAACTCAATAACGAAACAAGAAGTTATGAAAACATAAAGATGTTCTCCTCAGCTGCTCTGAATGCCATTCTAATTATGATAAATTATAAGTCGACTCAGAGCATACTTCTCGGTATAGTGCTTTCAGCACACACCGGGAGGATACATCCACTCATCCTTACCGTCCAACAATTTAAAGACGAGCTAACTAAAATTCATGAAAATATCTCCCGATCTTTGATGATTCCTGGAGAGAGACATCATGAATCAGTACTCCAACTATATAAAACCTTAAGTGTGAAGGGGAGAGTAACTGGCAGCAATATCATAATAGAAATAATTCTTCCCTTGCTGTACAACGAAGAGTTCAAACTGTACAAGGTGCTCCCAGTTCCAACCTTCAACAATGGAAATTTCACGTTTATCATTATATCGTCAGAGTATTTAATGATGAATCTACAAGTAAACCACTACTACCCGATCAACAAAGACGAATTTTCACGTTGCCAGGAAAGGCCTTTTGAAACTTACTGGTGTACTCTTCAACATCCATTATATACCGCTGGAGCTTCAGTCAGCTCATGTGAAATTAACATTATTCAACATAACCATAAACTAAGGGATTCATGTCAGATAAAAAATATACCAGCAAAGGCCTACTGGATCGAGATGCATCAACAGAATACTTGGATATATAGTGTTCCAAATTCAACAACAGTCAACATCAACTGCGACTTTAATTCAGTGCCGACCATCTTAAGAAGTAGTGGGATAGTAAAGCTGCCAGAAAACTGCATGATCCATGATCAAACTATAACAGTTATTGGAAGACAGACGATGACCAGCAGATTAAAATCTTCATTCCTGTCATCATTTAATATCTCTGACCAGTTAACTTCGCTTAACTTTAAAACAGAGCAACAACCGATCCTACGTCAGTCAAATATTTCTTTGGAAATATCGGAACTCGAAAAAGCGATCGAATTTCAAAGGAATCAAGAAATCAGGAATCACCGAATTCATCAATACTCACTCTTTGGATCTACTGGTTTCCTGCTTATAATCTGCATCATAGCGGTAATTATTATATTCTGAAGATATCAACCACCAAGCCCAAGCAAAAGGTACACACAAACAATAAGGAAGGAACATAGAAAGAAAGAAGACTTCCTTTAATGATATCGATTTCTCCGTCACTCCAATTCGAAAGGCCCAGCATGTTGTGGCAACAACAGAATAGCCCAACAAGAAGCTATGCACATACCAAACATGATAGATAGATACAACATTGCACCACGACGATGACTATGTGACGCGACTACGCGACGAGACAAGCACTCATCAGCAATATCTCAAATTATACTTTTCTGTTCTATTCTATTTTTGTTATTTTGTAATATTATACTTTTTGTACATTTAATTTATTGTAGCGTAAGCACTTATTTTATATAAAAGTAGGATGATTAAAATAATAAAGTCACTTGCTGTAAAAACGGTGAATCAAACGCTTGTTTTCAATTGACTTCCCCCCACCAGAGGCAAGTGGTCATTGCATTAATCTTAAGCGTCGACACAACACATACATTTGAAGGAAGCTATCTATGTAACTATTCCTTGAATCATGCATTCGGCGATTCATTATGCTAAGAATCAAGGTAATCTTACCTACATAGGCTTCAAACCTGCATAGGACGACTACACCTAACTAACTTAACCTCATTAAAGTGTTAGCTCCAATAGGAAGTTCGTACGATACAATCGTGCATTTTATTTAAAAATGTATTGTATGACTGGCGATCCACAAAATTACATATATCGTGAGACAGGCGCTCCACGTAACTGGCAAGTATGAATAGCCGAAACTAATAAAGGAAAATGACGTTGAGATGAGTTTTTCTCCCTATAAATTTCTGCGCAAGGGTCTACAGTTGTAGCGTAATCGAAAATATAAATACTTAGCTGCCACCGAGACGTATACTGGTCTTGACTTTATGTCATGACTTGCTAAACTTGTAAGTACGAATGTTGATCACGGAAAAATTGCAACATTAAGCCCTACAGATTGGAGGTTAGTGAGTTGGACTAACGACCCGACCACCGTACAAAACGAAATATAATTACGTAGAAATAAATGGATAATACACATAATTAAAAGTTTTAATATTGCTTATGCTTAGTTGTTATAGTTTGAGGGAAAACAAAGATGCCATTTAAATCCTAGATAAATAAGAATATATAAAAAATCAAAAATCGTTGAAGCGTTTTTTTTAATTAATTTTTTATGTAGGTATAAAATTTTTAAAACATTAAAAAAAATTTAAATGCCATTTTGAAGATATTATTAATATACATAAAGTCACTGACCGGTTTTTTATTTATTTTTTAAAAATCGAAAAATTAAATTTTTGAAAATTTGAGTACGCAGTTTTATTAAAACTCTTAGGAAGCATTTTCGTAAAAATTAAAATAAAAATAATTTTAGGCCGTCCATCCAATAGTGAGAAAGTAGAAAATATTAAAAGTGGTTCTATGGGAAGTACCGTTAATACGTACGCAAAATAAAATATTTTTACATTTAAAAGACCACACACATTTGGAAATAATTTTTTTTTTTGGAAACTTTAAATTTCGAAAGAGACTCAACAGATTTTTTCGAATCTTCGTATTTGGTGGTTTTTTGACATTATTTTGGATAGGTAAAAAACCAATTTTTCTAAAATAATAAACAACGATACCTCCCATAGAAATGTTAAAAAACCTTTACGAAGAAATTTTTTTTATCAAAAATGGCTCCAAGAATTCTTATACAAAAATTTGTTTGTTCTTAAATAAGTATATTTAATTGAAAGTGTTTTGACCAATTCGATATGTTTCATTTTAAAATTTGAAGATTTCACTTCTTCGGCTTTTTTGGTGGTGATAATTTATTAATGAAAGATATTCATTTGTTTTCCCAACGTTTCGACTGAGTTTTCAGTCTTCTTCAGGGGCACTTTATTAAACATGAAACAAAATAAGAGAAACATTTGTATGCTTACATTTAGTTCTAAAGATTTTACACTTACAATTATATGAACGAAACTATTATTATCAAATAACATATATATATATACAAATTAAAAAAAATTAAAGTTTTGTGATTGAATATTTAAATCAAAAACACTTCTTCTTAGTTAAAAGTTTAGTCAACAACTGTTTAAAAAAATTTTCTTTTAACGGAGCAACAAAAACTATTAATGTATGTATGTATGTATCGCAGTTATGTAGAGATTAGGGAACAGTACACCCACGAGATACACTGTGTATCCTGCTTCCTGTTCATGTTATTTTTGTTATTTAAAATGTGTAAAGTTTCTAACGTATATTGTTTCGATGTATGTTTTCCGTTTGAAGAATTTGCACATTTTTAAAGTCTGGAGCATGATTTCTTTCTAAGCTGTGACTAGAAAGAGTTGTTTTTTGAAAACTTTTGGAATTGATATCAGATTTGTGATTTGAGATCCTTTGTTTTAACCACTAGCACTACCAAGTAGCTTTTAAAACAAAGGATCTCAAATCACAAATCTGATTTATGCAAATGCTCCCTAAAATTGTTAATAAAACTGCATACTCAAATTTTTCAAAAAAAAGTTTTTCGATTTTTAAAAAATAAATAATTTTTTTTTTGAAAAATCGATTGTTCAACGATTTTTGAATTTTTGTTTGATATATTCTTATTTATCAATGAATTCAAACTGCATCTTTGTTTTCCCTCAAACTATAACGACTAAGCAATATAAGAACATTTAATTATGTGTTTTATCCATTTATTTCTACCTTATTATTATTCCATTTTTACGTATTTTTGCGTACGTCACTGAATTCTAAATACAATATAGGACCTCAATGGTACACACAGGTGTCTCTAAAAATCACCTGAATCTTATGTAATGCATATTGCAGCTAAATTATGAAGTTGTATGTACGAGTATATAGCTACCTACCTACCCACCTACATCCATCATTTTCATTATTATATGTACATGTTGACATACTTAGGTTCCATCAATATGTATATATATGTAGATACATTTTACCCTCCTAACTTACATAATTAAAATACATAACTTAGATTTAAACATACATTTGAAGGAAGCTATCTATGTAACTATTCCTTGAATCATGCATTCGACAATTCATTATGCTAAGAATCAAGGTAATCTTACCTACCTAGGCTTCAAACCTGCATAGGACGACTACACCTAGCTAACTTAACCTCAATGGTTAGCTATATTAAAGTGTTAGCTCCAAGAGCAAGTTCGTACGATACAATCGTGCATTTTATTTAAAAATGTATTGTGTGACTAGCGATCCAAAAAATTACATATATCGTGAGACAGGCGCTCCACGTAACTGGCAAGTATGAATAGCCGAAATAAATAAAGGAAAATGACGTTGAGATGAGTTTCTCTCCCTATAAATTTCTGCGCAAGGGTCTACAGTTGTAGCGTAATCGAAGATAAAAATACTTAGCTGCCACCAAGACGTAAGTCACCGGATGTTTTCTATGAAATAGCTTCCGATTATTAAACTCAAATACATATTGAAACCACCCCCAGCTGTGCGTAAATATTCGTTTTTTTTTATTTTGTAGTTAAAAATTGTATTGTATGTCTGTGTAAGGTTGGCGGTATCGTTTTCGATTTAAAAAATCGATATATGGGACCAAATTCCTTAAGCTTGAGTTGTGTGCAGAAACATATTTCTGATTCCGCAAGAGTGCGATTCATTTTTTGACAGATAAAGTATACACGCGGTTTGATGTTGTAGGAAATGGGGGCCTCGAGCTGTATCTTTTCCTACACATCAAGTGCTTAGATTACCTCCAAGTTGGTAGCCGCCGGATACTGGTCTTGACTTTATGTCATGACTTGCTAAACTTGTAAGTGCGAATGTTGATCACGGAAAAATTGCAACATTAAGCCCTACAGATTGGAGGTTAGTGAGTTGGACTAACGACCCGACCACCGTACAAAACAATATTGTTATGAGAGACACGCGAGAAGCCTCGGATAAATGGCAACCAGACCAGGAACGAAAATGAACTACGACCTACTCAAAAACTTGAATCTCTCCTCTCGCGGTACAAGGCAGACACTACCGCGATCCAGGAGATAGGATCAGGAATAACGAAAAGAAAAGATTGCGACATTTATTACAGCTGTCATCAAAGAATGCACATGTTGGAATTTGGATTCGTCGTGGGAAATCGAATCAGGTCGAAAGTCATCGATTTTAAGCCGATTAACGATCGCCTGGCTGTGATCCGCATCAAAGCTACCTTGCAAAACATCAGCCTAATATGTGCACATGCCCCTACCAATGAAGCTGAGTAGTCTAACAATTATGAGTTTTCCGACCTCCTGAACGGAGCCTACGGAATCTGTCCAGGGTACGATGTCAACGTCGTGCTCAGAGACAATTGTAAGGTCGTAAAAGAAAATCTTTTTATGGGATTAGTTAGAAAGCAAAGCCTCCATGAAAAGACAACAGATTACGGCTTCCGACTAATGGACTTTGCTGCAGCTCGTAATACGGTGATAAGTAGTACTACGTTCCCCAGACGAATGATACACACAGCAACCTGGCGATCTCCAGATGGTCGAACCGCCAACCAAATCGACCACGTGATAATTGGAGCAAGGAACGCATCAAACATCTTGGACGTACGTACCTTACGAGATGCAAACGTGGAATCTGACCACTTTCTTCAGAGCCCACTGGCAAACGAAAAGAAAACGAAGACCGCCCAAAGGAAGAAATTCATCTTCGCCTGCCTTAGCTCATCTGAGAAAGCCAGAGACTACAGTGAGTAATTGCCGGAAAACTCTGCCGTACCCTCAGCTACAAGCGTCAACGACTATTGGAACCAGTATTGCGACATCATTAAGGCGACAGCCAAGACCACCATAGGCTACCAACAACCCACGAAAAAGCACCCGGGGTATGATGATGAATGCGCGGTATTGAAGAAGAAGACGGAAAATGCACGAATGCAAATGCTGCAATGAAAAATAAGAGCAGCAAGGGAGGAGTACCGTAAAAAGAGATGGATCGAGAAAAAATACTGCGAAGAAAGGAAAGAACACCCGCAGCCTCTCAGCTCAGGTATCTTGAGGAATCTTGCACCGCCACCAACACCCGCCGGTTCTACAAAACAGCCAAGCAACTGGCATCTCGTTATAGGACTGGCACGCAAGCTCTTCGAAACAGCGAAGGTAATCTAGTCACCGAAGCACAGGGAATTGTAGACGTGTTTAAGCAGCACTTCCAGTAACTTCTTAATGGGCATTATATAGAGGAAGCAACCAGAGAACAAAGAAGCATGAGACCAGTCAATGAAGATCCAGTCCCATCGCCCAGTACTGAAGAGGTTAAGAAAGCCATCCACAAGATTAAGAAAAACAAATCCGCCGGCTCAGATGGCCTACATGCAGAACTCTTCAAATATGGAGGAGATGTCCTGGTAGGGCGCCTGCACCATCTCATCAACCAATTGTGGGAGGAGTAAAGCATGGGTTTCACACAAGCAGACGCGCTATCATGTGACTTCTTCAACATAGTCCTGGAGCAGATAGTATGCAAGAGTGGTGTTAACCTGCAAGGCACTATCTTCAACAGGTCTTCCCAACTGCTTGTTTATACGGACGACATCGATATCGTCGGCCGCTCCAAGCAAGCTGTACTTGAAGCATTCATATCTATTGATGAACAGGCGAAATGCGTTGGTCTTGAAGTGAATGAGGATAAAACCAAATATATGCTATCAACAAACAAAGCCTCGTCCATCGCCTAGGAAAAAACGTCACGGTTGGTAGCAGTAATTTTAAGGTAATCAAGGAGTTCACCTACATCGGAACAAACATCAATTCCACGAACGACACCTTAGTGGAAATCCGACGAAGAATTACCATAGCAAACCGCTGCTACTTCAGTTTGGCCAAACAATTGAGTTCAAAACTACTGTCTCGACGCAAGAGCGTTTGGTCTCGGCGACTGGAGGGAGCGTGCGAGGGAACGCAACCGATGGAAGACCGCAATATGTCAGGCAGCGGCCCTCCATGGATCGGGAGACGGATTATTAAGTAAGTAAGTAACGTGTACACAGATAACCAAATTTATTCAGGCATACTTTGAGGTGAATACATTTTTTTGGACGGAAAAGCATTCACGCTTGCGGAATTGAGCCCCTGCAAGGGATATCTACTTTACGATCTTATGTTTACTTCACGTAACCCTAAAAACTGTAGAATAACATCATTATGTCTATAGCGACTGCACGACAGCTATTGGGCTATCGTTTTCCTGTGAATTAAAAGCTTAAAGTAATTCTTCAATAAATAAAATGCACGACTGGATAGTAAAAACTAGCTCTTGTAGCCAACAACTTTAGTGTTACTCACTGATGCTGTTCGTAGGTAGCTAGCATATGTAGTTATCCTATGCATATTTAAGTCCCATGTAGGTAATATTACCTTGATTCTTAGTATAATGAATTGTCGAATGCATGATTCAAGGAATAGTTACATAGGTACCTACCTACAAATGTATATTTAAATGGTTTTAAATTATGTACATTAGGAGGGTAATAATGTAAATATGTATGTACAACTACAAGAGCATACATAATATCATGAAAGTGAATGGTGTATTGGTGGGAAATCGTTTATTAAACTTATTTAAACTGCTAAAACCATGACAATAATCGATTTTTCGAAAAAAAACGAAGAACGCCATTAGATGCCACGGATAAATAAAAATTTTATAAAAAATTATCTCGAAAATTGTAGGATGGCTTTTGATGAAATGCTGTTTTTTATTTTTCGTTTTTTAAAAACAAAATTTTTTGGAAATTTTGGTATGCACTTTTTAAGAGATTATTAATGTACATGCGAGTATAGAATTTAAAATATTTTTTTTGAGTAGTTTTAAATATATTGCTTTTTCAAAAAAAATTCAATAATTAATTTTAATTAAAAAAAAAAAGTTATTAAGAATTTGGATATGCAAAATTAATTAAGCTACCTAGGTCTTCTCAGATATAAAATTTGACAAAAATCCAGTGTACCGTTATCGAGAAAAAAAAAATTAAGAAAAACACGTTACATGACGTAAGTAGACTTTTCCCGTAAGCTTGGTTCAGATTAAATGATAGCTATTGCCAACAATAAAATTTCGAGGGGAAGGGGGTGTTTAAAAAATTTATTAACTAAATATTAACGAACATTTTTTTTATGTACTAGCCGACCCGTGCATATAAAATGCTAAGTGAGATTCACTAGAATTTCTTATATATTATCACCTAACGAAAAATTTATATACATACTTTCATATGCTTTCCGTAACCAAATAAAAATTTGTATGTTATCTCACTGAAACAGTTTTCAAAAAATAGACGTTCGATTATGCATTTGTCAAAGCGTCTGTATATAAAATATTAGCAGTTTCTTTATTTTCAGGAAGAAGTAAAGACTGATTATTTTTTGAGCTCATTATTTAAAGGGCTACATAAAGTTGGACATGAGAAAAACACTTTCCCTAATATCATTTTGCACTGAAAGATAACATTTGAGAAATTGTATTATATGATCCCAAATTATCCAGGAATTTTCTAGATTGTAGATTATCTCCATTGAGCATGCTTTTTAAAGGTTCAGGTGGTTCGGCTATAGAAGGAATGTTTACTTTAGCATAAGCACAACACATGCTATTAAATTCCTTAGGCCATTTGTTGGCTTTGTAAAAATTGCATATTTTATGAATTTTTCATATATCTCTTATTTTGTTGTTCGAGTACGAAAACTGTGGTACATAATTATAAGCTACTCTACTCCCCAAAAACTGATTATTACTTGCTCCTCCTACGTTAATCGATGAGTGGACTGAAATTCAGAAGCCAAAAACAAAACAAAAAAACAAAAGAAAATGCACAGATGCAAAAATAAAAAATTAGATAAATAAGTTCAGTCGAAAAATGATTTACGGCTTAAGATTTGCATAAAATTATTGACGTTATACACAAGATCTCATTGCTGTTAAATATCCAGCAGGTTTAAGACAATAATTAAATAATATTTTAGAAGTTTTTGACCAAGTTGGGTTTTATTCGGACTTTGGAGAATTTTTGAGAAGTGATTCTCGTCGGCCTTATTGGTCGTAATGGTGATTAAATGAAAGCAATTTTCATTTTATTTTCCCAACGTTTCGACGCCTCGACGCACGGTGGTTGCCGTCTTCTTCAGGGGTGTCTTTATTTACAAAATTAAAAAGAGATATAATGTTGTACATATTGATACAAGTAAACGAACAAAATATGTATGACTTACATAACGTAAAATTATAAGATTTTTAATGTACATAACAATAATTTGTTTGAAACATATAAAAAAATAGATTACAAACAGATTTTGAACACTTCTCGTTTGAAGATTAGTCTACGTTTTATGATATTTATTGTCAGAAAATAATGAACAGTAAGCGGCAAATATATTTTGTGTGTCTTGTTTGCGGTTCATATTATTTTTGTTGATAATTATATACAGTGTCTCTAGTGTGTAACGTTTAGATGTATGTTTTTCTGTAGCAAGGATCTCCACTCCCTCGAAGTTTGGTGTGTGACCGTTATCAACGATGTGAGAAGCCAGTGCGGTCTTCTCAGAACTTTTAAGGCGAATATCTGACTTGTGCTTCGCCATTCTTTGCCGAAGGAGTTGTTTGGTGGTGCTGATGTAGCAAAGATTGCAGAATTCATCCGTTTTCCCCTGGCAATTTATTTTATAAACTACGTCTGAACGGCGATTTTTGTCGGTTTTCGTTTTCAGGTTGGTGAATAGGGATGCAACAGTCTGTTTCAACAGTGTTTTTCGTGACCATTTCTTTGAAATTTTTAGAAAGTTTGGGCACATAAGCGACACTCTTATAAACACATCTCCTCTCTTCCAACTTATTTTCTGAACGAACTTGGTGTTTTTGACGAAGTATCAAGTTTCTTATAACTTCTGTCGGAATGCTGTTGTCTAAGAGTATTTGCGTAACTTTTTCTTCGTTAGCGGAGTAGAATTTTCGGTCACTCAACGCAAAAACTTTGTTTATTAAGTTCGACGCAGTGTTTATACGAATGTGCCTGGCTTGATTAGATCGGAAATTGACAAGTCGCCCAAATGCCATATCTTCCTGTTACCAGTCGAAAGATAGTCGATCATTTTCGCGGTAGACCTTAACGTCCCAGAACGCTATCGATCTGTTTTTTCCCTCTGTACGGTGAATTGTATTTTTTCATTAAACTGGTTTAAGCATCGTAAAACATTTTCAATTTCTTCTTTATCCACAATCGCAAAGATATCATCAACGTATTTTGCTATAAACTTAGGTTTGTAACTTAGTTTAAGACATTCCTCGAGTAAGAAATCTAAAACCAAGTCCGCAATCGTCGGAGAAAGAGGATTTCCCATTGACATTCCGTGTACTTGTTTAAATTGCAGGTAGTTGTTATCTTTGAGTCAAAAATTTAGTAATTCGATAAATTTGTTTTGGCTCAGCTTGGTATTTTCAGTTATAATTTCTTTTTAATAATGTTGATTGCAAGCTGAACAGGAACATTAGTAAAAAGAGAAACCAAAATATCGTTTGTGTCAAGGGCAAAATCTTTTGCTTTGGATCTAAGCTCCAACGAATTTTTAACAGAGTGAGGAGATTTTTTTGTGACACACTGTAATATTTTACCCAGCTACTTTGATATTTCGTAACTAGGAACTTTCATCGATGACGTTATCGGCCGGAGAGGCATATTTGGTTTGTTAATCTTTGGTAAACCATATTTTGCAGGTATTTGTGCTGTGTAGGTAGTCATAATTGCTTTTGCCCTATCATCGATCACCTTATTGTTGTGCAACCATTTCACAAATTCATTGTTTTTTTTGTAGAGTGGTGAGGGGGCTTGCTCTTGCGACGCTGTATGTAGAGCTGTCAGACAGTAGTTCAATCATCTTGTCTTCATATTCCGTCATATTCATCGCAACCTGCAATTTAAGGACAATTTGTACAAACAAGTTCACGGAATGCCAATGGGAAATCCTCTTTCACCGACGATTGTGGAATTGGTTTTAGATTTCTTACTCGAGGAATGTTTTAAACTAAGCTACAAACCTAAGTTTATAGCAAAATACGTTGATGATATCTTTGCGAATGTGGATAGAGAAGAAATATAATATATATATATAATAAACAAAGTTTTTGCGTTGAGTGACCGCAAATTCCACTCCGCTAACGAAGAAAAAGTTACGCAAATACTCTTAGACAACAGCTTTCCGGCAGAAGTTATAAGAAACTTGATACTTCGTCAAAAACACCAAGTTCGTTCAGAAAATAAGTTGGAAGAGAGGAGATGTGCTTATAAGAGTGTCGTTTATGTGCCCAAACTTTGCGAAAATTTCAAAGAAATGGTCACGAAAAACAATGTTGAACCAGACTGTTGCATCCATATTCACCAACCTGAAGACGAAACCCGACAAAAATCGCCGTTTAGACGTAGTTTATAAAATAAATTGCCAGGGGAAAACGGATGAATCCTGCAATCTTTTATAAATCTGCACCACCAAACAACTCCATCGGCAAAGAATGGCGAACCACAAGTCAGATATTCGCCTAAAAATTTCTGAGAAGGCAGCACTGGCTTCTCACATCGATGATACCGCTCACACACCAAAATTCGAGGGAGAAGTGTTCAAAATCTGTTTTTAATCTATTTTTTTATATGTTTCAAACAAATTATTGTTATTTATATTACAAATCTTAAAATTTAACGTTATGTAAGTCATACATATTTTGTTCGTTTACTTGTATCAATATGTATAACATTATATCTCTTTTTAATTTTGTAAATAAAGACACCCCTGAAGAAGACGGCAACCACCGTCGAAATGTTGGGAAAATAAAATGAAAATTGCTTTCATTTAATCACCATTACGACCAATAAAGCCGACGAGAATCACTTCTTAAAAATTGTCTAAAGTCCAAAAAAACAATAATTAAATATGTTGGTCAACTTCGACAACAAAGTGTACGATTTTTTTTAAGTTAATAATCTTATTTAACAAACATATTTAACAAATAAAAAAAACCCAATTATATTATTATTAGAATAAGGAAATTTATAAAATTAGTTTCAAGTAAATCGGTTGGATACTTTCTGAGATTAGCGCGGACAAACTTAATGTTTGTTTCATATTTATTTGGGCTGGCCACGAGACGAGGCCAGGCGAGACTTATGTTAGTCTTGTCTTGGTCTTATCAAAATCGAAAAATTTCAGTGTCGTCTCGGTCTTGGTCTCATCCTTAGTCTTGGTTCCGTGTTTTTTGGTAGTAAAAAGATGAAAGATAAGACGCGAGTTCATATTGAAAAGTTATAGTACGGTATCTCAGAAGTTTGTTGGCTAGAAAAATGGTGGGGTGTGGATCCATTAATTCATTTAATTCGGAGCCATCCCTCAATTGATTTTGACAGTTTATGACTTGACAAATAAGCAACAAACTATATTTTGACATCTCGATTATATTTATTTCCAAGTGTCCCTTAAAGTCTTAAAGTCACCTTTTTCCGAAGGGGGATTGAACAAAGTCTGAAATATGGGCGATATCTATTCCAACGCAATGAGTTTTTTTCAACAGCTTTTACTAGAACTGTACGAAAAACATGTTCCATTAAAGACAGTTCTAGTTTGCAACAAAAATTGTCCATGGTTCACTTCTGAAGTGCTAAGTTCAACTAAGAAAAGACATAAACTCTATTCGAAATGGAAGAATAACCCTACCTCTTCAAACTGGGAAATTTTTTGCATTGCTCGTAATCTTTCAACTTTCGTTACTCGTAGAGCTAAAAATAGATATTTCATGTCAAAACTAAACACTCACCAGACTCCTCGTAAGCTTTGGAGTGGTTTGCGGTCTATTGGAGTTGGTAGAAAAGAGGTTATTGATAATTTCCCTGACCCAAATGATCTGAACAAAGCTTTTACATCAGATAATTTCCAGATTTCAAACTTTGCACCCATTAATAACATTATGTATAGAGGAGGTGAATTTGATTTTGAAGTCATCACACAGTATGAATTACTTATGAGCATTAAATCCCTTAAGTCTAATTCGGTTGGTGAAGATGGAGTTCCCATAAAATTCATAAAGATGATACTACCCCAAATTATTTCTACTTTTACACATATTATCAATTTTTGTATTACCTGCTCATCGTTTCCAGATTGTTGGAAGCTTGCAAAAGTAATTCCTGTACCTAAAAAACCTAACCCATCATCTTGTGCTGACTTTAGACCCATAAGCATCCTTCCCTGCCTGGCAAAGGTCTTTGAGAAGATTCTGGCAGATCAGATATCTAACCACATCAGTCACCATAATTTGTTATCTTGTGCTCAGTCGGGTTTTCGCCCAATCATAGCTGTTTTACAGCAATGGTAAAGGTACTCGATGATATTAGAATTCAGTACGATCAAGATAAATTGACTATATTGTGTTTGCTGGACTTCTCTAAGGCGTTTGACAGAGTAAATCACGAAATCTTGTGTAAAAAGCTGAATTTGTACTTTGGTTTTAGTGATAGATCGGTTCGTTTGATCAAAAATTAGCTCCACCAAAGAAGTCAAAAAGTTAAAGTTGGTGAAATTTTTTCTGAATCAACGAATCTACTAGCAGGTGTACCGCAGGGTTCTATATTAGGTCATATATTGTTTTGCATGTTCATCAATGATCTCCCCCAAGTGTGCTACAATGTCATGCTGCATCTTTATGCATATGATACCCAAATCTATCTCTCTCGACCATTCAACTTGTTGGAAGATCTGGTTTGCAGATTTAATAGAGATCTTTTGGGGATCTATAATTGGACCTTGTGCAATGGATTAACTCTTAATCCTTCCAAATCTCAAATCATTGCAATATCTCATCGGAAATTTGATGTAAGGACACTTCCACCTGTCTATATATCTCGTTTCCAACTTGATTTTGTAGATACTGTCACGAATCTGGGCTTCACAATTAATCGGACCCTTTCTGCTAAAGATCATATTAATCTTTCTGTTGGGCGAATCTATGGTGGTCTTCGAAAGTTAAACCTTTTCTTGAATCTAACTCCTACAGGCACTAAGCTGAGACTTGTCAAATCTTTGTTACTACCTATTATTGATTAAGCTGCAGTAGTTTACTGCAAGCCTGATTCGCACTCGATGCAAAAACTTGTTGTTGCTTTTAATGATATCGTTAGGTATGTCTATGGTTTGCGAAGGTCTGATCATGTGTCTCAATATCATCAACGTGTCTTAGTATGCTCGCTTGTGCAATTTATTGAATCAAGATGTTGCTTATTTCTGCATAAGATAATTCAAAAACAGGCACCGTCCTATCTATTTGATAAAATCCGCTTCGCGCAGTCAACCCGAACTCTGAAACTCATAACGCATTCATTTAATTAATTAAATTCTTCGAGACTATTTTTTGTATATGCCATTAGACTCTGGAACTCCCTACCTGTGACGGTAAGACAAATAGTAGGAACTACTCAATTGAAAAAGGCTTTATTTCAAAATCTTGTATAGTGTAGGAATCAAACAGCAATTTGAAGGATAAACTGATTAGTTACTAACATAAAAAAATAAAAAAAAATAATTTATCCTAATTTTTGAATTCCATATAAATGTATATATCTTTCTTCTTCTTCTTATTATTATTATTATTAATCTCAATCCGATGTTATCTGCTTTAACTTTAAGTACTATAAGAGACTATGTCTTATTTGTACACCATAATAAACAAATAAATTGAAATTGAAATGCATACATAAATCCTTCTCTGGATAATAATAATTAAATCAACAAATATTTCTTCTAGCGGAAATCAAACCCAAACCACCGAGAACAGCGAAACTCTCGGTTTCATCTCATCGACGAGACAGCGACTATTCTCGGTATCGTTGCCAGCCCTAGTCTTTATATAATAGTAATAATATGTTTTTTGAATACACGTATACGAAAAAAATAAAGAAATACATTTTTTAGTTAGGAACAATATCTTATAAAATAAAATCAATGTGAACTTTTGCCATTATATTTATAACGTCCTCATAGTCAACCTAAATATCCCCACAGATGTTAAGCAACATCAAAGCGTTCAGCGCAAGCATGAAAAAGGTCGCTCACTTGACTCCACAGATACATGAAGTATCGCACCAATCTGCATAAAGCAGTGAACTGTTTTATATAAGGACGAATCGCAAACATTTAATGAGTCTACAAATTTTTGGGCCGCTTATTTATTTGACATACTCAGAAAATGCTGCAACCATAGTTAATTTAACAATGACATATATCAAGAAAATCAAAGAAATACATTTTTACCTAAGCAACATATGCAATTCGCCCAGAAAATCATCTAAGTCTCAACCCACAAACCCTCCTCCCCTGATGAGTGCCAAGCTTATTCAAAATCCAACTGGGGTAAGCCCGGTTTGAGAATTTTTAAGGTTTGGCACATCGTTAAATACACATCATAAGAATAATTTTAAATTTTTTTTCATTTATGAAAATAAACAAAATACAATGCACTACTGGATCGCACGAACTTGCTCTCATGTTCGATCACATCTAATGCAAAAGATTTCTATTAAAGAACTAAATATATTTTTAAAGTCGTTTAGTAATAATAATAATAATAATAATAATTTAAACTATATGCCAGTAAGACCTAAAGTCTTTTAAATGCAACCTGAATTGCACGGCACTAGTTAGAAGGAATAGAAAGATGGGAAAGATATATTTTTTGCAGAGTAGATATCAGAGTTAGGTATTTACTATTTCATTTTAACCCACGGACAGCATCCAATTAAATTGGAGGTATAGAAAAGATCAGAATATAATGGGTTATCCATTTTGCGGTTTCAAAAGTAAACGTAACTAAAACAGATATAAAATATTTTTTTTCATGCTGTTTCTTTTTTATTATAAAGTTTGAACGTTGACATTATGCGTGAAACACTACAGCATTTAAAAGACCACCACGCGAATTGTTGCAAGCATCGATTCTTTTGAGATAATTTTCGACCACTTTTTGACATATATTGGGCGTTATCTCAGCCATAACTTCACGAGTGTTGGTTTGCAAATGCTCAAGAGTTTTTTTTTTTTTTTTTTTTTATAATCTACGCGCGCTCAAGGGAGTATGAATACCCTTTAAATGTTTCAACACAGCGCGGGCGTGGGGGTGAGGTTAAGGAAGAGAAAGAATGGTAGGAAAGATGTGTGGCGCGATATTCGGAGACTGTAGGTGGTTGTTGTCTCAGATTTTATATCCAGGGATGGCGGCTGAACTAATGCGGAGAAATTTCCGTGTCTTATTTATAGATGTCCCTTATAATTCGCATTAATTTTTTAATTCTTTTTGTCATATTTTATCGGTATACTAGTTTTACTCAATCACATGTTGTTAGTTCTATGCCTAAACAGCATGTAATGAGTAAACCAGCAACTCATTGTATGACATTTATTTTTAGAATAGCTTTTTAATGGAAACATAAGAAGACATAGACTACGGCAGGAATCGAACCTGTGACCATGAGCTTGACAGGCGAACACACAACTATCGCGCCACGGCCACCCCCTTTAATGTGCCGTAAGACAGTCCTAATTCCTTAGAACGACGAGGAATCGACACATTCGGGTCTTAGGCAACACTTTCACTTACAGCAGCGATATTTTCAGTGGTGCGAGCGAAACCATGATGTACAGGCTTTACAATATCTGTAACCAATCCAGTTTCTTCAAATGTCTTCACAATTTTTCCAATTACTTGCGTAGGTGAACGATTATGTAAACCATAATCTCCTCTTAAAGCATGATATGTGGCAGTGGAAGAATCACCATTTTTGTAGTAGGCTTTAACAATTTTTATGCGTTTTTTTTTTAATGTGTGATAGTTAAGCGATCCATTTTCGTAAATGCCAGACTTTCAACTGAAAAAAAATGGTTAAATAACTTAGTTTCACAGATGTCGAACTCCAGCCCTATACTTTTGAAACCGCGAAATGAATAACCCTTGACATCTAAGTTAGCACTCAAGCACTATATCCACTACCCCACTGCCACCCGCAGTTTTTTACTTATTTTTTTATATATACAAAATTACTTTAATTTTTTTCTAAAAAAAATTGATACAATAATCATAAATATTTAATAATATAAACTTAAAAACAAAAAATTAAATCGGCTTAATGAAAGAATAAATAATGCAAAATTCTGAAATAAATACTTAAAGTAAAAAAAATGATCCTAATTAAAGTACCGTTTTTAGACATTTTAATTTTTTTTTTCAACCATATGCATGATCGGTCATACCTAATAAGCTGCACTGATTTTATTTAAATCAAAATTGTTAGAGCCGTTTTCGAGAAAAATGGGCTTTAACGTAACGGTAATATGGCAGGTACAGTTATATTCGAGCTACAAAAAATCAATTTCATCTCTGTGCAATACCTAAAAGCTCTATATACAAAGTTTGGCCCACCCGTTTGGGCTGTAGGTGTCCACTCATATATACATACAGAAGGACAGAATTTTTAGACCATTTTTTCGTCTCCGCTATCATCGTAATGTCATGTTAGATTGTTTTCTCAAAACTTTTTTTTCAACGAATGCATAACTTTAAGAATAAATGTATATATTTTTCTCGTAAGCGAACGCTTCGCGCATCGCATCGCTTTGTCGCACCACTGTACGCGCAGCCTTATAGTACCTAATTTCGCAAATAAAAACAAAAACAAAACAAAAAATTTCTATGATGCAATAAACATCAAAGTATTATAAATAATTTATTCTTAAATTGTTTTTATTTTCAACGTTATATAAAGCACATTTCTTAAGATATGTTTCAAATATTTAACATTATCAATTTTGTACGATCAACACTATTTACAATTAGGTAGGTACACTAAAATTATAAATGAAAACTTTTAAATTTAAAGTTCCTTCTACTGTAGGACTGTAAATTCATATTTTGTTTTGATTTACTTATGTAGTTACAAACGGTGATAAGTCAGGAAAGTTGAAAAGATTCTGTGGTCTTGACCTTTGAACACGCTGCTGTGGTTGATTGACTGTTTGGGCAGATCCTTGAAATGAATTTCCACGCAAATAAATGCCACATTGAGAATTGCAAACCTCATCACGTAAAATAGATTCATGCGGCCACTGACGAATTAGTTGTCCACAGTCTGTTATTCTTAGAGAAGCGCATTGGGGCTAATTTATGAAGAATAAATTGTAGGAAAATTATTTTTGCAAAATGTATCTCCTTTTAATTTACCCCATCTGTTGAGCAAACGCAGCTTGTGCATGGCGATGGGAATGCTGACTCTCCCACCTGTACTTGACGATTACCTATTTGGCAGCCTTGAACATTCTCACGCCAAGCACTTAGATCGATTTGTGGCATAGACTGACATGGAATACGTGGGTTTCTATTAAAACAGTGAATATGTTAGAAAACTTTTCTTTTTTCTTAACAAATACATTATAACCTACAGGAAATTACTTGGCAAATCCAAAGCAGCGCGCTGCATATCGCCTGGAATTTCGAGATTTTCACAAATTATCTTTGCAAGTGTGGTCTTTCGAATTTCTGCTAGCTGAGCTCCAGAGAATTTTACTTCGGGGTTCTCATTTTCGTACCTGGATAATACATATTTAAATGCTAGATCATACTCATTACCAGTCAAACTTACCAAAAACGATCACATTTTCTGAGCTGTCTAAATTGGATACCAATTATGCAAGCCAGTGTTGGTCCAACCAATCCACCTTGCAGCGGCCTTTCAGTCATTGAACCAGGGAACAAATCGATATCATCCACGGAAGCGTAAATTTTCTTGAAACGATTTATAACTTCTGGTGGAATTTCACGGCTTAAGTCTGACCAAGTGATGGCTCGTTTTAGATTACATAAGGCTCGGTAGTTGTTGTATGATGGGATACCGTGATCACGAGCTAATTAGATTAAGTAATATACAATATAGTAATAGTTTTCATAAAAATGTATTTTTTACCTCGTTGAACATTTAAGGAAATCAAATCGATTCCAGAAAATGGAATTTTTCTGTCTTCAAACAAGTGATTTGTAACTTCACCAGTAATGAATTGATCAAGTGTCTCCATTGGGGTCGCCACTAGTCCTCTGTTGATTTCATCAACAATTCCCGGCTGGCACAAACATTAGATCAATTCAAATAAATAACTTTTATAATTTTGAATGTTAGACTTATTTTTTTTAAGATGCTGATACATTTTTAAATTCATGAAACGGCTTTCCAAATATATTATAACCGAAACATCAAGCAATCAAAAATAGCTTTTTAACCTAAATTATTTATATAATATAAGGGTTATCGATTTTGCGGTTTCAAAAGTAAACGTAAATAAGACATATAAAATATTTTTTTCATGATATTTCTTTTCTATTATAAAGCTTGAACGTTGACATTATGTGTGAAATACTAGATCATTTAAATGACAACCACGACAATTATTGCAAGCATCGATTCTTTTGAGGTAATTTTCGACCAATTTTTGACACATATTGGGCAGTAGCTCAGCCATAACTTGACGAATGTGGGTTGGCAATTGCTCAAGGGTTAAAGATTTATCTGCATGAACACGCTCTCTCGCGTAGCCCCACAAAAAAAAAAGTCCAGCGGTGTCAAATCACACGATTTTGGTAGCCAGTAAATATCGCCACGACGAGAAATTACGCGGCCAGTAAATGTCTCTTGCAATAAAGCCATATTCGCTCGAGTTGTGTGGCATGTTTCACCGTCTGGATAAAACCAAATAGCAGGCAAAAAAAGTCGCTTATCATATGCTCCGAATTGACAGTGATAGTCGTTCCATCGTCGTTTTCGAAGAAGTAAGGTCCAATCACACCTCCGGACCAAAGAGCGCCCCAAACAGTGACTTTTTGTGGATGTAATGGCCTGTTTTCAATTAGTTGAGGATTTTTAGAACCCCAAATACGACAATTTTGTTTATTAACATACCCACCGAGTGAGAAATGTGCTTCGTCGCTGATGAAAATATTGTCCGAAAAATCGCCGTCCACCGCCTGTTGTTCAAGCACCCATTCGACGTATCTACGACGTTTTGAATGGTCAGCTAGCTTCAGTTGTTGTGTGAGCTGGACATTATATAGATGTAGGTGTAGATCCAAATGCAAAATACGCCATAATGTGACGTAAGACAGTCCTAATTCCTGAGAACAACGAGGAATCGACACATCCGGGTCTTCGGCAACACTTTCACTTACAGCAGCGATAATTTCAGTGGTACGGGTGAAACGATGATACGCAGGCCTTACAATATCTGTAACCAATCCAGTCTCTTCAAATATCTTCACAATTTTGCCTATTGCTTGCGTAGTTGGACGATTATGTAAACCATAATCTCCTCTTAATGCACGAAATGTGGCTGTGGCAGAATCACCATTTTTGTAGCAGGGTTTAACAATTTTTATTTGTTGTGCGATAGTTAGGCGATTCATTTTCGTAAACGTCAGTTGAAAAAAAAATTGGTTTAACAACTTAGTTTGACAGGTGTCGAATTCCAGCCCTATACTTTTGTAACCGCAAAATGGATAACCCTTTATAAAATATTTCCTTAAAATATTTGTCGGTATGTATTTCAATTTAAGTATTTAACAATATAAATTTAAAAATATAATCACAGTAAAAATCGTTACACCCTTCTCCCAAATATTTTTTGTTTAATCCAAAAACTGTTTTTCATTCAATTTAAAAAGGCAGTATTATTTTTTTGAGGAATTCCTGTACAACTGTTTTTATCAAAACGAGAAGAGTCGTTAATGAGAGCATTAAAAAAATCTTTTCTATGTCACGTACTGTTAATAATTTTTAGTTAAAATTTATATTTACCAAAATGTAGACCACAAACAATAGAACACAGGTTTTTTTTTATCAAAATCGTAATAGCCATTTTTGAGACGATAAAGCATTTCAGAAAGGTTGTACGACATGTGCCGTTATTTTTACGGCTAACATTCCATTTATCCCCTAAGATGCTAAGACTAATTTTACGAAAAAATCTCATCACAATCTTAGGCTGTATATTGAGGTACCGTCGGACGGAATTACGGAACGCACATTTTTTCGTGTTATGTATCAAGCTTAAAGTCAAATACCATACTCACCTTACAGTAGCTATGTAAGGTCAAGTCAAAGTGTTTGTTAATAAAATGTAAAATAAATTTCAACTTTAGCTTCTAAACGTAAGACCATAAGAGTTAAGTGTATTTAGCTTAGTAATTTGAAACTTACCTGTAACATAACATCCATCTTAAAGAAACCATCGCGAAGTAAAAGGGGTGGATCAACAGGTTGATGATTAACGCTCAAACGAGGGATATGTGGTCTCAATAGAGAGTGTCCAATACGGAATGCAGCTGCTGCAAACTCATTAAATACAATTGGACTGCACGATGGATTATAGTCCTTATAGTAACCCTGAGGCAAGAGCTTCAATCCATAAAGATTCACAGCATTCCAACTCAGAAGACGTGGCAAGAACTCATTGAATACAATGTGTTGGAATTGAGCACCAACTATACGTCTAGTGTGATGGAACAATTCATCACCTGTCCAGTGAGGATTCACTCCACGTAATCCCTCAACAATTCTATTATGCTCCCTTAAGAATATCGTGTGGATTGCAGTAAGACCTGGTTGTTCAGAAGCACGATCATCTCCAGCAATGAAACACAATCGATTGCGAGATTTACATTCCGGATGTGAGTTGCTCTGTGGGAGTAGTTCCTTTCCACGGATTGGGTGAATTGTGGAATTCATACGTCCGGAGAAACCTCGAAGTTTGTTTGCAACGCAGTTGTTTTCACCATAAATCATAGAAGAGTCCAAGAAATGTGTATTTTGGTTCATCTGGTCACGCGGCCCCAATGTTAATTGCCCTGGCAATGATCTCATGGATGGAAAACAAAGACGTTCTCCACTAGTTATATTGACTTCGGGATAGAAATAGTCCGCTGCTGGTACTGGGAATGGATTACACTCTGGATGAACAGTTTGTGGTGAATCGCAACGGCGACAACTTGGAATCGATTCATGAAAACCTTTGTGAATTGGAGTAAGCGTTAAATCGTGATCTACGAACTGAGCGAACTGCATGACCATAAGAGAGTAACGAGTATGTAAATTCGAAATATCTGGATGAATAAGAGTCGAAATGGTTCGTGGATTTGGCAGAGGACCCCCGTTGACTGAGGACATACGAGGTTTTGAAACACCATCTTCATATTGCGCTGGAAGCAATCGTGAAAACGTTGATAAGGACTTACCCCAATTGGGGTTTCGCAAGTTGTTACAGTATCCAGTAAAAGTACGAAAAGGTGAATTGTTATCACATGGAAGAGGAGGATCATCACATTGTTGCTCGATATGTTGACGTGAATTTACAGTCCCTGAGAGGAATGAGGTGATATCGATGGTTTGCAGAGTGTCGGTTAGTTCATTGCGGTTAAATGCATTAAGACTGCTATCAAAAACTTGACGTTTTCGACGTGTTTGGTTTAAAGAATTTAGAATTTCATTAGATGTAAGCTCAAGCATAAGGGAGCTATTGGCTTGAAGAAGAGCTGCATGATTAGCTTTGCTAAATGACGCTGCAACGCCATCTGGTGACTTAGCATCGATTCCGCCCTCTAAAATTAAATAAAAGAATAAGTTTAGCAGATATGTGTATTGTTAAGTTTAGGATTACTCACGTGATAACCAAGAGTCATATTCAAATCGTTTCCTTGCATAAAGTTCCTCCTTAGCTCTTTCAACCGCAGCTTTTAATAACTCAGGACTTATTTCTCGGATAGTTTCTTTAACCTCTGGTGTTTCTTCAACGTTTTCTTTTATATCTTCTTCATTTGGATCAGCTCTCCAAGCACGGATGTCTAGTTTTGGAAGTTGATCACAAGTAAGAAGAGTATTTCTACGAGGTAACATTTTATTTAACCGTCATTTTTATTTTATTGATTTAAATTTTAAATATATATTACTCACAAGAAGCTATCTTCGCGAATAAAAGCATTTGGCTGTGCTTTTTCAACTTGTTTAGTTGAACACAAAATCCCAGATAAAGTTGTTTGACGAATAGCCTTCAGCTGGTCAAGACTAAAAGATGATGGAGGAATCTCATTTTCGTACCAAAATCTATCGGTTGTTTTCAATTGAGCAAATTGACGTGTGAGCAAACAAGTAATAGTAGGTCCGAACAATGATCCCACTGCAGGATTTTCCAGAAGAGCACCAACCAATAAATCAATATCTTCAGCTTTTCTATTGAAAAGAAAAGTTGTGGTCATCTTATAAAATAGTATATAATATTTTACTCATAGATATCTCTCAACGGGGTTATGTGTTCCTCAGGAATAACATATAATAATATTTCAAACGTAATATTTGAAACATCCTTCACAGAAAATCGATTTTCACATAAGTCTAATGCGTTTAAGTATGAAGGAATTCCATGATCACGCCCTCTATGAATTGCTAGGGCGAGTTCACTCCATCCATCAGAGGTGACACTTGGAGGTATAAAGGACTTTTGTAGGGCCGCAATATTTAACAATGAGGCGGCTGACATTGAAGCACTTATCTAATCAAAATTAAAGATAAGTTTTGAAATACGTGTAACGAAAATGAGTTTCCATGAATAACTTACCATTTCTGGTGGATACATAGTGAGAAAAGCAGGAATTGCACTTGTTGCAAATTCATTATAAATGCCACCACGATTACTGCTGGAGTAGTTTGTGAAATATTTTTCCGAAGTTAGTCTTAAAATATAATGTGATTTTAGGAAAAAAATATATTATTAAGGTTTTCAACAATATAAGTAGTCCAATTTTATATTTAAATAGTTTATATTTGTTTTATGTCATTGGGGTACCGAATAGTAAGCTTAAACTCAAATGTTCTGTTTTAACTCTCCGTAGTATAGTCGATTTATTAAGGTAAAGAATATAATACTTAAATTTTCCACTTTTTCAGAAACCCGTTTAAACTATTTTTGAATAGGGGAATGAGAAAGTGTATACCGTATGTAAATCAAAGTTACTTTAGTTCAGTTATTAGAAGTGAAGTCCATATAACAACATTAATACGTACTTTGGTAGTTAACAAAGCTTGCAAAGTGGATATGTATACGCAACCGCAGTAATTACGAAACCAACTTTTACCGAACAAATTGAAGAGCTGAAGTGAAGTGTTTCAGCAGTCACTCGGAATAAAGATCAACAATCTCGATCTGGCTCATCATCAAGACATTATCGTGGAAATTTGAGAAAAAATAATAATGAAGATTATTTCTAGTTTCACAATACACATTGTCCAAAAGCGAGAAATTGCCGTTTTTCTTGTGATTTCAACATATTATTGAGAAAACGAGAAAACTAACTGTCTGTTTACATAATGCGGCACGTGACGGTAGCCAACCTAATTGTCGGCTGTTCATCACAGATCCCACCACACACACAAGATACCTCATCGATACGGTTATCCCACCAAATATATAATAAGAAATAAAATGCACGTCAGGATCGCACGAACTTGCACTTACATATGTTCGATCACATCGTATGCAAAAGGTTTCTATTAAGAATCTAAATATATTTTTAGTCATTATTTACTTTACTTTTTATAATAATTTTTTAAATTTTTTTCTAAAAATAGTGCAGATACTATTTTTTTTACCAAAATCGTTAGGGCCGTTTGCGGGATTAATACGGTAGAAATAATTGTATGGCAGTACCGTTATTTTTGGGGCTAAGAATACGATTCAAAAATCGATTTTATATAATCACCTAAAACGCTTAAATACCAAGTTTGAAGAAAATACTATCATTCGTTTAGGCTGTAGAAAGTTGTACAGACAGACATGCAGACGGAATTGCGGGACCTACTTTTTCGATGTTCTCTATCATCGTAATATCAAGTTTGATTACAATCTCGGGTTGAATTCTTGAATTTGATAATAAACAAGTTGAGGTATTGCTAATCTTACATTAGGGTTGCTTAAACATTGATAGTCTGCGCTTAACTATCGATAGTATTGTTCATTTTAAAAGCCCTAGCCGTTGGTGTAATATATCCATATGAATGCAAATCTGAGCGGCCGAATTACCGATTCAGTGACCGAATGAATGAGTACCATCATCAGTGGTCGAATGAACGAGTACACACTATGGGATGGTGGCGTGATAACGTGCGCAGTAATGACAAACTTGCATAATTCAGTCACGTATTACTCGAAAACTGATGCGGTAATTCAACCCCTGGATCTGATTCAACTTACCACGTAGAACAAAAACAACATGTCATCACACTCTCTAACGGTTTCCTTTATTAAAATCCGAAAAATAAAAATTAATGGAAACATAAATTAATTAGTACGTCATTAATTAGTAGTGAAAGAAAAATTACAATGGTTATTAAATAGGTTTCTTGAATAACTCTCAAATGTAAGTATTTATAAGTTGTCAAGTATACTTATTGTTAAGTTATTGATCAACTGGTTGAATTATTATGTGTTCGAGATTTAAAATATATCTCTTTGGCTGTTTTGGTCGTAATATTTTTTTAATGAAACTATTTTATTTCTTTTCCCGACGTTTCGACGGTGGTTGCCGTCTTCTTCAGGGGATGTTTTATTTACAAAAATAAATTGAATATATTATACACATAAGAACATTTGGTGTAAAATTTTGGCAAACTTACATTTAGTAGGTATTATAGATAAATATAAATTATACAATGAAAGAAAAATATAAGGCATTGTTAAAAAAAATTTTTTTTTTTTATGATATAAAATACATTTCGATTGAAGTTTAGTCGGCTTTAAATTGTCACGGATTCTGCCTAATCACCAAAGAGCAGTAAAACGATGAAATGTTCTGGCTGTCTTGTTTACGATTCATATTGTTTTTGTTATTAATAATATGAAGCGTTTCTAAAGTATACGCTTGGAGACATGTTTCTCCCTTTCCAGGATTTCCAATCTGTCAAAATCTGGTTTGTGTCCACGCTCAATGGAGCGTAAGGCCAATGCAGTCTTCCCAGTGCTTTTTAAATTAATGTCAGATTTGTGGTTGGAAATTCGTTGACGAAGAAATTATTTCGTTGTACCGATATACGAACGATTGCAATTTTCTTCCGCTTTGCCACGACAGTTAATTTTATAGACTAGACCTGTGCACTTATCCTTATCCGTTTTTGTTTTCATGTTGGTGAAAAGAGGTGCTAGCAGCCTATTGGATTTGTACGCTAAACTGACTTCATTAGCACTATTTTTTACCGTCTCTTTAAAGTTTTCTGACAGTTTGGGAACATAAACTATACTTTTACAAACACCTCTCTCTTTTTGCCGATTATCAACAGCTTTGTGTTTTTGGCGAAGTATCAAGCTCCGTATGATTTCCATTGGATAGCTTTTATCTAGAAGAATTTGTGTGACTATTTTCTCATTTGCGGCGTGAAATTCCCGGTCACTCAACGCAAAGACTTTTTGAACTAGATTAGAGGCTGTATTAACAAGAATAAGCTTTGCTTGATTGGATCTAAAGTTGACAAGTCTTCCAGATGCTGTGTCTTTCTGATACCAATTGAAAGAGAGTCTATCATTAACGCGATGAATCTTTAACAACGTTACCGCTCTGTTTTGTTCCCTCTCAACGGTAAATTGTATTTTTTCATGATATGAATTAAGGCATCGTAAAACATTTTCGACCTCCCCCTCATTAACAACTGCAAATATATCATCTACATATTTGACGATTATCTTTGGTTTGTTACTATCAGCAAATTTATTGTCCAAAAGGTTGTCCAAAACTAAATCGACAATAGTGGGAAAAAGTAGATTTCCCATTGTCATTCCATGAATTTGTCTGTATAAGTTATCTTTATACTGAAGGTAATTGTTTTCCTTAAGACAAAAATCCAACAACTCTATGAATTTGGTTTGGCTCAACTGTGTATGTTTACTAATTGTCTCGCATTTTTTCTTAATGATTGCTACTGGCAGTTGCACAGGAACATTAGCTAATAATGATACAACATCATAAGATACTAAAACATCAGTTTGTTCTAGAACCAGATTATTTACCTTATCTTTAAATTCCTAAGAACTTTTAATTGAGAAGACCGAATCTTTTGTCACGCACTGTAAAATTCTCCACAAGTATTTTGCAAGTTCATAACAAGGAATTCTCATTGATGACGTTATAGGTCTAAGAGACATGTTTGGTTTGTGAATTTTCGGTAATCCATAAATTGCAGGTATTTGTGCTATGTATGTCGTCATCACTGTCTATTGCCTATCATCAATCAAGTTGTTTCCATGTAACCATTTCACCAGTTCATTGTTTTTATTTTGCAGATAAGAAAGAGGGGTTCCCCAAACAATTACCTTCAGTATAAACATTACTTATACAGATAAATTCATCGAATGCGAATGGGAAATCCACTTTTTTCCACCATTGCCAATTTAGTTTTGGACAACCTTTTGGACAATAAATTTGCAAATAGTAACAAACCAAAGATAATCGTCCAATATGTAGATGATACATTTGCAGTTCTTAATGAGGGGGAGGATCACAATGTTTTACCATGCCTTAATTCATATCATGGAAAAATACAATTTACCGTTTAGAGGGAACAAAACAGAGCGATAACGTTCTTAGACGTCAAGACTCATCGCGTTAATGATAGACTCTCTTTCAACTGGTATCAGAAAGACACAGCATCTGGAAGACTTGTCAACTTTAGATCCTACCAAGCAAAGTATATTCTTATTAATACAGCATCTAACCTAGTTCAAAAATTCTTTACGTTGAGTGACCGGGAATTTCAAGCCGCAAATGAGTAAATAGTCACACAAATTCTCCTAGATAATGGCTATCCAATGGAAATCATACGGAGCTTGATACTTCGCCAAAAACACAAAGCTGTTGATAATCGGCAAAAAGATAGTGGTATTTATAAGAGTATAGCTTATGTTCCCAAACTGTCAGAAACCTTTAAAGAGACGGTAAAAAATAGTACTAATGACGTCAGTTTAGCCTACATATCCAATATGACGCTGCCACCTCTTTTCACCAACATGAAAACAAAAACGGAAAAGGATAAGTGCACAGACGTAGTCTATAAAATTAACTGTCATGGCAATGCGGAAGAAAATCGCAATCTTTCCTGTACAACGAAACAACTTCTTCCTCAACGAATTTCCAACCACAAATCCGACATTAATTTAAAAAGCACTGGGAAGACAGCATTGGCCTTACACTCCATTGAGCGTGGACACAAACCAGGTTTTGGTAGAGTGGAAATCCTGGAAAGGGAGAAACATGTCTCCAAGCGGTATACTCTAAAAACGCTTCATATAATTAATAACAAAAACAATATGAATCGCAATCAAGACAGCTAGAACATTTCATCGGTTTACTGCTCTTTGGTGACTAGGCAGAATCCGTGACAATTTAAAGCCGACTAAACTTCAATCCAAGTGTTTTTATACCAAACATTTTTTTTAAACATTGCCTTATATTTGTTTTTCATTGTATTATTTATGTTTATCTGTAATACCTACTAAATATAAGTTTGCCAATATTTTACACCAAATGTTCTTATGTGTATAATAAGTTCAATTTATTTTCGTAAATAAAAGATCTCCTCAAGAAGACGGCAACCACCGTCGAAACGTCGGGAAAGGAAATGAAATTGTTTCATTAAAAAAACATTACGACCAAAACAGGCGAAAAAAGTTTATTTTAAATCTCGAACACATAAGTCATCAAGTATATCACACATATTCTTAATGAAGTGTGCTTTGCAGATTTTTAACTTTGAGTTCGTTTCTAAGTTCAGACACGGCTAGTCTAGCCTTAGAAAAAATTCTTTGTGATAGAACCGAACGCGCCAGAATGCGAAAGAAATATCTAGTTTTTAATTAAAACAAACAGAAGCAAGAACAGGACCACCGAACTCGAAGAAATCAGAATAATAACAAATATCATTCATAAGAAATATAAGAATATAAACAGCGAATTAGAGATAAAATATAATCCGCGGAGTCTCGTAAGTATGCACAAGTGTTAGTTAATGATAATGTGTCTTATTTCTTATTTTATCGCATAATTGTGTATTATTGTTAGATTTGCTGTCGATTCATATATTTCAATTTCGGAAACTTTTATCACGTATGAGTGCATAAGGGGTAGTGTGTTTTCGTTTTTGTTGCTTATTATGGCTTATTATGTCGAGGTGTGTAAGGTTAAATAGTATGTTAAGGGCAGTCGAGGGTGTAGAGCAGAGTGCTCCGCTGATACATAATCTGGCCGACCTTTGGGCTTTCTTTACATTGTCACAATAAGAGATTTTGTCCAATGCAGTTCACCATACTGCTACCCAATAAGTTAGTATAGGTCTGATAACCGCTGTATACAACCAGTGCGCAATCCGTGGGGAAAAGCCCCATTTATTCCCATTGGCTTTTTTGCTAGAGAAGAGCGCAACTGTTGCTTTCGTTACTCTTTCTTGTATATTGGACCTCCAGCTTAGCTTTTTGTCTAGTATGAGCCCTAGATATTTGGCGCCTCCTCGACAGGATTCACCTTGTCACGGGAGGAAGCTTACGTTAAAATCCGTCCAGCTGTAGAGTTTAACTAACTAAGAAATCATAACCCAAGACTAAACATGAACGACAAAACAAATAAAAACAAAAAATTCAGCGTGAATATATGCTAAGAAGCTTCTTGCGCAGCCAAGCCCACGCCGCCGGCAGCCGTGACTTCTGCCCAAACTAGAGGATGGGGCCAGTATCGGAACCGTTGACAGTGACGATGTCATTGACTGCTGTTCCGTTGCCAGCTCCAACCTCTCAGGATTGTCTACCACCTGCGGGCGGAGTAGAATCTCAAAGTGTAGGAAAACAATCAAACGACTTGGTACAAAGAGTTGGGAAGAACTTGATGACAGGGACCGCAAACGACTGTGCAACGCAAGTGCTTTTCTGCAGAAGAAGTTTCCAATGGAGTATGAAATAAAAACTCATACTTTAAAAGAGGATCCTCCTGGGGAAAACTCCTGCCGCAGTTTATTGATGGGATTGCCCCCTAGCGTGTTGGTATAACCCATTCCAAGGTAAGGACGATCTCCTTATCCACTTCAGCAAAAACTTACCCAAACTTACCAAATGCGGATATCCACCAACTACAAGTACGACGACTATTCCAAGCCCTAGGAACCCCCTGCAGGAGCGTCTATGGGGAGACTCCCCACTTACACATTAGCTAATGCGGGTACGTTCAAGCGAGCGAGGAACGACATGAAGTCACCGACGAACTCACTTAAGAACGCAACCAAAAAAGCCAGAATCTCCCAGGTACCTCTAGGGCAACAAGTCGCCATAATTGGCTATGGGAAACCTACCCGTAAATTAACGGAGTACCAATGGCAACTAATTGAACTACGGCTCCTTGAAGGGGTAACCGAGGCCATCGTAAGCAGCCGGTCTCCACCACTCTTCGGTACCCTCGCCAACTTTCGAGAATTAAAAATGCTGTCAAAGCTCAAAGACTTTGTGCAGATAACTGTAGATGCTGGCCCAACGCTGACCTCCGGCTCATAGGGAGGAAGGAAAGCAGCGAGCGAGCTTTCTAGGCCTAGAGCTTAGCTAATGCTTAGAGGACCGCTCATCCCACGGGACCGAATAGAACGCTACCTCAGGACACTCAATACCGACCAGCCCAGTCGAAACTGGGAGGTAGCTGAGATGGGGGAGAAGACACCAGATTGCACGGAAGGGGTATTGATACAAGATCACAAATCAATTCCACTTCTTCGGCGGTTTGATTTCAAGGTGCGCGTCAGTATTAATCGATGCAGGTTACGGCTGTTGCCCTCCAAGAAAAAGGTAATAAAGGCTGGAGGGGTTTTTAAAAATACTTGAAACTAAATCAAATTAATCTCCAACACAATAAATCTACCAGCGCCAACTTGGTCTACTTGATGGAGAGTAGACGCATTTATATTGCCCTAATTCAAGAACCCTGGTTTGCAGGTGGCAGAATAAAGGGCCAATACTCTAAAGAACTAACACTGTATAAGACCACAAATGTAGGTATTAACAGTAGTATTAGAGCTTGTATTGTAGCTAGGAAATAGATTAATAGAGAGTATACACCAAAAAACAATCAAACTCGATCGTGTCGGGTAACCAAAGCATCATTCTATATGCTTGGTGATGGGATTGAAGGACATCCGGCTGACCTAACAAAACAGCTCCTTGAGCGTGATGCACTGGAGAAATGGGACGCTGTTATGGGTTCCTACGCCAACGCGTACCATTTACAATGGGACAGCACCGTCATCAATATATGGGGTGAGTTACTTTTTGAACATAATATTGAAAACAACTTTCTGGTAGCGAACAGGGGCACACAACCCACCTTTGTTAACAAAAATCGTAAAGAGGTACTCGATGTAACTTTTCTTAGAAACTCAGGTATTATTTCCATTGACCAGAGGAAGGTATTAAAAGAGGAATCGTTCTCTGGCCATAAACTCATACAATTTCTGGTAGCCGACACCCCTGATCCTCTTAAACCGTTTAGGAATCTCAGGAGGACTAGTTGGGAAATTTTTAAGAGGAAAATACATACTGAAAGTCGAAAACATGACACAAATGAGGTGTAATAACCGGAATTTATAGATATAGCTACTGAAAGCTTCACCGAAATTCTCTGGGAATAATAACCCACAAGTAGAGACTTACATAGAGAGCCCAACACCAACTGAGTTTATTACGGAGGGAAATATAAAATGGGCTTTCATTCCTCTTCGCCGTATAAATCACCTGGTTTGGACAGAATATTTCCCATGATGTTACAAAAATGAGAAGACCAGGTGATCTCACCCTTAAAAAACATACTCCTTAGCAGCCTTAAATGGGGATATGTTCTTAACCGTGGCGAGAAGTAAAGGCGGAATTTTTCCGAAAGCTGGGAATTGTATTCACACGGGCATTAAAGACTTCAGACCCATAGGCCTCACGTCTTTTCTCCTTAAAACTTTTGAGAGACTTATAGATATTCATATACGGAGCACACTGAGCCGGGGGTAATTTCTCCAGCTCAACATGGTTACATGTAAGGGGTAAAAGTGTAGAGACAGAATTACAAAATGTCGTCAGCACAATTGAAAAAACGCTCAAGGACAAACAATATACCGTTGCTGCGTTTCTGGACATTGAATAATGTACAAAACGAAGTGGTGGAAGTGGCGCACGTTAATCTTAATGTGAATATTGTCATCATCAGATGGATCATCATCATGCTAAAAAACAGACAAATTAATTCAGAGCTAGGAGGAGCACAAATCAAGGTAGCTTGCTTGAAATTATTTCGTTCAAATTTGTTATATCTTAAGTCATTTAAGTTAAATGTAACAATGAGCTAAACGCACAAAAAAATCGGTTTCGAAAGATACAATATCTTAAATAAATTATTTATTGTTAAGTTAAAAATTTGCGGGAATGTTTCACGCAATATTTTGTTTTTTGAAATGGTTATGAAGTGCTAAAACGTCAAGTTGTCGAAGAGAAGTTGTATACAAAACTTTCAGTTCATTTTTAAAGCTGTGAAATCAAAAAGTCCAGGGAAAACATTTATTAAAGACGAAATTTTTTCATCTGGATTGGAAACTGCGAAATTATTATAATTTGATTTATTAAGTAAATCTAAAAAATAAATTCGTGAAAGTCTTATATCTTGTATTAATTGGGATATAATATTGTCTTTTATTTTTTACAAAACGACGTTTATAACGTGTTTTGGAATCAATGCCGAGCAATCTTCGTTGTCGTGATGTTTCCGCTCCATCGCCTATGCTTTCCAAAATGGATTCAAATTTATAAAGAAAGTCAGAGCTATGCCAAGACCCAAAATTTTCGATTTCTCTTTTTGCAACATCCGTTTGCTTATTTTGAACCACTTGAAAAGAAAGTCAGTCTTAGTAAAAATTACAGGAAGAGTATTAAAAAAAAACTAAAATCTATTGCCTCTAATATAATAACAAGCTCTCGGCAATAGAAAGTGAGTCAGTGTCCCATTCACAAGGTTTGTCTAATTCTCTAATAAAAGTTAGAATTATATATAATCTACAATCTAAAATGGAGTTTATTATCCGCGAATGATAATACCAGCGAGTTTCCGATACCCCAGGCTTCCGTCGGTTGGGTATTTGTCTTAAAAGTTTTGAACGTTTAGTTGACTTGTTAAAAAAAACATACAATAGTATTAATACTGCAAAAAAACTTTTAGTTCCGATATATTTTCAAGTGATCGCGATAAAACTAAATTTAAAACGTGAGCTTAGCAAAGAATAAAGTTAGCCATTGCAGAGCATCAAGAACTTTTTTTTAATACCACCCACTTCCTTAGACGTAATTGCCGCGCCATCGTCGTAAGATTGGCCAATTAGATTGTCCTTGCAGGAGAATATATAAAGTTACTAAAAGCTCATCTGCGTTGCGAGGCATACTAACGTAAAAAAAAACAAGAAACATTTCTTCAATTCCATCCTTCGAAAGAATTGGACTATGTTCTCCTTGTAAACTGCAATTTTTAAATAAGCTTAAATCTCATTGGGTTTTTCTGAATACATTTGGGCTAGTTGTGCCACATTATTGAAGTCGCAGTTAGTTTCTGCACTTTCTGCCAAAAATAAATTAAATCTAATATCAAAGTTAGGGAAGAGTGGAGTGGCAACTTTAATTTTTAAGATACAGAATTCAGCCCAAATGGGAGATACATATAAATTCATCAAATAAGTACATTGCGTGTTATTTTGTTGCTGATATAGTTTTATGTTTGCTTAGAAGTGAGTTGAAAAGCAAACATGTGTATAGAGAAGCACTGAAAGAAGTGTTGTTATAGTAATGCTGACAGCGTGTGCAGGTGTTTGGTTAAAGTAGATTCATGTTGTCAGAAGTTAGAAGTTAAGTTAATGATGAGATTTTCAAAAGGTAAGATGCAAGGAATCGAATTATATCGACGCTTCGCGCCTGCTAGCGACAGGTAAATTTCCCTCCACAATCAGTGAACTAATGGTAAATGCCCTATCAATTATGAATACTTGGACAAGCAAATGAGGCCTAGCGGCTAACCCGAAAAAAACCGAACTTGTCCTCTTTACAAACAAAAGGAAATTACCTATTTTTAAAACTGCTTCTATAGAAGGGACTCAGCTTAAAATCTCTGACCACCCAAAGTATAGGGGTGTGATCTTAGATAAGAAACTTAACTTGGGTTTCAACATTGAAGAAAGAACTAACAACGCCATGTTTGCATTCTATTCCAGTAACAGGAGTTTTGGTAGAACCTGGGACCAAGCCCAAAAATTATCAAATGGATGTTCACGGCCATAGTTAGATCTGTAATGACATACAGTTATGTAGTCTGGTGGAATTCATTAGAAAAAGTTACCAACCCTAAAATGATGACCAAGGTACAAAGAATGGTATGTGTTGGAATCGCTGGGGCCACACAGTGGGCTTGGAAGCGATACTTAACTTAACGCCCCTTGATCTATACGTTCAAGAATCGGCAGCCAAAAGTGCACTTCGGCATAACCTAAAAGGTAGCTGGAAACATAATGCCTTCGGTCACGCACAGATTCTACAGAAATTCATGGGTAATAAGGTAAACACTGACTACTTAATCCCCCGTCTAGACTTTCATAACCACCCACTTCCTCACACGTAACTGCCGCGCCATCGTCGTAAGATTGGCCAATTAGATTGTCCTTGCAGGAGAATATATAAAGTTATTAAAAGCTCATCTGCGTTGCGAGGCATACTAACGTAAAAAAAAACAAGAAACCTTTCTTCAATTCCATCCTTCCAAAGGTACCGTAGAACAGTACTGCAAACACTTGGAGGGTTGGAAGAAAGAAGACAAGGAAAACAAAACATTTTATTTAATTAACAACTCCCTGTAAATCAAGTATTCTTTTTTTACAATTATTTTGAATAAAACTAAGCTGATTAAAATTATTTGGCTCTTCTAAGAGAAGAGCCACTAATAATGTTCACTAAAATTTACTACTCAAAAACTTTTCACACTTTTAATTTGAATGTTTAAAATCTAAATGTTCAGTATTTTCAAAATTCACAACAAACACAACATCAATTGGACTATGTTCTCCTTGTAAACTGCATTTTTTAAATAAGCTTAAATCTCATTGGGATTTTCTGAATACATTTGGGCCAGTTGTGCCACATTATTGAAGTCGCAGTTAGTTTCTGCACTTTCTGCCAAAAATAAATTAAATCTAATATCAAAGTTAGTGAAGAGTGGAGTGGCAACCTTAATTTTTAAGATACAGAATTCAGCCCAAATGGGACATACATATAAATTCATCAAATAAGTACATTGCGTGTTATTTTGTTGCTGATATATTTTTATTTAATTAAAAGTGTTTTGACCAATTCGATATGTTCAATTTTAAAATTTGAAGATTTCACTTCTTCGGCTTTTTTGGTCGTGATAATTTATTAATGAAAGATATTCATTAGTTTTCCCAACGTTTCGACTGAGTTTTCAGTCTTCTTCAGGGGCAAATTATATGAACGAAACTATTTTATCAAATTACATATATATATATAAAAATTAAAAAAATAATGACAGTTTTGTAATTAAATATTTAAATTAAAGCACTTCTTCTTAGGTTGTTGACTTAACTTCTAACTGTTGTTGTACTTTATACATAGATGCAAATGAAAAAAAAATAATTTGCGAATACAAAAACACCTACCTATCCGGATAGCTAATAGTTTTGTAATTGAATGAGACTATTGCCAATTGCATTTGCCATACCAGGCCAGGTAGAAAAATATTCAGTGCGTGTATTCGTATTTGAATTTTACATTGAGTTTCGTTTTGTTTTGTCTTGATGTGCTCTTTTTTGTATTTTTTCCGATTTTCTTCAAATTTTAAGAAGTTAAAGCTCAAGGTTTTTTCTGTGCTGTGTAATATATTTGTGAATAATATGTAAAAAAAATTTACGTAGGAACACATACCAGCTGCCTGCACATACAGCGGCGCGTTATGATTAATCCGTGAGAATTGCAATTCCATCATTCGTTTATTGCAGAAATAATGTAATTGGTTGCGAGTCTTACTGAATATTTTGAATTTAAATACAATCTTTAGAATCCTTTTATAAGTACCTAACAACACGAAAGGCAGTTTTTTATTATGAATGAATAATAAATACATATGTATGTACATATATTTTGTAAATAAAATGTGGGTAGGTATTTGTGACAAATTCATTAAAATATGTATAATGCGCCAGTTATAGAAAACTTTGACTATCAATTCTGAGGAACTTAAACCAATAAAACTGATGTCGTTTTGGTACCAAAATGAAGGTAATAAGATATGCACTGATGGAAAAAAGGCAACGTGAAATCTAAGATATCGTATTTGATTTAATGTTGGAAAATAGTATCATAAACGTATTCAATTTAACGTTGAAAATATATTGATTTAACTACGCATCGTTGTTTTAAGTACTGTCATTCTGGTTTTAAAGTGAACCGTAGTCGATTCAACAGTGAAACAACTTTCATAAATTATTAAATACGTTCAACGTTGATTTAAAGTGGAAAATGCTAAAATGTATCCAAAATTAAAATTCCATGCACAACTTTCAAAGTGTAACATAGTTGATTCTACTTTGTTCAACATCATTTCGAAGTTGCAGTCAATTACAAATAACACTTGTACGTTAAATTATTCTTCCACACCAATGATGAAAGATTTTCAATGGAAAATCAACTTATTCATTCATAGTCAATTTTAAGTGGACCCAATGTAACACCGAAATTTAAAGTGGAAGCAATGTAGAAACAAAGTGAAACGTATTCATTTTCACATTCATGTTCATTTTCAAACTACGATCGTCGTAAAATCAAAGTGATTCAAAGTTGATCTTAAATGGATTCCATGTTGAATCATGAAGACAGCAAAAAAAAACTACCTGCAACGTAGTGTCGGGTCGGCGTCGTCGATCGTGAAGCGTTGGCTTCATATATTCAGTCGCGTTTTGTCTTTTTTTAAAAACAGTTGGAGTTTAAACAATTTAATGTACAAATTAAAAACCTTGAACTTTTAGTAAAATTATTAAGAGAACTTGAAATGGAATACATTTTCCCTACGTTGAAAAGTAAGTTTTATTTTAGTGAAATCATAAGAAAATTAATCCTAGTTTGATGGAAATTTGTTTATTTTTTTTTTATACATTAGATTATATGGAGAAAGTCTTAAGCAAGACACCATTTTCTGGTGGCTTATCCCGAATCCCGATTGAATTAAGAAATGTGGATCGTAAAGATTTTCTTGGTATATACGGTTTGAATAAAGCACAAGCGTATCCCTACATTAATATCTAGTAAATTCAAATTTGTATTAAAAAATAAAAATACAATTTTCATATTTTCATTATTTCATATGTAAAAAAATTGGAAAACTTTTATTAAGTTCAGATTGACGTAAGTCATGGGTGAATCCCAGTCGTTATGTTAAAAACGTAAAGTATATAGTAAATTGCACAACGGTTCATGGTTGGTAAGATTAAAACTAAAACATTTCAATTTCAAGGTAATTTCTATTAGAAATTACATAAAACAAAATTGAAACGTAGTGAAATTAAAATTAAAAAATATTAATTTCAAAGTTGGTTCGTAATATTTTTAAGCTCGAATAAATTTAATTTAACGATGCATTATTCTAAAAATAAAGTATACTTTCAAAGACGTATGCCTTTGAATCTAATATGGCACACAGTAGAATCGAAGTTGTTCCATTTCGATTTAAGTTGGATGATATTGATTTTACTATGATTCCACCTTAAATCAAAGTAAAACGTATATAAATAAAGCATGGAGCATTTAACTTTCAAAGATGAATGACTCTGAATGTAATACGATTCACAATAGCATCGAAGTTGTTCCATTTTGTTTTTAATTTGGATGATATTGATTTTACTATGATTCCAACTTAAATCAAGGGAAAACGTATTCAAATCAAGCATGAAAACTATTCGTTTTCATATAGGAAAAAACGTTGAATCAATGATGTTCCACTTTGATTTTAAAATTTTCATCTTCAACCCCGAATCATTCCCAAATGAACATAAATCAAAGTGGTTTTCTTTGATTTTACGTTGTTTTTTCTCTGGGTGTACCTATAATATTTTCTGCCAAAATATACCTTATTTGCTCTACCACTTTCTTGTAAATTCGCCTTTGTTTTTCAACGATGGAAAGCGTTTTCAATGAACAGCTCACATCATTGAAAAATCAAAAGTGAATTGACAAGAATGTGGTAGAGCAAATAAAATATTTTTTGACAAAAAATAATTATGTATGTTATTACCTTCATTTTGGTACCGCAACAAAATGACAAAATATCATTTAATTTTTGATAATATTTATGAGCTTTATTGTTACATCCGCCAATTCTAATATAATATAATATAATATAATATAATATAATATAATATAATATAATATAATATAATATAATATAATATAATATAATATAATATAATATAATATAATATAATATAATATAATATAATGTAATATAATATAATACTGTACAGACCATTGAACTTATGTATGGACCATGGAACTTAAACATTTATAGACATTTATTGCAACTAAGGAAATCTTAGCATGTGAACGATTCCAAGAATTAAATTAATTCAGTCGTGCACTTTATAGAAACGTTACAAGAATTAGATTATTGCAATTGTGCTCATTACAAACATGTACTATTTTATAATTTGTGAAATGTAAAGTTAGTCTTAATAAAGTACTCAACGAATAAAGGTGGCTTTACATGAATCTGCATCTGCAGACTTGAAGAAAAGTAGAGCGGGACCATAATATAAAACAAACATAAAAGTAATAGAGGGTACACTCTAATAACTTACTCGAACTCTGCTATATCTTTCTTGGCACATCTCACAATCACATCTTCTTAGCGTTCAGTAATGTAGTTTTGAGAAAAAAATGTTCGCTATTTTCGTTGTTTTTAAGAAAACTGAGGTGAAATGGTAAAAAAAACTTGAAAATTCGTTACTTGAACGGAACAAATTATGGTGCAGACGAAAATGCTATAATGAAGATGAACATGTTCATCTTCACAATAATCTGCAATCTTCAGATTAATACTTCCTATAATCTTCATACATGAAGATGATCACCATTTTGGTCTTCGCTCTCTATCGCACAAGTATGATTTTTTTTATTGTGTTTTCCCTTTTTTTGCAGATGCCAATGCAGATGAAATAAAATAAAATTGTTTTTTTTTTTATTTCAAAAAAGATAAAATAATTAATTGGCGCAGTCGGTAGGATGCGGGAGTGTTAACTTTTGAAAAAAATAAAAGATTATTTTTTTTTCATTAAATAGTTCATCTGAACGCTTAGTGTTAACTTTTGTAAAAAAATAAAAGATTATTTTTTTTTCGTTAAATAGTTCATCCGAACGCTTAGTGTTAACTTTTGTATAAAAAAAAAAACAAAAACAATTAAAGATTATTTTTATTTCAATAAACAGTGCATCTTAAAGCTTAGAAGTAACTTTTGTAAAAAAAAGTAAAAGTTTATTTTTACAATAAACTGTGCGTATTAATGCTTAAATCTCGGATGTCTTCCAATAAACTATCGTAAATAGTATACAGGTGTAAAAATGAGTTCGTCCAGTGGCGAAAATTACAACTCTAAAATACACAACTCAACAAGAATCATCTGAACAACAATCATCTAAACAACAAACCTCAACAAGTATCATCTGCACAACCATCACCTAAGCAACAAAGCTCAACAAGAATCATCGGAACAACGATCATCTAAATAACAAAGGTTTAATTTTTTTTATTATCTTTCTCCTATGCTTATATTATATTTATATAATTTTATTATATTACCATTTTAATGAATATATAACAAGTTAAGAATATAATTTAATGTCTTCAGAAGACGAAGACATATTCGAACAAGTTAGACACCAAAGTAGGGAAATATCAGAAATACTTTCAAATTTTTATAGAGATCAACCGAACATGCTGTCCATAAACATTGACCCAGTTAAATACATTTCTAAGCTTTCTGAGTTCAATGACTATAAGGACTTACAAGATTTTATAGACCTGGTAGATAAGATACACCCAGTTTTAATAAAATATGATACATTATTAGGGCTGGCAACGAGACCGAGACTACTCTCGGTCTCGTCTCGGTCTCGGTCTCGTCAACGAGACGAGACTCATTTAAAAGTACCGAAGACGAGACCGAGACGAGAGCGAGACGAGACCGTATTTTTGGTACCGAAATTCGATATAATCATGTTCAATTTTTATAATATTCACAAGTTTTTTTTGCGAAATATTATATACGCGTTAACATAATAAACCATATATGTATGTACATAGTTATACAGAGATAGGCGCATTGCGAAAATCCAGAGAACAATACGTACGATTTATGTTTGCATGGTGTTGCTTCCTTTTGGGTGACATTTGGTAAAAAATATTGTCAAAACATCAAAATATAGTTCATTGCCTAGCTGTCAAGCCATGAGCTGTCAAAATCCAATGAAGGATGGCTCCGATTTAAATGATTAAAAGAACCTCTATAAAATTCAAATTTTATGCTCCGGAAGAATTTGATTTTAAGCCTTTTGGGTGACATTTGGAAAAAATATCATCAGAACATCAAAATATAGTACGTTGCCTACCTGCCAAGCCATAAGCTCACAAGATCCATTGAAGGATGAATTAAAAAACCTCTGCAACATTAAAATTTTACCTGTGAAAATTCGAAGTTTTTCCGATTTTATTTTTGGCTTCGGAAAAAGGTGGTTTAAGGCCTTTTGGGTGAGGTTTGAAAAAAAATATTTTAAAAACGTCAAAATATACAGTCCTATTCTATTAAACGTTCACGTGAATATTTGTATTCTGCTATCCGACGGAAAAAACGAATTGTTTCAAAAAGTATATAAATTTCGATCAAAAATAAATTTTAACAATTAGATTCTCTTAAGAATTAAACAAAAAAAATATTAGTAAAGCCTTGGACTCAAAAGATAGAGGACATTTGAAAATATCTAAATAGTGAAAAATTGAGTGAAATATTCACGTGAATCGAAAGATAGCAGAATAGGGCTGATAGTTTATTGCCTACCTGCCAAGGCATGAACTGTCAATTTCATTTAAGGATTGCTCCGATTAAAATGGATTAAAAAAACTGTACAAAATTCAAATTTTATCTTGGAAATACGGCTCTTCAAAGGTGTCTGATAACGTTACTTCACAGCCTATTTTTTACGTTATCACACACCTTTGAAATCTAAATTAGCACAAAATGTAAGCCATTCTGAGCGCTTTAATACGCAACTAATAAAATTCAACTTAAAATCATAGTTTTCGAATTACACAAGTAAAACTTACTCGTTTCAAGTGAAGTCTATGGCCTTAGCTTCATGGACCTACGTAGTGCAGAACAAAATTTCTAGTTTATGATTTGTTTAACATAAGCAACGCACAAGGATATGTCATTATTAGATTCATTCATAATTAACAAGCACAATAAAGTTGGAAAAGACGTGCAGATGCCAAGTTTGACTGAATTCTTGAGATCCATAGTGTACGTTGATTTTCACCAAGTTACCCAAGCTTGGTTTTTTTTTTCTTTGGCTTTTGACAGCTAAATGTGAAAATTTGTACTAATTCGTACGATTTTTCACGTTACCAAACACTAAAATCGGAGCAGTTCTTCAATGGATTTTGACAGCTCATGGCTTGATATGTAGACAACATACTATATTTTGACGTTTTGATAACATTTTTTTCCAAATGTCATACAAGAGGCTTAAAATCAGCTTTTGCCGAAGGAAAAAAATTCGAATTTTTTGAGGTAAAATTTGAATTTTGTAGAGGATTTTTAATCCATCTAAATCGGAACGATGCTTCAATGGATTATGACTTGACACGTAGGCAACTTACTATATCTTGATATTTGGATAATATTTTTTTTTCCAAATGTCACCCAAAAGGTTTAAAATCACATTTTTAGGGAGCAATAAAGTAAATCGAAAAATTTCGATTTTTTTGAGGTAAAATTTGAATTATATAGTAGAGTTTTTTTAATTCATTTAAATCGGAGAAATCCTTAAATGGTTTTTGACAGGTCGGGGCTTGACAAAAACGGTTAATTTATTTTTTAAGAAATCGAGCGTTGTATGTAGGTACTCTTTTTTTTAATATTTTTATTTGGTTTTGCTATGAAATATATTTACTTACACAATTCTTCCAAAATGTTAGTTCCACTTAACTCAAAAGACAAAACAGACTCACGAGTTTGTTTGATACATTTTCCCGCATTTTACTCCATATTTGCAATCCGAACAATGCATTTTATCTTTACTTACATCAGAAACAAAGAAACCAAGACTAAGGATGGTACCAAGACCAAAACCGAGACGAGATCGCACATTAAAATTTTCTCGAGAAAAAGGCGAGCCCAAGGCCGAGACGAGACTTGGTTAGGCGAGACCTGGACCGAAACCGAGACGAGACTGAAATTTTTCGATTTTAACGAGACCGAGACGAGATTAACAAAAGTCTCGCCTGGTCTCGTCTCGTTGCCAGCCCTATACATTATCACAAAGCATATTTTCAGATTATTTAAAATCCAAACTAAAAGAAAGAGCAAGGGAGGTAATCGAAATTAATGCTCATATAACTACATGGTGAGAAACAAAAAATGCCCTAATAAATAACCTTGGAGATAGGTTAACTATAGAATAATTATTTGATGAATTACGAGCAGTTAGGTTTGAAACAAATTGTGTTGATTTTTATAATCAATTTAAAACAGTTTTAAACCGCTTAGATATTAAGACTAAACAAATATTTGGGGCTGTAGAAAATAATAATCCAGATTTAATTAATACAAATATTGAAAATTATTAGGGCGAGACGAGAACGAGACAAGACCGTATTTTTGGTACCGAAATTTGACGAGAGTCTCGCTGGACTCGATTTTCGCAAGATTTTTTTAAATTTGTTTTGTTAGTATCTTTAAGGCTTTTAAGCCTTTTGGGTGACATTTGGAAAAAAAATATTATCGAAACTTCAAAGTAGAGTTCGTTGCCTACCTGCCGAGCCATTAACTGTCAAAATCCATTAAAAGACGACTCCGATTTAAATGGATTAAAAAACCTCCACGAAATTCAAATATTATCTTGGATATACGGCTCTTCAAAGGTGTCTGATTCTGATAACGTTACTTTGCAGCCTATTTTTTACGTTATCACACTATCTTTGAAAACTAAATTCGCAGAAAATGTGCGCTTTCCTACGCAACTAATACATGTCAAATTGAAAGTTATCGTCTAAATTCGAAATCGTAACAAAAAATTGTTTTACAAACAAATCTGCAAATTGTTGTTTTTGGATTAATGGATTTTTTTTACATTTGATGTCATTAGAAGAGGAAAAACAGAGAAGTGTCTTAATCTTGTTTTGTTTGATTCATGCTTGGGGAACTGCAATACAAATGTATTGTTATTGCATTCCGTAGAAAATGGTGATTGAATTCCAATACCTTGTAGATATTTGTAGATATTTATAATACATAATATCTTATCGTAAATTTAAATTTAAAATATACTTTATACTTGCAAGTCGGTTAGAAGTAGGTGATATTTTCAAATAATATTTAAGTTAAATTTAAATAAAAGAAAAAATAATGTGTTTTAGGTGGCAGTGGGAGGACTTAAATACATATATATTTTCCATTCATAGGCCTAAACTGTAAAAATGTCACCTAATTCTTTAGAGTCGTTTCCGAGATACCTAATACTCGTACATAAAACAATGTATAGGTATATAATATTTATGTATTATATTATTTTTGCATAGGTGAACAAAGTAAGCCTATGTAGTAAGACTTAGACATCTATTAGAAATTCGAAATCTAACATAAAAATTTTGTTGTTTACATTGTTGATTTTTTTTAAAGTCACTGAGAAAACCTTATATTTGATTTATCTACTCGTATGTATATCTTGGTCGGCAGCCTGGCACCAACTACATGCTTAAGCAAAACAAAATAAGAAGCCGTTCCATAGTGCACCGAATAACGGTGGTTGCGCTCCAGAAATACAATTTTTTTCATTTGCAACAACAATCACATTACCGGACCCAAAGCAAAGCAACAGAAGCAATGAAGTCATCCTTTGAGGAATGATAGTTGCGACTGAGAAATACGAATCCCCTGGAATACAATACACATATTTCGATCGTCGGCAAATTTCTCCTGACTTGCTCTGGGTCCTTAATATGTTGTTGTTGTAAATCAAACAATTCGCATTTTTCGGTCGCAACCACAGTTATTCAGCCCACTATGAAAAGAGCTGTGGCGTGTGGGTGTGTTTTTGTTTTCAGTTTTGGGTCTGGTGTACGTCGCTGGTGCCTGCGAAGATAATGCATGTAAGGGATGCTTGGTTGCTCTTTTGAAAACAAGATCAACAATGTTTAACTAAAATTGCACGACTGGATCCTACGAACTTGCTCTTGTAGCTAACAACCTGAATGAAGCTAAAAATTGACGCTGTTTAGTACGTAGGTAATCTAGTTAAGTTATCCTATGCAGGTTTAAAGCCGATTAAGATAACTTTGATTCTTAGTATAATGAATTGTCGAATGGAGGGAATAGTTACTCAGGTACCTACAAATGTTTATTTATATCTAAGTTATGGATTTTAATTATATTATATGTTAAGAGGGTAATATGTAGCTACATACAAAGACGGAACCTTGGTATGTAAAGATGTACATATAATAATGAAAATGAAGGATAGATGGGCAGGTATGCGTATAAGCTTTATAATTTTGATGCAATATATGTACATACATAAGATTCATGTGATTTTAAAAGATATGTATGTATATATAAATGTACTAGGGCCTACATTCTATGTAGTCTTCAGTGACGTACGCAAAAATTCGGCAAAAGGAAATACCTATAATAAGGTCAGCTTAGTGTACGCGATTGGTAGATCTTACAATATTGTCACCTAAAAAAGTCTGACAATTATCTACCAATGAGCTGACAATTAATTATGTGTGTACATGGTTGGTAGAACCTCTAACAATATCTTACAATTTATTGTCAGAAGGTGGCTGAGAATTTATAGTCAGATAGTTGGCTGAATACGTACTAATAAATTGTAAGAGATTGGTAAATTTTCTACCAACTGTGTACACACATAATTAATTGTCAGTCTTTTCAAACTATTCCCATTTGAGTTTTCAGAAAATAAAAGCGGAAATTGGGTTGTAATAATAGAAATAATTATATAATATTAATAAAATATTTATAAATTTATGAAAACTCAAAAAAAATCTTTAGAACGCTTTTTGTTTCATTCCAATACGACCACTTTTCACAGAACACTCAAAAATAACTGTAAACATATTTTTTTATTATCAGAATCATTTTTCTATAACTATTCATGTGGGAGGGGTGCGCCGACAAAAGACTTGTTTATTCAGTAGAAAACTAATTAAAATGTTTTATTTCACTAATGTTAGGATATACAATTTATAGTTAATTTAGGTTTAAGTAAGTAATTCAAAAATTAGAAGTAACTTCAACAAAGTTAAAATTAGCAAAGATATAGAGGTAAAAGAAAGTGTCGATGCGTCGTGATGTTGTTTGGCTATCGAATGTTTTAACGGTACCAAGGATAAACAGAAGATGATGGGATGATATGATAGGATAGTGGCGTATGGACTACGAGTATTGAATAGCACATCCTACATTCATTTTAACAAAAAAAACAACAATAATTCAAACACTTTGAGTGCGAGTATTTTTGATAAGTCAGGCTACAAATTGTGTGTGTACACGATTATCAGATACCTTACAATTTTACGTTATACATTTAATTTTCATATAGAATTTCTGAAATTAATTGTAAGGTTACGCGTTTGTCAGCTACCGTACACATGATTGTAGGATTTCTTACAATTAATTGTCAGACGATGATCTTACAATTAATTGGATGCACACATTTTCTGACAATTTATTGTAAGTTTACACAGTTGTTTTTAAGATATTGTAAGCATGTTTTTCACTGACAGATCTGACAATATTGTAAGATCTTGCAATCGGTTGCAGAAATAAATGTATCTATAATACACATAATTAAATGTTTTTATATTGATTAGTGCTACTAGTTTGGGGGAAAACAAAGATGCCATTTGATTTCGTGGATAAATAAGAATATATCAAAAAGAAATTTCTAAAATCGTTGGAGCGGTTTTTTAAAAAAACAATTTTGTATGTATAAAATCTGAAAAACATTTTAGGGAAAAAAATATGAAATTGAAATTCAAATTTCAAAAAAAATCAGTGACTGGTTTTTGAAAAAATGATTTTTCGAAAAAAAAAAATTAAATTTTTAAAAATCGAAAAACTTTGTTCTTGAAAATTTGAATATGCAGTTTTATTAAGCCTTTTAGTCCTTTCGTCCTGACAAGAAGATTGTTTTGTAGCAGACGTCTTGATAACAGGTTTGAATATGGATGCTCGAGTGTTTGAGAGGCAGTGTCTTAGTCTTAGATGTTGCCTTGGTGATCGTAGGGCCACATGGACATCCACTGGCGTATAAAAGTGTAGTAAAGTACCTTGGCGTCTGATTGGATCACTATTTGTATTTCGACAGATATATAAGTGCTGCTCTGGCTAGGGCTAGGACAGCTTTCGTCGTGACAAAAAGATTGTTTTGTAGCAGACGTCTTGATAACAGGTTTGAATATGGATGCTCGGGTGTTCTTAGTCTAAGGACGTTGCCTTGGATTACACAGAACACCAAAGTCGGAGTACAAGCGATATTATTCCAACCAGGATATATATAAGGGACCCAACATAAACAGAATAGATAATTATTTGTTTAAGCTGAATCAGTTTCACATTGCCAGAGCGATGTCCTCAACCAACAGCTTAATTTTTAAGGCTTATTACTCCAATAACGAATACTTCGAGAATGTGCGGCTAAGTGTCTACATCCCTCCAAATGCATTCCTCTTTTCAGATAGTCGAGGGCTGATACTGGATAGAATGGCAGTTCCGTTAATCTACCACGCTAGCCGAAGAATTGTAGTTAGGCGACTCCAATATGATCGGGACGTCATCGCCCAAGGTGGAGAAGATCGCCTTCGGTTCAGTAAGACTGTGTCCGATCGGGACCAAACCGATAGGGCAAAGCGAGAGAACCAGTTCTGGTGGTTTTCTGAAACTGATACAAGAAGTCGAATAAGATTTTGTCTTGTCCGACTTTAATGGATTTATGGAAATTAGGTATAAGGAACAGTCGGGGTGACACCAAAAATTAAAAAATATGTGTATGCGGGAGCATATTTGCATGCATCTGCGCGTCTGCATATGTATGTGCATACGTATATCTATGTACGTATGTACACGTATTTTGGGTTGTATGTCCCTGTGTGTGTCTGCATGCGTATAAAAAATATACACAAACAAATTAAAAAAAAAACGACAAATGCTGCTGGGCCTGTTCTAGTTTTTAAGTAGATTTAGGTATTTGCTTTTCTTTGTTATTTTTAGTTAGTATAAGTTAGTTGTATCTAGTTTTAATTTTTAGTCTAGACTTAGGTAATTTTTAAGTAAAAATATAAAAAATTATATGAGACCGAGTTTTTTTTAACAAGTTTTCTTGGTAAAACAAAAATAAAATAAAATAATTAGAATTAATTAAAAAAGTTTTTAGGTCGAAGGACATTAATATTAAGAGATATATTTTAGTTTAGAGCGCCTGTAAAGGGCCAGTAAATGAGTTGTAAGTTATTGATAATTAGGCTAGTCTTATGAATTTTTCTCTAGCTATAAGATAGTCATAAGGTAATAATACATAAAAACGAATTACAAAAAAAAGTACCTATAATCGCAAGTAAATATTTCCCTCTCTCTTTCTTACTGTTTCACTTAAATAATCGTGCCAGAGCGATGTCCTCAACCAACAGCTTAATTTGTATGGCTTATTACCCCAATAACGAATACTTCGAGAACGTGCGGCTAAGTGTCTACATCCCTCTAAATGCATTCCCCTTTTCAGATAGTCGAGGGCTGATACTGGATAGAATGGCAGTTCCGTTAATCTACCATGCTAGCCGAAGAATTGTAGTTAGGCGACTCCAATATGATCGGACGTCATCGTCCAAGGTGGAGAAGATCGCCTTCGGTTCAGTAGGACTGTGTCCGATCGGGACCGAACCGATAGGGCAAAGCGAGAGAACCAGTTCTGGTGGTTTTCTGAAACTGATACAAGAAGTCGAATAAGATTTTGTCTTGTCCGACTTTAATGGATTTAGGGAAATTAGGTATAAGGAACAGTCGGGGTGACACCAAAAATTAAAAAATATGTGTATGCGGGAGCATATTTGCATGCATCTGCGCGTCTGCATATGTATGTGCATACGTATATCTATGTACGTATGTACACGTATTTTGGGTTGTATGTCCCTGTGCGTGTCTGCATGCGTATACAAAATATACACAAACAAATTTAAAAAAAAAACGACAAATGCTGCTGGGGCTGTTCTAGTTTTTTAAGTAGTTTTAGGTATTTGCTTTTCTTTGTTATTTTTAGTTAGTATAAGTTAGTTGTATCTAGTTTTAATTTTTAGTCTAGACTTAGGTAATTTTTTAATAAAAATATAAAAAATTATATGAGACCGAGTTTTTTTTAACAAGTTTTCTTGGTAAAACAAAAATAAAATAAAATAATTAGAATTAATTAAAATAGTTTTTAGGTCGAAGGACATTAATATTAAGAGATATATTTTAGTTTAGAGCGCCTGTAAAGGGCCAGTAAATGAGTTGTAAGTTATTGATAATTAGGCTAGTCTTATGAATTTTTGACTAGCTATAAGATAGTCATAAGGTAATAATACATAAAAACGAATTACAAAAAAAAGTACCTATAATCGCAAGTAAATATTTCTCTCTCTCTTCCTTACTGTTTCACTTAAATAATCGTGCCAGAGCGATGTCCTCAACCAACAGCTTAATGTTTAAGGCTTATTACCCCAATAACGAATACTTCGAGAATGTGCGGCTAAGTGTCTACATCCCTCCAAATGCATTCCTCTTTTCAGATAGTCGAGGGCTGATACTGGATAGAATGGCAGTTCCGTTAATCTACCACGCTAGTCGAAGAATTGTAGTTAGGCGACTCCAATATAATCGGGACGTCATCGCCCAAGGTGGAGAAGATCGCCTTCGGTTCAGTAGGACCGTGTCCGATCGGGACCGAACCGATAGGGCAAAGCGAGAGAACCAGTTCTGGTGGTTTCCTGAAACTGATACAAGAAGTCGAATAAGATTTTGTCTTGTCCGACTTTAATGGATTTAGGGAAATTAGGTATAAGGAACAGTCGGGGTGACACCAAAAATTAAAAAATATGTGTATGCGGGAGCATATTTGCATGCATCTGCGCGTCTGCATATGTATGTGCATACGTATATCTATGTACGTATGTACATGTATTTTGGGTTGTATGTCCCTGTGTGTCTGCATGCGTATAAAAAATATACACAAACAAACTTTTAAAAAACGACAAATGCTGCTGGGGCTGTTCTAGTTTTTAAGTAGATTTAAGTAGTTTTAGGTATTTGCTTTTCTTTTTCAGGTATCTTAAGTATTTTAAGTTATTTTTAGTTAGTATAAGTTAGTTGTATCTAGTTTTAACTTTTAGTCTAGATTTAGGTAATTTTTAAGTAAAAATATAAAAAAATGATATGAGACCGAGTTTTTTTAAACAAGTTTTCTTGGTAAAACAAAAATAAAATAAAATAATTAGAATTAATTAAAATAGTTTTTAGGTCGAAGGACATTAATATTAAGAGATATATTTTAGTTTAGAGCGCCTGTAAAGGGCCAGTAAATGAGTTGTAAGTTATTGATAATTAGGCAAGTCTTATGAATTTTTGTCTAGCTATAAGATAGTCATAAGGTAATAATACATAAAAATGAATTACAAAAAAAAAGTAGCTATAATCGCAAGTAAATATTTCCCTCTCTCTTCCTTACTGTTTCACTTAAATAATCGTGCTTTTACGCCAACTCAGCCACCGCCGCGCCGCGCCGGTGCGGCGTGGTTTCTTGTAAGTGTTATTGTTTTTGGTACATATATCTACAATTTACTCATCATTTTCAATATTATTTCCTAACAAAATCTTAGTATGACAATGCCTTTTTGATGTAATTAAAAACATGTGCTATGAAAAATGTGATTTTAGTATTAAAAACTGAAGTAAATATTTATTTTAACTTTAATTCCTTTTCATTTTTGTATATATACAATTACCTATAATAAAAGAGTAATAACCAATAAAAAAAACTGTCGAATGATTAGATTTTCATTGCAGTCCAGACACGTTAGCTTTCTAGGGTTAAACATGATTACCCTGTATATTTATATATAGGTATTACTGTATGTAGGTATATACACATATACATATTTATACACATATATTCATATATACACATATAAAATAAAAGTTTTCCACAGCAAAAAATTTCGAATTTTTGAGGTAAAATGTAAATTTTGTAGAGGTTTCTTAATCCATTTAAATAGGATCAAATCCTTTAATGGTTTTTGACTGTTCATGTTGAGAAAACCAGTTGGTTTATTTTAAGAAATCGAGCGTCGTTTGTAGGTGGGTACTCTTTTTTTTAATATTTTATTTGTTTTGGTATGAAACAAGTTAATTTACACCATTATTCCAAAATGTTATTTCCAAATAACTCAAAAGACAAAACAGACCCACGGGTTTGTTTTATACATTTGCTTCGCACAAAACTCCAGAACCCTCATTTTTCTTACAGCCAAACTGCTGAGATACCGTAATCTATCTTTGCAATCTGAACAATGCATCTTATCTTACATCTTTTGACTACCAAAAAACAGCAAAGAAACCAAGACTAAGCATGAGACCAAGACCGAGACCGAGACCTAGACGAGACTCCACATTAAAATTTTCTCGAGAAAAAGGCGACCAATACCGAGACGAGACTTGGTTAGGCGAGACGCGACCTAAACCAAGACGAGACTGAAATTTCTGGATTTTGACGAGACCGAGACGAGACTAACAAAATTCTCGCCTGGTCTCGTCGTGTTGCTAGCCCTAAAAATAACAAAACATCTGCTTTAGTAATTTTTAAAAATAAAATACCAGAATCAATGCGTTCACTTTTTTACTGTAGAAACCCACTTAATTTAGAAAACGCAATAAATATAGTACACGAATGCGGATACGCATATTACAATCCTCTTACTAAGTCACAATCTCTCAAGTCTAATTTAAATCCGCACACAGATATTGCTACTCAAAATAATCGACCAACAAATTCAAACACATCCTATCGACCCACATCACCTAATAAGGAATATATAAGACCATCATCCAATCACAATAGATCGAATAGTTCATATATATCAGGACAACCTTGAACATCAAATAATAATTATTATATAAAACCCCCTTTCGATCATTACAGATCAAATAAGCCAAGTACCCCACCACAACATAGGCAATATAATTGTAATTACACAATCAACCCACAAAATGAGCACTATCGCTCAAATAATTCGAGTATTTATAATAATCCCCCACATAACAATAATCCAAATCCTTTTAGGACTTTCAATAATAACAACGTTAATCGAAATGTTCAAGAACACATGGAAGTAGGTCACGTACAAAGAAATAGAAATACTACTCGTAATACCAGAAAACAGAGGGAAAATCACTTACAAGTCTTGGATGTAAATTACCCTATATAATAGTACTCGTAGCATCAAAAACTAGGATTCTAGAATTTATAATCGATACATGAGCTACCCATCCAGTAATTAACCCAAACATTTGCCATCCCAAACGGTATATAACTCTTGAAGAACCCATATATATTAAAACTCTCAGCCACAATATTATAATAAGGAAAAAGGCACAGATTTCTTTATTCCAAGAATTAAGTAACATTGATACAAATATAGAGTTTCTAATCTGCCAATTCCATACCGAATTTGACGGTTTATTAGGAAACTACGTTTTGCCCCCATTAGAAGTAATAATAGACTATAAGAGCAGATTGCTAAAAACAGGCGATAAGTCCATAGAGTTACTTTTTAACAATAAATATCATTCAGCAGTTGAACTTAATGAAATAGATATCCCTGTGCAACAAGAACAAGGATTAGGATATTAAAAGTAGACTATATTAGAAGATAATTTTAAAATAAAAGAAGTAGTTTATAATATAGAAAATTATATAATGAAAGCAGAAGTAACTCGATATAAGAAACATTTAAATAAGCCTAAAGATAAGGTAGACATAGAAAAAGTGGATTCAGACAAATGTAACATTATAGAAGAAACTTTGGAAAAATTACCACTATTAGATCAGTTAAGAATACGTCATTTAAACAATTAATAGAACAAAGAAATAGTAAAATTAATTAAACAATACAGTAATATTTTCTACGAAGAAAATACCATGCTTTCTTTTACAAACGTTATTAAGCATAGAATAAGGACTACGGATAATATCCCTATACAGAGCAAAAGCTATAGATATCCATATATACATAAAGATGAGGTTAATTAATCCAGAGTTAATAAATGCAAATATTGAATATAACTAGGGCTGGCAACGAGACGAGACTCCTTTAAAAGTACCGGAAACGAGACTGAGACGAGAACGAGACTAGACCGTATTTTTGGTACCGAAATTTGACGAGAGTCTCGGTGGTCTCGGTTTATTGGTTTCGGTTTTTGCAAAAAGATTTTTTTAAATTTATTTTGCTGGTATCTTAAATGCTTTTAAGCCTTTTGGGTGGCATTTGGAAAAAAAAATATTATCAAAACTTCAAAACAGACTTCGTTGCCTATCTGCCGAGCCGTTAACTGTCAAAATGGATTAAAAAACCTCCACGAAATTCAAATTTTATCTTGGATATACGCTCTTCTAAAGTGTCTGATTCTGATAACGTTACTTTGCAGCCTATTTTTTACGTTATCACACATCTTTGAAAACTAAATTCACAGAAAATGTGCGCTTTCCTAATATATGTCAAATTTAAAGTTATCGTCTAAATTCGAAATCGTAACAAAAAATTTTTTTTCAAACAAATCTGCAAATTGTTGTTTGTGGATTAATGGATTTTTTCACATTATGTCGTCAATAAATGAAGAAAAACAAAGAGTGTCGTAATTTGATTTCTTTGATTGGTGCTTGGGAACTGCAAATGTATTGTTATTGTATTTCGTAGAAAAAGTTGATTGAATTCCAATACCTAGTAGATATTTATAATAGATACTATCTCATCGTAAATTTAAATTTAAAATATACTTTATACCTGCAAGTCGGTTAGAAGTAGGTGATATTTTCAAATAATATTTAAGTTAAATTTAAATAAAATAAATAATAATGTGCTTTTAAGTGGTCCTGGCAGTGGGTGGACTTAAATACATATATACTTTCTAAACTGTAAAAATGTCACCTAAATCTTTAGAGCCGTTTCCGAGATACCTAATACATAATATAAGGTATAGGTATATAATATTTATGTATATAGTTTATTTTTGCATAGGTGAACAAGGTAAGCCTATGAAGTAAGATTTAGTCATCTATTCGAAATTCGAAATCTAACATAAATTTTTTTTGTTTACATTGTTGATTTTTTTGTAAAGTCACTGAGCAAACCTTATATTTGCTTTATCTATGTATATATCTTGGTCGGCAGTCTGGCACCAACTACATGCTGAAACAAAAAAAAAATAAGAAGCCGTTCCATAGTGCACCGAATTACGGTGGTTGCGCTCCAGAAATACAATTTTTTTTCATATGCAACAACAATCACATTACCGGTCCCAAAGCAAACCAACAGAAGAGATGAAGTCATCCTTTGAGGAATGATACTTGCGACCCAGAAACCCGAATCCCCTTGAATACAATACACATATTTCGATCGTCGGCAAATTTCTCCTGACTTGCTCTGGGTCCTTAATATGTTGTTGTTGTAAATCAAACAATTCGCATTTTTCGGTCGCAACCACAGTTATTCAGTCCACTATGAAAAGAGCTGTGGCGTGTGGGTATGTTTTTGTTTTCATTTTGGGTCTGGTGTACGTCGTTGGTGCCGGCGAAGATAATACATGTAAGGGATGCCTGGTTGCTCTTTTGAAAATAAGATCAACAATGTTTAAAAAAAATGCACGACTGGATCGTACGAACTTACTCTTGTAGCTAACAACTTTAATGAAGCTAAACATTGACGCTGTTTAGTACGTAGGTAATCTAGTTAAGTTATCTTATGCAGGTTTAAAGCCGATGTAATTAAGATAACTTTGATTCTTAGTATAATGAATTGTCGAATGGATGATTAAATGAACAGTTACTCAGGTATAGTTTATTTCAATTCGTTAAATCCTAACGTGAACAATATGTTTATAAATAAATAGTTGGAATAGTTACTCAGGTACCTACAAATATTTATTTATATCTAAGTTATGGATTTTAATTATATAAGTTAAGAGGGTAATATGTAGCTACATACATAGACGGAACCTAGGTATGTTAATATGTACATATAATAAGGAAAATGAAGGATAGGTGAGTAGGTATGCGTATAAGCTTTATAATTTTGATGCAATATATGTACATATGTACATAAGATTCATGTGATTTTAAGAGATATCGTAGGTATATATAAATGTATTAGGGCCTACATTCTATGCAGTATTCAGATGAATTTTTTCTAGCTTTAAGATAATCATAAGGTAATAATACATACAAATGAGTTACAAAAAAAGTACCTATAATCGCAAGTAAATATTTCCCTCTCCCTTCCTTACTGTTTCACACAAATAATCGTGCTTTTACGCCAAATTAGCCGCCGCCTCGCCGGTGCGGCGTGGTTTCTTGTAAGTGTTATTGTTTTTTGTACATATGTGTACAGTTTACTCATCATTTTCAATAATATTTCCTAACAAAATCTTAGTATGGCAGTGCCTTTTTGATCTAAAAAAAACGTGCTATGAAAAATGTGATTTTAGTATTAAAACTGATTAATATTTATTTTAACTTTAATTTCTTTTCATTTGTGTATAAATACCATTACCTTTTTTCTAAAAAGTAATAACCTATTAAGAAAAACTGTCGAATGATTAGATTTTCATTGCAGTCCAGACACGTTAGCTTTCTAGGGTTAAACATGATTACCCTGTATATTTATGTATAGTTATGATTGTATATAGGTATATGCATATATACATATTTATACACATATATTCATATATACACATATAAAATAAAAGGTTTCCAGAACAAAAAATTTCGAATTTTTGAGGTAAAATTTAAATTTTGTAGAGGTTTCTTAATCCATTTAAATCGGAGCCATCGTTCCAGGTATTTTGACATCATGGCTTGGCAGATTGGCAGCGAACTATATTTTGAAGTCTTGATAATATTTGTTTTCAAACGTCATTCAAAAGAACTTAAATCACCTTTTTGCAATCTGAACAATGCGTCTTATCTTACATCTTTTTACTACCAAAAAACAGCAAAGAAACCAAGACTAAGCATGAGACGAAGACCGAGACCGAGGCCTAGACGAGACTCCACATTAAAATTTTCTCGAGAAAAAGGCGATCAACACCGAGACGAGACTGAAATTTCTGGATTTTGACGAGACCGAGACCAGACTAACAAAGGTCTCGGCTGGTCTCGTCACGGTGCCAGCCCTACAAATAACAAAAAATCTGCTTTAGTAATTTTTAAAAATAAAATACCAGAACCAATGCGTTCACTTTTATATTGTAGAAACCCACTTAATTTAGAAAACGCAATAAATATATTACACGAATGCGGGTACGCATATCACAATCCTCTTACTAAGTCACATTCTCTCAAGTCTAATATAAATCCGCACACAGATATTGCTACACAAAATAATCGACCAACAAATTCAAAGACATCATATCGACCCAGATCACCTAATAAGCAATATATAAAATCATCATCCGATCACAATAGATCGAATAGTTCATATATATCATGGCAACCTAGAACATCAAATAATAATTATTATATAAAACCCCCTTTCGATCATTACAGATCAAATAAGCCAAGTACCCACCACACCATAGGCAATATAATAAAAATTATAATTTAAGGACTTTCAATAAAAACAACGTTAATCGAAATGTTCAAAAACACATGGAAGTAGGTAACGTACAATGAAATAGAAATACTACTCGTAATACTAGAAAACAGAACGAAAATTTTCACTTACAAGCCTTGGATGTAAAGTATCCTATATAATACGAGTAGTAGCATGAAAAACTAGGCCTCTAAAATTTATAATCGAGACAGGAGCTACCCATTCATTAATTAACCCAAACATTTGCCATCTCAAATGGCATTTAGCTCTTGAAGAACCCATAGATCTTAAAACTTTCAGCCACAATATTAGAATAATGAAAAAGGCACAGATTCCTTTATTCCAAGAACTAAGTACCATTGATACAAATATAGACTTTCTAATCTACCAATTCCATACCGAATTTGCCGTTTTATTAGAAAACTACGTTTTGGTACCATTAGAAGTAACAATAGATTATAACAACACATTGCTAAAAATAGGCGATATGTCCATAGAGTTACTTTATAACAATAAAGATCAGTCAGCAGTTGAACTTAATGAAATAGATATCCCTGTGCAATAAGAACAAGGATTAGGATCTTAAAAGTAGTCTATATTAGAAGATAATTTGAAAATAAAAGAAGGAGTTTATAATATAGAAAATTATATAATGAAAGCAGATGTAATTGGATATAAGAAACATTTAAATACGCCTAAAGATAAGGTAGACAGAAAAAGTGGATTCAGACAATTTTAACATAATAGAAGAACCTTTGGAAAAATTACCACTATTAGATCAGTTAAGAATAGGTCATTTAAACAATGAAGAGAACAAAGAAATAGTAAAATTAATTAAACAATACAGTGATATTTTCTACGAAGAAAATACCAAGCTTCCTTTTACAAACGAAAATGGATGATATAGCTGTACAGAGCGAAAGCTACAGATATCCGTATATACATAAAGATGAGGTTAATTAATCCAGAATGTGCTACCACCAAGTTTTTTCTCCATCATTTTTGGCTGGAATTATAGCTATTTCACGACTTGCCAAGGTCGATCATCAGATTCTTTGCTCTAGCGGTGCTGGTCTTCCTTTTCATTTTAACTGAAAAACTTCTTGTTCCTTCATCGTGTATTGAACCATGACCAGCCGCTTAGGAGCCAACGCCTTTAGCGTTCAATACACGATGAAGGCACAAGAAGTTTTTCAATTAAAATGAAAAAGTAGACCAGCACCAATAGAGCAAAGGAATCTGACGATCGACCTTGGCAAGTCGTGAAATAGCTATAATTCCAGCCAAAAATTATTGAAAAAAAACTTGGTGGTAGCCCACTCAAGTTGTTGTTGGGCATTCAAAGTCATTAAATGATACGAAAAAGTCCCTTAAAAGCAAGTATGTAATCATACAAAAACTGAATATAATACAAATAAAAATGACCAGTGTCAAAATCTTTCACATAAAAAATCTCCATCCTTATATGAACGAGACGAGACTCCCTTTAAAGTACCGGAAAGGAGACCGAGACGAGAACGAGACGAGACCGTATTTTTGGTACCGAAATTTGACAAGAGTCTCGCTGGTCTCGGTTTTTTGGTTTCGGTTTTCGAAAACAGATTTTTTTAAATTTATTTTTTTGGTATCTTAAAGGCTTTTAAGCCTTTTGGGTGACATTTGGAAAAAAAATATTATCAAAACTTCAAAACAGAGTTCGGTGCCTACCTGCCGAGCCATTAACTGTCAAAATCCATTAAAGGACGGCTCCGATTTAAATGGATTAAAAAACCTCCACGGAATTCAAATTTTATCTTAGATATACGGCTCTTCAAAGTTGTCTGATTCTGATAACGTTACTTTTCAGCCTATTTTTTACGTTATCAGACATCTTTGAAAACTAAATTCCCAGAAAATGTGAGCTTTCCTACGCACCTAATACATGTCAAATTTGAAGTTATCGTCTAAATTTGAAATCGTAACAAACATTTTTTTACAAACAAATCTGCAAATTGTTGTTTGTGGATTAATGGATTTTTTTCACATATGACGTCAATAAAAGAAGAAAAACAAAGAAGTGTCGTAAACTTGTTTTATTTTATTCATGCTTGGGAACTGCAATTCAAATGTATTGTTATTGTAATCCGTAGAAAAAGTTGATTGAATTCCAATACCTAGTAGATATTTTTAGATATTTATAATACGTACTATCTTATAGTAAATTTAAATTTAAAATATACTTCATACCTGGAAGTCGGTTAGAAGTAGGTGATATTTTAAAATAATATTAAAGTTAGATTTAAATAAAATAAATAATAATGTGCTTTTAAGTGGTCCTGGCAGTGGGTGGACTTAAATACATATATACTTTCCATTCATTGGGCTAAACTGTAAAAATGTCACCTAAATCGTTAGAGCCGTTTCCGAGATACCTAATACATAATAGGGTATAGGTATATAATATTTATGTATATAGTTTAGTTTTGCATAGGTGAACAAGGATTAGGATATTAAAAGTAGACTTTATTAGAAGATAATTTGAAAATAAAAGGAGGAGTTTATAATATAGGAAATTATATAATGAAAGCAGAAGTAATTGGATATAAGAAACATTTTTTTTTGTAATATAATTATATGCCTGTAAGACCTAAGGCCTTTTAAATGCAACCTGAATTGCACGCACTAGTTTTTGGCACATTGGATTTGAGAGCCAGGTATTGACTGTCTCATTTTAACCCATGGGCGGCATCCAATTAAAATTGGAGGTATAGAAAAGAATGCGCCTAGGGTGGGGATCGAAACCAGACGTCCTAGTTAGCAATCAAGCACTTTATCCACTGCGCCATTGCCACCCACATTTAAATACGCCTAAAGTAAGGTAGACATAGAAAAAGTGGATTCAGACAATTTTAACATAATAGAAGAACCTTTGGAAAAATTACCACTATTAGATCAGTTAAGAATAGGTCATTTAAACAATGAAGAGAACAAAGAAATAGTAAAATTAATTAAACAATACAGTGATATTTTCTACGAAGAAAATACCAAGCTTTCTTTTACAAACTTTATTAAGCATAGAATAAGGACAACGGATGATATCCCTGTACAGAGCGAAAGCTATAGATATCCGTATATACGAGTACATAAAGATGAGGTTAATTAATCCAGAGTGTGCTACCACCAAGTTTTTTCTCCATCATTTTTGGCTGGAATTATAGCTATTTCACAACTTGCCAAGGTCGATCATCAGATTCATTTGCTCTAGTGGTGCTGGTCTACTTTTTCATTTTAACTGAAAAACCTCTTGTTCCTTCACCGTGTATTGAACCATGACCAGTCGCCTAGTAGCCAACGCACTTAGCGTTCAATACACGATGAAGGCACAAGAAGTTTTTCAATTAAAATGAAAAAGTAGACCAGCACCAATAGAGCAAAGGAATCTGATGATCGACCTTGGCAAGTCGTGAAATAGCTATAATTCCAGCCAAAAATGATTGAGAAAAAACTTGGTGGTAGCACACTCAAGTTGTTTTTGGGCATTCAAAGTCATTCAATGATACGAAAAAGTGCTTTAAAAGCAAGTATGTAATCATACAAAAACTGAATATAATACAAATGAAAATGACCAGTGTCAAAATCTTTCACATAAAAAATCTCCATCCTTATATGAACAACAAAAATGTTGGCTTATAAACGAGTAAGGAGACGAGACTCCCTTTAAAGTACCGGAAACGAGAACGAGACGAAACCGCATTTTTGGTACCGATATTTGACGAGTCTCGCTGGTCTCGGTTTTTTTGTTTCGGTTTTCGCAAGATTTTTTTTTTATTTATTTTTAAAAAAAAAATAAAAAAAAATCTTAAAGGCTTTTAAGCCTTTTGGGTGACATTGGGAAAAAAAATATTATCAAAACTTCAAAATAGAGTTCGTTGCCTACCTGCCGAGCCATTAACTGTCAAAATCCATTAAAAGACGGCTCCGATTTAAATGGATTAAAAAACTTCCACGAAATTCAAATATTATCTATTACGCAACTAATACATGTCATATTTAAAGTTATGGTCTAAATTCGAAATCGTAACAACAAAAATTTTTACAAACAAATCTGCAAATTGTTGTTTGTGGATTAATGGATTTTTTTCACATATGATGTCAATAAAAGAAGAAAAACAAAGAAGTGTCGTAATGTTGTTTTATTTGATTCATGCTTGGGAACTGCAATTCAAATGTATTATTATTGTATTCCGTAGAAAAAGTTGATTGAATTCCAATACCTAGTAGATATTTGTATATATTTTTAATACATACTATCTTAACGTAAATTTAAATTTAAAATATACTTTATACCTGGAAGTCGGTTAGAAGTAGGTGATATTTTCAAATAATATTTAAGTTAAATTTAAATAAAATAAATAATAATGTACTTTTAAGTGGTCCTGGCAGTGTGTGGACTTAAATCCATACATATATACTTTCCATTCATAAGGCTTAACTGTAAAAATGTCACATAAATCTTTAGAGCCGTTTCCGAGATACCTAGTACATAATATAAGGTATAGGTATATAATATTTATGTATATAGTTTATTTTTGCATAGGTGAACAAGGTAAGCCTATGTAGTAAGATATAGTCATCTATTAGAAATTCGAAATCTAACATAAAATTAATTTTTTTCTACATTGTTGATTTTTTTTAAAGTCACTGAGCAAACCTTATATTTGCTTTATCTATGTACATATCTTGGTCGGCAGCCTGGCACCAACTAAATGCTTAAACAAAATAAAATAAAAAGCCTTTCCACAGTGCGCCGAATAACGGTGGTTGCGCTCAAGAAATACAATTTTTTTTTCTATGCAACAACAATCACATTACCGGACCCAAAGCAAACCAACAGAAGCGATGAAGTCATCCTTTGAGGAATGATAGTTGCGACCCAGAAACCCGAATCCCCTGGAATACAATATACATATTTCGATCGTCGGCAAATTTCTGCTTACTTGCTCTGGGTCCCCTAATATGTTGTTGTTGCAAATCAAACAATTCGTATTTTTCCGTCGCAAGCACAGTTATGCAGCCCGCTATGAAAAGAGCTGTGGCGTGTGGGTATGGCTTTGTTTTCAGTTTGGGTTTGGTGTACGTCGCTGGTCTCGTCGAAGATAATGCATGTAAGGGATGCTTGGTTACTCTTTTGAAAACAAGATCAACAATGTTTAAAAAAAAATGCACGACTGGATCGTACGAACTTGCTCTTGTAGCTAACAACTTTAATGAGGTTAAACATTGACGCTGTTTAGTACGTAGGTAATCTAGTTAAGTTATCCTATGCAGGTTTAAAGCCGATGTAATTAAAACTTAATATAAATATGTACATATAATAATGAAAATGAAGGATAGGTGAGTAGGTATGCGTATAAGCTTTATAATTTTGATGCAATATATGTACATACATAAGATTCATGTGATTTTAAAAGATATGTATGTATATATAAATGTATTAGGGCCTACATTCTATGTAGTATGCAATGACGTACGCAAAAATTCGGGAAAAGGAAATACCTATAATAAGGTCAGCTTAGTGTACACGATTGTTAGATCTTACAATATTTTCACCTAAAAAAGTCTGACGATTATCTACCCATGAGCTGTCAATTAATTATCTGTGTACACGGTTGGTAGATCCTCTAACAATATCTTACAATTTATTGTCAGAAGGTGGCTGAGAATTTATAGTCAGATAGTTGGCTGAATACCTAACAATAAATTTTAAGAGATTGGTAGATTTTCTACCAACCGTGTACACACATAATTAATTGTCAGTCTTTTCAAACTATTCCCATTTGAGTTTTCAGAAAATAAAAGCCGAAATTGGATTGTAATAATAGATATAATTATATAATATTAATAAGATATTTATAAATTTATCAAAACTAAAAAAAAAACCTTTAGAACGCTTTTTGTTTCATTTCAATACGACCATTTTTCACAGAACACTCAAAAATAACTGCTAATATATATTTTTTTTATCACAATAATTTTTCTATAACTATTCATTTTAACAAAAAAAAAAAAACAACAATAATTCAAACACTTTGAGTTCGAGTATTTTTGAAAAGCCAGGCTACACATTTTTTGTGTACACGAATTTCAGATACCTTACAATTTTACGTTATACATTTAATTTTCAGATAGAATTTCTGACAATTAATTGTAAGATTACACGATTGTCAGCTAGGGTACATAGGATTTTAGGATTTTTTACAATCAATTGTAGACAATGATCTTACAATTAATTGGAGCATACATTTTCTGACAATTTATTGTTAGTTTACACAGTTGTTTGTAAAATTTTGTAAGCATGTTTTTCACTGACAGATCTGACAATATTGTAAGATCTTCCAATGGTGTACACTAAGTTGTAGAAATAAATGTATCTATAATACACATAATTATCTGTTTTTATATTGCTCAGTGCTTCCAGTTTGGGGAAAACAAAAATGCCCTTTGATTTCGTGGAAAAATAAGAATATATCAAAAAAAATTTTTAAAATCGTTGGAGCGATTTTTTAAAAAAATATTTTTTTATGTATAAAATCTTAAAAACATTTTTGGTAAAAAAAATTGAAACTCCATTTTAAAGTTACTATAAATATACATTAAAAATTTAAATTTCAAAAAAATTCAGTGACTGGTTTTTGAAAAAATGATTTAAAAAAAAAATATTTATTATTTAAAAATCGATAAACTTTGTTCTTGAAAATTTGAAAAAAAAACCTAGACTTATCTTCAAATAAGAAGTGTTTAAACGTTTAAACATTTTTGTCTACCTCTAAGATAGTTATAAGTTTATATTAAATAAATAAAAGTGTTCAAAATCTGTTTTTTAATCTGTTTTTTTTTAAAATATTTTAAACAAATTATTGTTTATCTTAGTGCAATCTTAAAATTCAACGTTATGTAAGTCATATTTTTTCGTTTACTTGTATATATATGTTCAAACATTATATCTCTTTTTAATTTTGAATTTTGTAAATAAAGACACCCATGAAGAAGACGGCAACTACCGTCGAAACGTTGGGAAAATAAAATGAAAATTGCTTTCATTTAATCATCATAAAGACCAATGAAGCCGATGAGAATAACTTTTTAAAAATTCTCCAAAAACCACATAAAACCAACTTGGTCAAAAGTTCTAAAAAGGAAATTTGAATATGCAGTTTTATTAACACTTTTAGGAAGCATTTGCATAAAAAAAATTATTTTAATCGGGCCACCCAATAGTGAGAAATTCGAAAATATGAAAAGTTGTTCTATGGGAAGTACCGTTAACCGTTACCGCTGCAGGGTGACTTCGACAAGATTCAGCGGTATTGTGATGACTCGAAGTTGAAAATCAACTTCCAGTAATCGGAAACCATTCTGTTTGGGACACCGTTGTCTAGCACCAAAGGGATACGAGAAAGAACTGGCGCAAGCTACTGATCATAGGGCCACATGGATATCCACTGGCGTATAAAAGTGTAGTAAAGTACCTTGGCGTCTGGTTGGATCAGTAGTTGTATTTCGACAGACATATAAGTGCTGCTCTGGGTAGGGCTAGGGGAGCTTTCGCCCTGACAAAACGATTGTTTTGTAGCAGACCTCTTGATAACAGGTTTGAATATGGATGCTCGGGTGTTTGAGAGGCAGTGTCTTAGTCTTAGACGTTGCCTTGGATTACACAGAACACCAAAGTCGGAGTACAAGTGATATTCCAACCAGGATATATACAAGGGAGCCAACATTAACAGAATAGATAATTTTTTGTTTAAGCTGAATCAGTTTCACATTGCAAGAGCGATGTCCTCAACCAATAGCTTAATTTTTAGCTTATTACCCACAATAACGAATACTTCGAGAATGTGCGGCTAAGTATCTACATCTCTCCCAATGCATTCCCCTTTTTAGACAGTCGAGGGCTGATACAGGATAGAATGGCAGTTCCGTTAATCTACCACGCTAGCCGAAGAACTCTAGTTAGGCGACTCCTATATGATCGGGACGTCATCGCCCAAGGTGGAGAAGGGTGCCTTCGGTTCACTAGGACTGTGTCCGATCGGGACCGAAGGGATAGGGCAATGCAAGAGAACCAGTTCTGGTAGTTTTCTGAAACTGATACAAAAAGTCGAATAAGATTTTCTCTTGGCCGACTTATATAGATTTAGGGAAATTAGATATAAGGAACATTCGGGGTGATATTTGCATGCATCTGCGCGTCTGCATATGTATGTACCCATATGCGTGGGTTGTATTACCCTGTGTGTCTGCATGCGTTTACAAAATATACACAAACAAATTTAAAAAGAAACCAAAAATGCTGCTGGCGCTGTTCTAGTTTTTAAGTAGTTTTATGAATTTTCTTTTCTTTTTTAGGTATCTTAAGTATTTTAAGTTATTTTTAGTTAGTATAAGTTAGTTGTATCTAGTTTTAAATTTTTAGTCTAGCTTTAGTAAAAATTTAAAAAATGATATGAGACCGAGTTTTTTTTAAACAAGTTTTCTTGGTAAAAAAAAATAAAATAAAATAATTAAAATTAATTAAAATAGTTTTTAGGTCGAATGACATTAGTATTAAGAGATATATTTTAGTTTAGAGCGCATGTAAAGGGCCAGTAAATGAGTTGTAAGTTATTGATAATTAGGTTAGTTTTATGATTTTTTGTCTAGCTTTAAGATAGTCAAAAGTTAATAATACATAAAAATGAATTACAAAAAAAAGTACCTATAATCGCAAGTAAAAATTTCCCTCTCCCTTCCTTACTGCTTCACTTAAATATTCGGTCTTTTACGCCAACTCAGCCGCCGCCGCGCCGCGCCGGTGCGGCGTGGTTTCTTGTAAGTGTTATTGTTTTTGTACATATATGTACAGTTTACTCATCATTTTCAATAATATTTCCTAACAAAATCTTAGTATGGCAATGTCATTAAAAAAAATCATGTGCTATGAAAAATGTGATTTTAGTATTAAGAACTGACAAATATTTATTTTAACTTTAATTTCTTTTCATTTTTGTATAAATGCTATTACATTTAATAAAAAGTAATAACCTATTAAAAAAACTGTCGAATGATTAGCTTTTCATTGCAGTCCAGACACGTTAGCTTTCTAGGGTTAAACATGATTACCCTGTATATTTATATATAGGTATGACTGTATGTACGTATATGCATATATACATATTTATACACATATATTCATATGTAAACATACAAAATAAAAGTTTTCCAGAGCACAACATTTCGAATTTTTGAGGTACAATTTAAATTTTTTAGAGGTTTCTTAATCCATTTAAATCGGAGCCATCGTTCCAGGTATTTTGACATCAGGGCTTGGCAGGTTGCCAGCGAACTATATTTTGAAGTCTTGATAATATTTGTTTTCAAACGTCATCCAAAATAATTTAAATCACCTTTTTCCTAAACCATAAATAAAATCGGCAAAAAATCGAAATTTCTGAGGGTAAATTCGAACTTTGTAGAGGTTTTTAGATCCACTTAAATAGGATTAAATCCTTCAATGGTTTTTGATAGTTCATGTTGCCAAAAAAAGTTGGTTTATTTTAAAAAATCGAGCGTTGTTTGTAGGTAGTTACTCATTTTCTTAAAATATGTTATTTGGTTTTTGTTATGAAACAAAATAATTTACATCATTGTTCCAAAATGTTATTTAACTATTTAACAAATAACTCAAAAGCCAAAACAGACCCATGAGTTTGATTTATACATTTTCTTCGCACAAGGCTCCACACCTTGGATTTTTCTTACCACCAAATTGCTGAGATACCGTACTCTATCTACCAAGACCGAAACTGAGACGAGACTGAAATTTCTCCATTTTGACGAGACCGACACGAGTCTAGCAAAAGTCTCGCCCGGTCTCGTCTCGTTGCTAGCCCTAAAAATAACAAAACATCTGCTTTAGTAATTTTTAAAAATAAAATACCAGAACCAATGCGTTCACTCTTATATTGTAGAAACCCACTTACTTTAGAAAACGCAATAAATATATTACACGAATGCGGATACGCATATTACAATCCTCTTACTAAGTCGCAATGTCTCAAGTCTAATATAACTCCGCACACAGATATTGCTACACAACGTAATCGACCAACAAATTCAAACACATCATATCGACCCAGATCCCTAACAAGCAATATATAAGATCATCATCCGATCACAATAGGTCGAATAGTTCATATGTATCAGGACAACCTAGATCATCAAATAATACTCGTAATTGTTATATAAAACCCCCTTTTGGTCATTACAGATTAAATAAGCCAAGTACCCCACCACACATAGGCAATATAATAATAATTACGCAATCAACCCACCAAATGAGCACTATCTCTCAAATAATTCGAATATTTATAATAATCCCCCACATAACAATAATCCAAATCCTTTTAGTACTTCCAATAATAACAACGTTAATCGAAATGTTTAAATACACATGGAAGTAGTTCACGTACAAAGAAATAGAAATACTACTCGTAATATCACAAAACAGAGCGAAAATTTTCACTTACAAGCCTTGGATGTAAATTACCCTATATAATAGTAGCATCAAAAACTAGGCCTTTAAAATTTATAATCGAGACAGGAGCTACCCCTTCAGTAATTAACCCAAACTTTTGCCATCCCAAATGGCATATAACTCTTGAAGAAGTCATAAATCTTAAAACTCTCAGCCACAATATTAGAATAAGGGAAAAGGCAAAGAGTCCTTTATTCTAAGAATTAGTTAACATTGATACAAATATAGAGATTCTAATCTGCCAATTCCATACCGAACTTGACGGTTTATTAGAAAACTACATTTTGGCACCATTAGAAGTAATATAAGATTATAAGAACAGATTGCTAAAAACAGGCGATAAATCCATAGAGTTACTTTTTAATAATAAAGATCATTCAGCAGATGAAATTATATACTGAAGGCAGATGTAATTGGATATAAGAAACATTTAAATACGCCTTAAAATAAGGTAGACATAGAAAAAGTAGATTCATACAATTTTAACATAATAGAAGAACCTTTGGAAAAATTACCACTGTTAGATCAGTTAAGAATAGGTCATTTAAACAATGAAGAGAACAAAGAAATAGTAAAATTAATTAAACAATACAGTGATATTTTTTACGAAGAAAATACCAAGCTTTCTTTTACAAACGTAATTAAGCATAGAAGCATAGAATAAGGACTACGGATAATATCCCAATACAGAGCAAAAGCTATAGATATACGTATATACGTAAAGATGAGGTTAATAGTAGTCAAATCCAAGAAATGTTAGATAGTAAGATAATTAGACACAGTAATTCTCCATATTCGGTTCCCGTGTGGATCGTTCCTAAGAAGGTTGACGCGAGCGGTAAATCTATATGGAGACTTGCAATTGATTACAGGAAACTTAATCAAGTTACTGTGGATTTGGCAAAAGGATTTCATCAGATTGAAATTCACGAGGAAGATATTCCTAAATTGCTTTTATTGTCGAAAATGGCCACTACGAATTTCTCCGTATGCCATTTGGACTAAAAACAGCTCCAGACACATTTCAGAGGTTGATGAATGAAATCCTAGGCGAATACATTAACAAAATATGTTTAGTCTACATCGATGATATAATTGTTTTTTAACATCATTGCAAGAACACGTTATATCATTGAAAAAGGTACAATTGGACAAATCGGAATTTCTCATGAAAGAAAGTGAATTTCTTTGCCAAAATTTTACTCGTTACTTAAACATAATCCGAGAAAGATAGAGTGCATTAAGCGCTATCCCATACCAAAAACACAAAAGAAATGAAGCTATTTCTAGGCTTAACCGGTTATTACCGGAAGTTCATAAAAGACTTTTCAAAAATAGCCAAACCTATGACAATGTATCTAAAGAAGGATGCAAAATTAAATATATCAAATTCCGAATTCCGGGGGGTGGCCGTGGCGCGATAGTTGTGTGTTCGCCTGTCAACCTCATGGTCACAGGTTCGATCCCTGCCGTAGTCTATGTCTTCTTATTTTTCATTAAAACCAATTCTAAAACTAATTCTCATACAATGAATTGCTGGTTTACTCATTACATGCTGTTTTAGGCATAACACTAACAACATGTGATTGAGTAAAACTAGTATACCGATAAAATATGACAAAAGGATAAAAAAATTAATGCGAATTATAAGGGACATCGATAAATAAGACACGGAAATATCTCCGCATTAGTTCAGCCGCCATCCCTGGAGATAAAATCTGAGACAACAACCACCTACAGTCTCCGAATATCGCGCCACACATCTTTCCTATCATTCTTTCTCTTCCTTAACCTCACCCCCACGCCCGCGCTGTGTTGAAACATTTAAAGGGTATTCATAATCCCTTGAGCGCGTGTAGATTATAAAAAAAAAAAAAAAAAACATTAAATCTTTCGAAACCCTCAAACGCCTTATAATAAATGATCCAATTCTAGTATATCCTGACTTTTAAAAAAATCGCTTTAACCAGCGACGTAAGTAATTTTGCGATAGGCGCTGGGTTCTCACAAGATAACCACCCGATTTCGTATGAAAGTCGTACTTTAAATGAACACGAGATCAATTACAGCACGATAGAAAAGGAGTTGCTTGCCATTATATGTGCAACCAAGTATTATAGACCATATCTGTTTTTTTTTTTTTTTTTTTTTTAAATAAATCTACGAAGTAGACACACTGAACCACTGGCAACGAGAATATTGGCTTTAAACATCACATACATTAATACAACAGAGAGACAAAGAGAAAGAAAGAACACAACAGAAGAAACACATGTCAACAGTACGTGGTTGGTTTCCGAAGGTCTCCCATCGAAGTACTAACCACGGGCAACGATGCTTAATTTCGCTGATCTGAAGCGATGCTTTCATTGGAGCCAAGGCCGTTGACCATATCTGTCATAAGCCCTTAACCTGGTTATTTTCAATCACAGAACTAAACTCGAAACTCGTAGGATGGAGATTAAAGCTCTCCGAATTCGATTATGAAATAAAATACAAAAAAGGCACATTAAACAGCAACACCGATGCTCTATCTCGTACACCTGATGTAGAAGTAAACTTCACATAAGGTGTACGAGATAGATAACAAATGCATACTTATAAGTAAATCATGCATAAATATGTTTAAAAATCAGGTTTTAATTATAAAATCTCATTCAGGTGCAAATAGGATAAAAAAATTGAAGGTATTTGATAAGAATCGAATTACTTTACATATGAAAAGCCATAATAATATTAAAAAACCATTTCAAACCGGATGCATTAAACGCAATCCTAATCGAAGATGAACAATTCTATAAAGTTATTGAAAAACATATAGCGAAAACTTTGTAACCAACGGTAAATTAAAATTTTTTCGATGTTTCAAATTAGCTGATATAATAGAGAAAGAACATTTAAAGAATAATCATAGAGGTATTATAGAAGTACATAAAGAAATAAAATAATTGCGATATCTGCAACACCGAAAAAATACGTTAGAAATCCTCCAAAACCTTTATTAAAAATCACAGAGACTCCATCAAAACCACATATAATCATACATGTAGACGTAGTTTATAGTTTAGAAAAATCACTATTTTCAACTATTATAGATAAATTCTCAAAACACGCTTGTGCAATCAAAATTTGTAGTAGAACTTGGATAGAATTTAAAAGGGCCCTTTCGTATTATTTTAGCCAGTTCGGCAATGTAAGAACAATTATAGTAGACAATGAACTAGGATTCAAAGCAATTCCTATGAAAGAGTATTTAGAACATTGTAATATGGAAATCCATTATACACCAAATAGTAATCACACATCAAACTCTGACGTTGAAAGGTTAATCAATACAATATACGAACACATAAGACTTTGAAAACATGACGAGAGAACTGAAGACGATACAGTTGAGGACAAGATTCTCAAGATCATTTCATACTACAACAATACAATACATTCCACAACTAATCGAAAACCTATTGACTTTGCAATGGCCAAACACACATAGACGAGTATAAGAACATTCAAGACACGATAACTATGAAAAAACAGAAAGGTATTGACAAACTAAACCAGAACAGAAAAGACGAAAATTTAGAAGACGGACCAAATTTCATTAAGGAAATAAGAGGTGGAAAAAACCACTCCAAATACAGAAAACTACTTACTCGAAAATTAGTCGACGATCATTTCATTGATACACAAAACAAAAAAGAGTACTATAGAACTCACATTAAATCTAGAAAAAAATACCAAGCCATAAACAACCCTTCAATCAACACAAAAAAAAAATAATTAAACTAGTAAATGCAAACTGAACTAACATAATATCAATTCATTACAGGAACAAACTTCAAAGATGACGACAATATTAATATTAACAATGACAATAGCAATATTACCTACAATGATAAAAACACAGGAAATAACTCTACATAACCTAAACAATAATAATCGTTATATTACTCTCGATCTAAATAGAATTAAACTCATAAAGAGTTATATAAAAGTCCTTTATATCATTAATATTACAGTACTTGAAAATACAAAAATCCACATTAAAGGCAATATCTTGTCCTTCAAAAACAAATCTAACATTATAACTCCCATGTATAAAACCGTAAGTCAAACCTTTTTTTTTGTTAGAAACAAAGATAGAAAATATGAAACCGCATTATAAAACTAAAAGAGCCTTAGTAAATATTTTGGGAACAGGATTAAAAAACATTGCAGGAACAAGGGACAATAATGATGAGGTAGAAATTAAAAACAAATTATATGATTTATTCAATGTCAATAAAAAACTTACTACAGAAAATAACAAACAAGTTTTAATTAACCAAAATATTGCAGAACAGATTAGTAATATTACTAAACACATTAAAAACCAACAAAAATTCATAGCAACTTACTCGTATTTTAATAATTATAACCTTGAATAAAATAAAAGAGCAACTTTAGAAGAAGAGGTACAATTAATGTAGAGCATGTATCAAATCAACAATGATTTACTTCTCCTTAGAAATCATATAGACGACATCGAACAAATTCTCTTTTCCAGTAAACTGGGTGTACTTATCAGAAATATTTTAGCAACAGTAGAATTGAAATTAATAGAGGACATAGAGAGTCGTATAACGAAGTTAAATTAGCAGTTACATTTTACAAAAATCAAATCATAATAATATTACTCATACCCAAAATTTCCGAAATTAACTACTCACAAGTTTTGATAGAACCTATCCCAGATAAACAAAACATGTCAATTTTAATAGAAAATAAGGAGATTTTAGTAGATCAAGAAAACAATATTTATCAATACCCTGTTAAAGATAATATTAAAAGAAATTTAGTAGCAATCAATGACAATTGTGTTAATAATATCATGAATTCTACAGAAGCAATGTGTTTCAAAATTGAAACAAATGAAATTGAATTTAAAGAAATTACAACTGGAACAGTGTTAACGAAGAAGTTGAATGAAATATATTTTCAACATAACTGTAACAAACTTAATTTTATATTAAAATGAAATTATCTAATAGAGTTCAAAAATTGCAGAATTTCTATTAATAATAAAACATTTGAAAATTTTGAAAAGAAAATTTATGGCACAATTATTTTACCAAACTTTTTAACCAAGATAAGCGGAAATGAGACAATCCCAAAAATCAAATTAGATAAATTATTTACCAAACATTTTGAATACAGAGAATTTAGTAAAACTTTTATTACATTTTTAACATTTCATCCTTTGTATCAATTATAATCATAATTGTAATAGCTTCAATCATTGTAACAATTTTGTACTATTTTATAATTTGTGAAATGTAAAGTTAGTCTTAAGAAAGTACTCAACGAATAAAGTTTGATGAAATAAAATAAAATTGTTTTTTTTTTACTTCAAAGAAGATCAAATAATTAACTTTTTATCTCAAAGTACAATGTAATATAGTTTTATATGGAATAAATGAAATGAAACGAGGTGATGTGAAATAACACCAAACGAAATAAAACCAAATTTTAAATAAGAAGAAAATGTATTATTCTTGTTTATTCTCTAACGGTGAAACCGTTATTAATTTTTTGTTTGCTTGATCGTTGTCAGTGCCGTAAGCATTTATTAAACTATTAGTTTGCGGTTTATTGTGAAGTGCGGGCTATGCTTGAAATTAATTTGTATAAAATGAGTGGATAACAGATAACAGAGTGTGTTAATAAATTCCTTACCGCTGGTGGGGGGAAATTTATAAGTGATGGAGGAAAAGCAATTAATGTTGATTTCGACAATATTTTTATTTCAACACAACTTATTTCCTACTTAACATAGGGTTATATACAAAATACAATAAAAATAAGATAGAAAAGGAAAATACACACAAATCCTGAACCCAATATACAGGCATTTGTGTGCTCCAGTGACGCAAGTAATTTTGCGATAGGCGCTGTATTCTCACAATATAACCACCCGATTTCGTATGAAAGTCGTACTTTAAATGAACACGAGATCAATTACAGCACGATAGAAAAGGATTTGCTTACCATTATATGTGCAACCAAGTATTATAGACCATATCTGTTTTTTTTTTTTTTTTTCATACTATTCCGTAGATAAATCTACGAAGTAGACACACTGAACCACTGGCAACGAGAATATTGGCTTTAAACATCACATACATTAATACAACAGAGAGAGACAGAGAAAGAAAGAACACACAACAGAAGAAACACATGTCAACAGTACGTGGTTGGTTTCCGAAGGTCTCCCATCGAAGTACTAACCACGCCCAACGATGCTTAATTTCGCTGATCTATGGGAAGCGATGCTTTCATTGGAGCCAAGGCCGTTGACCATATCTGTCATAAACCCTTAACCTGGTTATATTCAATCACAGAACCAAACTCGAAACTCGTAAGATGGAGATTAAAGCTCTCCGAATTCGATTATGGAATAAAATACAAAAAGGCACATTAAACAGCAACACCGATGCTCTATCTCGTACACCTGATGTAGAAGTAAACTTCACATCAGGTGTACGAGATAGATAACAAATGCATACTTATAAGTAAATCATGCATAAATATGTTTAACAATCAGGTATTAATTATAAAATCTCATTCAGGTGCAAATAGGATAACAAAATTGAAGGTATTTGATAAGAATCGAATTACTTTACATATGAAAAGCCATAATAATATTAAAAAACCATTTCAAACCGGATGCATTAAACGCAATCCTAATCGAAGATGAACAATTCTATAAAGTTATTGAAAAAACATATAGCGAAAATTTTGTAACCAACGGTAAATTAAATTTTTATCGATGTTTCAAGCTGTTAGAAGATGTAACAGATGAAACCAAATTAGCTGATATAATAGAGAAAGAACATTTAAAGAATAATCATAGAGGTATTATAGAAGTACATAAAGAAATAAAATAATTGCGATATCTGCAACACCGAAAAAATACGTTAGAAATCCTCCAAAACCTTTATTAAAAATCACAGAGACTCCATCAAAACCACATATAATCATACATGTAGACGTAGTTTATAGTTTAGAAAAATCACTATTTTCAACTATTATAGATAAATTCTCAAAACACGCTTGTGCAATCAAAATTTGTAGTAGAACTTGGATAGAATTTAAAAGGGCCCTTTCGTATTATTTTAGCCAGTTCGGCAATGTAAGAACAATTATAGTAGACAATGAACTAGGATTCAAAGCAATTCCTATGAAAGAGTATTTAGAACATTGTAATATGGAAATCCATTATACACCAAATAGTAATCACACATCAAACTCTGACGTTGAAAGGTTAATCAATACAATATACGAACACATAAGACTTTGAAAACATGACGAGAGAACTGAAGACGATACAGTTGAGGACAAGATTCTCAAGATCATTTCATACTACAACAATACAATACATTCCACAACTAATCGAAAACCTATTGACTTTGCAATGGCCAAACACACATAGACGAGTATAAGAACATTCAAGACACGATAACTATGAAAAAACAGAAAGGTATTGACAAACTAAACCAGAACAGAAAAGACGAAAATTTAGAAGACGGACCAAATTTCATTAAGGAAATAAGAGGTGGAAAAAACCACTCCAAATACAGAAAACTACTTACTCGAAAATTAGTCGACGATCATTTCATTGATACACAAAACAAAAAAGAGTACTATAGAACTCACATTAAATCTAGAAAAAAATACCAAGCCATAAACAACCCTTCAATCAACACAAAAAAAAATAATGAAACTAGTAAATACAAACTGAACTAACATAATATAAATTCATTACAGGAACAAACTTTAAAGATGACGACAATATAAATATTAACAATGACAATAGCAATATTACCTACAATGATAAAAACACAGGAAATAACGCTACATAACCTAAACAATAATAATCGTTATATTACTCTCGATCTAAATAGAATAAAACTCATAAAGAGTTATATAAAAGTCCTTCATATCATTAATATTACAGTACTTGAAAATACAAAAATCCACATTAAAGGCAATATCTTGTCCTTCAAAAACAAATCTAACATTATAACTCCCATGTATAAAACCGTAAGTCAAAACTTTTTTTTTGTTAGAAACAAAGATAGAAAATATGAAACCGCATTATAAAACTAAAAGAGCCTTAGTAAATATTTTGGGAACAGGATTAAAAAACATTGCAGGAACAAGGGACAATAATGATGAGGTAGAAATTAAAAACAAATTATATGATTTATTCAATGTCAATAAAAAACTTACTACAGAAAATAACAAACAAGTTTTAATTAACCAAAATATTGCAGAACAGATTAGTAATATTACTAAATACATTAAAAACCAACAAAAAATCATAGCAACTTACTCGTATTTTAATAATTATAACCTTGAATAAAATAAAAGAGCAACTTTAGAAGAAGAGGTACAATTAATGTAGAGCATGTATCAAATCAACAATGATTTACTTCTCCTTAGAAATCATATAGACGACATCGAACAAATTCTCTTTTCCAGTAAACTGGTTGTACTTATCAGAAATATTTTAGCAACAGTAGAATTGAAATTAATAGAGGACATAGAGAGTCGTATAGCGAAGTTAAATTAGCAGTTACATTTTACAAAAATCAAATCATAATAATATTACTCATACCCAAAATTTCCGAAATTAACTACTCACAAGTTTTGATAGAACCTATCCCAGATAAACAAAACATGTCAATTTTAATAGAAAATAAGGAGATTTTAGTAGATCAAGAAACAATATTTATCAATACCCTGTTAAAGATAATATTAAAAGAAATTTAGTAGCAATCAATGACAATTGTGTTAATAATATCATGAATTCTACAGAAGCAATGTGTTTCAAAATTGAAACAAATGAAATTGAATTTAAAGAAATTATAACTAGAACAGTGTTAACGAATAGATTGAATGAAATATATATTCAACATAACTGTAACAAACTTAATTTTATATTAAAATGAAATTATCTTATAGAGTTCAAAAATTGCAGAATTTCTATTAATAATAAAACATTTGAAAATTTTGAAAAGAAAATTTATGACACAATTATTTTACCAAACTTTTTAACCAAGATAAGCGGAAATGACAATCCCAAAAATCAAATTAGATGAATTATTTACCAAACATTTTGAATACAGAGAATTTAGTAAAACTTTTATTAAATTTTTAACATTTCATCCTTTGTATCAATTATAATCATAATTGTAATAGCTTCAATCATTGTAACAATTTTGTACTATTTTATAATTTGTGAAATGTAGAGTTAGTCTTAAGAAAGTACTCAACGAATAAAGTTTGATGAAATAAAATAATATTGTTTTTTTTTACTTCAAAGAAGATCAAATAATTAACGCTTTATCTCGAAGTACAATGTAATATAGTTTTATATGGAATAAATGAAGTGAAACGAGGTGATGTGAAATAACACCAAACGAAATAAAACCAAATTTTAAATTTGGTCTTATTTCTTTTTCAAAACGAAATAACCGCAATTTGGCTTTATTTCGTTAGTCATAATGAAATAATACCAACATTGAAATGGAAACAAGACCAAATTAAAAAAAAATATTTTTGGCACTATAACGCTTTCAAAATAGAAATAAAACCAAATTATATTTTTGTCGGCCTTATTTCGCTTTGATAATGCAAATAAAGCCAAATTAACCATAATTTTGTATCTATTGGAAATGTGCTTATGCAAAATAATGGTATTAGGTTTAAAGAAGAAGAAAATGTATTATTCTTGTTTATTCTCTAACGGTGAAACCGTTATTAATTTTTTGTTTGCTTGATCGTTGTCAGTGCCGTAAGCATTTATTAAACTATTAGTTTGCGGTTTATTGTGAAGTGCGGGCTATGCTTGAAATTAATTTGTATAAAATGAGTGGATAACAGATAACAGAGTGTGTTAATAAATTCCTTACCGCTGGTGGGGGGAAATTTATAAGTGATGGAGGAAAAGCAATTAATGTTGATTTCGACAATATTTTTATTTCAACTCAACTAATTTCATACTTAACATAGGGTTATATACACAATACAATAAAAATAAGATAGAAAAGGAAAATACACACAAATCCTGAACCCAATCTACATTCATTTGTGTGCTCACATTTCTTATCTTACTTATGTTAGGTATCCTTCTGTGCGTCATCACAAGACTATTTTAGAATGGACTGTATCTGTTATCTGTATTTATTCTTGTAATAACTTGTGTGTTATGTTAATTTATGCACATCCTGCGAGCGGCCAGAAAGATTAATTTTAATAACATTTTTTGATTGACATTCATAACGAACATACAATATAAGAAACATATAATTACAATGAAGGTTATAGACGGGGAGCCAGCGACAAAAATAGTAACGTCATTTCATTAAGAAAATTTTTAGTATTAAAACATGGCCTAGATACCAAAAAGCATTAAATGAATTGTCTGCTACATTTCCGTTGGTGGGGTGGAAGTCGGTAGAGGGCTAAAGGGTTAAAAGAAATTTAGGACAAAAACGTGATTTCATTAAAGCTGAAATTTGGTTTGCTGAACCTAAATAATATTTTATGTAACATATAAAAAAGGCAAACACTTTTGATGGAACGATGATGGTGGCAGGCAAAGGGAAGGTAAAGAAAATTAGCTATTAATTTCGTCATTTCATTAAATTTGGAATAAAGGCTAAAATTTTTAAAATTTCATTATAAATCCTGTAAATAAAAAGGCGAACATATATTTTGAGCCGAACACTCCAGCAGACACAATCTTTGTTAATATTTATTAGTAAAAAACAAGTGGAAAAATGCAATTTTCAAAGATATCATGTTCCTAATTTCACATATTCTGCTTAGAATAGTTGTGCGCCATTTGACTATCCTTATCAAAGTTGAAAATTGGAACATCGGAAATGCTTTCATCGTCACCATTATCCTCATTCTCTTCATTATCTGTAAAATTGATTCAATAATTTTTTTTCAAAAATGAGCCCCTTACCGACGGCCTTCCCACCAACGGATAAGTGACAGACAATTCATTTAATGCTTTTGGTATCTATGCCATGTTGTAATACTAAACATTTTCTTAATAAAATCACGTTACCATTTTTGTCGCTGGCTCTTAGACTACTAGTATTAAAGACAAGTGTCCACTATTTTTATGAAATCCAATACCTTTCAACTTTAAGTCATCTTCGCTAATAGTTTGTATTTGGTGTTGAATAACGTTCATCTCTTTGTCGGTATTTATCCTTTTGATGTCTTGAGTTCTTGAAGAGCTGTATAAAGAAACTCGCGCGGTAGTGTGGAACGGAGCTGAGTTGTCTGATTGGTTTTAGACCACATCTGGAGTCAGACAGGGATGCACATTGAGCCCTACTCTATTTGGCTTGTTCTAAGATGATCTCATCGATTACCTGCCTGGTGGAGTTGACTTTGCAGGGGTGCGTATTAAGGGTTTGCTGTTTGCAGATGATGTTGTTATATTCGCGTATTCCCCAGAATCGTTGCAACTCATGATAAACAGAGTGTACCAATACAGTTGTCTATGGAACCTAGAAGTGAACATACAGAAGTCCAAGGTGATGATATTTAAGAAAAGAGGAGCACGGAATGCTTCGAATGAAATACGGAACCTTAATGGCAAAAATATAGAATGTGTCAGTGAATACAAGTACCTGGGAGTAATTTTTTAACCCTGTGTATGGAGAAACACTTCAATGATAAATTACAAAAGGCAAAAACTGCTATTAATATGTCATGGAAAAGATGCTTTTCGAATAAGAGTATTGCACAAAGCAGTAAACATAAGGTTTTTGAAGCAGTTTCAGAGAGTATTCTTTTGTATGCCTCGCAAGTATGGGGTTGCAAAAAGTTTCACTCGGTTGAGAAACTATTAACATACTATGTAAAAAGAGTATTTCGGTTACCAATGAACGCGCCAAACTATGTTATTATGCTGGAAACCGGTATGGAACATCTGTATATAAAAACGTTGAAACTACAATCGGACTAACTCCTGAACGTCTTAAATATGACGTTGTCATTAAAGCCATTCAAGACCAGACCAGTTGGTACAGAGAGTGGGTTAGACTTGCAGAAGCTGCAACTTAAACTTTGTTTTAGATGTTGATAATGTCTCGAGCAGTAAAGCTATGCTATACGAAATTATATCAGCAGTAGATGAGAACTGTAGAACGGAATATATAGCTGTAGCTTCTGGTTCAATATTAGAACAACATACAGTAGACTCAATCAGAATCTTGCAGAGAAAAACTACTTCTGTGATTCAAATAGTATTCAGGTGATTGCTACCATGGTCAAGCTTCGAAGCGAATTATTAAGCCTAAATTTCATACCACATTGGAGTGACTTACCCCTTGAATGTAGTATCTGCAACTTACGAGAAAGAGAGAATATCGTTCATTTTATCGGTAGATGCCCAACGTTAAGAGAGACTAGGATTAGTATTTTTGGAAATGAATTTTTAACAGAAGAAGAAGTTACTAATATGTTGAAAGAGATGGATGTCGCTAAATTATTTTGCAAAATAGCAACGAAATATAGATATAGAATAATCAATGAAGATTTTTGATGTCTCAATGTGTGCTTAGTTCAATTTTGTTAAATTATAAATATAGCTACTTAAATACTTTTTAATCGGAAGAGTTATTACATATGTAAATTTAATTTATTTTAGTTGTCAATCTGGTAGACGGCAAGTGCCATGCTATACTGATTTTTGTAAGTTATGTTAGCTTAAATTAATTTATTATGGGATAAAAATCAATATTACTACTACTACTACTACTACTACTACTTTTGATGTCTAATGGGGTTATTTCATCTTCTGGTATGTCGTAAATTGTTGTAATGGTCGGCTCGCGTTCTTCGCTTATTGCGATCTCCGATTTAAAATGCTGGTATCAAGTCCGTATTACACCTTCATAACTAGGTGTACAATTCGCTTTTAATGTACGAATACCTTGCGATGGAATTTCCGAAATTTATTTCTTCACGTTGCCGCATTCCAAGTGTATGACTGCGTTTTTGTATGTTTTAAACAGCCATTGCATTTTCCTGATTTACTTTCATCCAGAAAGGAGTCAATGTGGTTTCCTCGTATTCGCAATTCATTTGGCAAGTTCTTATAAGGGCTGATAGTCCACAACTTTGAACCAATGCTGACTGCCATGGCGATTTTCCTTGGCAGATAAAATGATCTTCTAGATTCATTTTACATCGATCGGTTCGTTCGTGCTTGTGAAATTATTGTATGCTAGAATATCGTTTCGTAGTTTGGACCTTACTATTATTCCTTTGTGTTCAAAGGTTATAGCAATTATGTTGTAGACTTCTGTTGATCCGCTTTGCAAATGAGGTATCTCTGCCCTTATCACCATCTTGTCATCCATTATTAGTCTTTGCGTTGACATGAACTTGTGTACGCTACGAAGTTCATTTCTGTTTTGGTTTCCAGGTAGTTGAAGCCTGTCTGACAAGTGTTCATTAATCGATATCAGTTAGACTTATCAGGGTTATAAGCGAAGGATTAATGCGCCCCTGATTGAGATCAATCAGCAAATCAGTAATGGATTGTTTCATCCATCAAGTAAATCGCCGCCTTCTCGGACAATTCTGTCACTGATCCACCATTTGATTTAGATATATTTGATAATGAAAACGAACTGCTTGGCATTAAAAGTAGTATGAGGAGTATTGCCGCAACTAAATTTCTTTTCTGTTTAGAATTGGTTGCTCTCGTGGTGGTCATGTTTATACGATGTTCTTCATCTTTATCATCATCTCTTGCCTTACCCAATGGACATATGTTGTGGATTGGTCGATTAAAGTAGTTTCTTGTAGCTTTAAAGACACAACGCGTATACGACCATCTTTGCCAGGAAAAGTTTCTATTATTTTTGCAAGACGCCATTTGGTTGGAGGTGTTTTTGGCTGGATGAGTATTTTCGTCCTTAGTGACGACTATATCTCCTTGTGACAAGTTCTGGGCTGGAATTTTCCATTTGTTTCATTGTTGCAGTGTGTACAGGTATTCATCTTTCCGGCAGTTTCAGAAGTCCCTCTGTATTTTTTGTATAAATTTCCATTTGTTAAGTGTGGAGTCATTAACGTAAGAGTCTGCACGAGGAACGGATATCAGTGGTCTACCAATTAGAAAGTGACCTGGTGTCGAAGCATCTTCCCCATTTTCATAATTAATTGCGTATAGAGGTCGTGAGTTTAAAACTGATTCTATCTGTGCCAAGATAGTGGATATTACTTCAAACGTTAGTTTCAAATCCATCCGAATTTAGTTGCCTGTTAAATTATGATTTGTTGATGCCACGTTCAAGTATTCTGCTGAAAATGTCTCCTCGTATCACCATGTTATCGATTCTGTCGGACTTGTTGAACATCGGATCAGCTAAAAGATAATTGCCCCTTTTTTGTATATTATATTTCAATGATATATTAGGCTGCGCACTGGCCAGAGATGGAAGAACAACCGCTTCTACTTTTTCTTCATAGTTGCTTAAAAATCTTGGCTTTATTCTTGTATTAATTTTGAATTTAGATTCGCCAACTAATGCTCACTCAGTTCATGAATCTTTACTTTATTTTTGATACGAGGAGTTCCTAAAATCTGCATCTGCTTCTTCTGATATTGATGTTACTTGCGAACCTTGATCGATTAGTGCGCCTATCAGGACGTACTCCCCATTTGATGCCTTGTCTTTAATTTGTGCCGTTGCAAGAATCACTGTTGTATTTGCTTTGGTAGTCATTGATGTTTTTTCATAGACGCCTCCTAGATGCAGCAGATTATGATGACCGTTTTTGCAAATTTTGCATTTAACAGCTTGATCGTGACAAACTCCTCCACAATTATGATTGATGCAGCTGTAGCAAATTGTCCGGTCCCTTTTAAAGCTTCTTCAGTTTTCAGCGCTGATTGCCCTAAATTTTCGGCACTCAGCGATGGTGTGATAACTAAATTTATTATAATTGCACACTTGCTTATTTTTGATCGTTGCCGTATGATGTACCTTTCATGTTAGCTGCTTACGACTTTTGAATGACGGTTTTTTTCGTTTTTATGGCGTTAAGACACGCATTTGTCGAATCGAGAAGCTCTCTTATACTTTCTGCACTGTCACAGTTTATGACTTTTTTGATCAAGAAATCTGTCCCACTGAGTTGTAAGAAGAATCCGCTTGTTATCATATATTCGACAGGCTTGGTTTTTGGGTGCTCTTTTTATTCTCAACTTTCCCCAGAAAGTCTTTTGCTTAGCTTAAGAACCATTTATTTAATTTTTTCTACTATAGTTTCATAGATATTTTTCTTGAAGTAATCCTCTTCGCCAATGCCACTGCCATCATTCGTCATTTTTTTGTGATTGGCATCCACTTCTTTCAGCATTTGTTCGAATTTTTTATGAGTTATTCGCCTTTTGCTCTTCTTAATGGTTGATCTGAAAGATGCTTGCTGAACCTTTTCTAACATGTCCATTTGAGCCTCAATAATTTTCACTCGGTTAATACCCATGTTGATTTCGATTCCGAACAATTTTGTTAACTGGTTTGTTAGAAGAGTTTTTGGTTTGGTCGCCAAGTGGACCTAGCTGTGCCTCGACTCACAACTTGTTGATCGCCGAAAAAAAATTCTTAAATATTTTTTTTCTGCGAATAATTTTTTCTGCGGAGAAATAACTGTTTTTTTTTAACAACGTTGTTTGTCAACGTTTTACACTTGCCAGTATTTAAGCTCTGACTACGCTTTTCAATTAAGGTTCTTTTTTCAAGTCTCTTACCACTGGTAGGGGAAAACTTAAAAAAATCACCCTTATAACGGGTGATTTTTTTGCTACTTGGTTTTTGACGTTTATATTTTTGACAGATCACACATGACAAATTCCACGAACATTTGACATTTCGATTCAGTATTGTTTGCCATTTCATCATGAATAGACTTACGCCTGAACAACGTTTGCAAATTATTGAAATTTATTATCAAAATTCGTGCTCTGTGAAAAATGTGTTTCGCAAGCTACGTCCCTTTTATAGTCGTCATAATCGACCCACCGAGCAGGCTATCCAGCTCATTGTGACCAAATTTCGCACCAGTTTCACTTTATTGGACATTAATATACCAAATCGTATCCGTAGAGTGCGTACCGAAGAGAATATTGCTGCTGCATCCGCCAGTGTTGCTGAAGATCGCGATATGTCCATTCGGCGCCGATCGCAGCAATTGGGTTTGTGTTATTCGACCACCTGGAAGATTTTACGCAAAGATCTTGGTTTAAAGCCATACAAAATACAGCTGGTGCAAGAATTGAAGCCAGGCGTCCTACCAAAACGTAGAATTTTCGGTGAATGGGCCTTAGAAAAGTTGGATGAGGATCCGTTTTTTTATCGCAAAATTGTCTTCAGCGACGAGGCTCATTTTTGGCTAAATGGATACGTGAATAAGCAGAATTGCCGTATTTGGAGTGAAGAGCAGCCAGAGGCAATTCAGCAGCTACCAATGCATCCCGAAAAATGCAGTGTTTGGTGCGGTTTATGGGCAGGCTGCATCATTGGGCCGTACTTCTTCAAGGACGATGAAGGCCGCAGGGTTACGGTCAATGGAGAAAGGTACCGTTCGATGATAACAGATTTTTTTTTGCCGAAAATGCAAGAATTGAACTCGGTCGACATATTGTTCCAACAGGACGGTGCCACATGCCACCCTGCACGCGAAACCATGCATCAATTGAGAGGCGAATTTGGTGAGCAGATGATCTCACGTTTTGGCGCAGTCAATTGGCCACCAAGATCATGTGATTTTACCCCGTTAGACTATTTTTTGTGGGGCTATGTTAAGTCTATTGTCTATGGGGACAAACCAATTGCTGCCTTGGAAGCCAACATTGAACGCGTCATTGGTGAGATTCCGGCCGAAATGTGTGAAAAAGTTTGCCAAAATTGGACCTTCAGAATGGACCACCTGAAGCGTAGCCGCGGGCAACATTTAAGTGAAATTATTTTTAAAAAGTAAATGGCAGAAATTGATTTATCGATCCAAATAAAAATTTCATTCACTTTTTACAAGTTTCTGTGTTTTTTTGAATTTCAAAAACCAAGCTCTTAAAAAATCACCGTTTAGAACTAAAATAATTTTAATATTTTGCTTAGAATATTCTAAAGGCGGTATTACACTAGCATATAAATATGGCAAGCTGTCTATATAAATATTTCTAAAACTAATCATATACGAAAGTGTGATCGCCGTATTTATGTGACAACATATGTATATATGACAATTATTTTGAGTCATATATATGATTTAATGTTATATCAAATTATAGGAGTCATCATATATATTTGGAAGTTTTATGCCATACAGTCATATAAATATCTTTATTTTTGTATGTTACATACTTGCCATATAAATTAATATTATTTTGGCTTTTGCATATGCACGATTTCGTCAATAATGTATATTAATTTTATTTTGTGGATTAAATTACATGTCTTTCGCGATGATTGTGATTCTCAATAGAAAACTCACATTTTATATTAAGCAACCTAATTGATAAGAGTTTTGGGAATTGAGAATGATTCAGATCTTTGCGAATTACAAGGAAATCGATAATTACCAATTAATAGATGTGTAGTTCTGTAATAAATTCAGGTTGTAAAGCAGATTTCAATATTTATCAATGATCCAATTGATAACTCACAATCGCAATAAGGCCCTTCTTTTTGGTGGGTACCTATAAATTCTGTATTTTTTGAGACCTGTGGTCGTCATAAACTGGCGCTGAAGTAGATCTAGGTTTTTTTGTTACGGCCTGAGGTAACAAATAAGAAATCAAATGATTACGCAAATTTAATTTAACAAACACCAAGAGAAAATATAAAGCTTTGGAGTTGTTTATTGTGCATTCGTCTAAATCACATTCACTAAGGAATTAAATTTAAACATTTAAAGTTTTATTTATTAGAGGACATCACTCGCTTTCAACAACATCAACATTAATAGCCTTTGGGTGTTTTTGTAGAACCGAAAAGTTATCAACAAAACCTGGGTCAACCTTGGGTTATGTTAATGTAAATGGTACCATTAACCGTTCGCGTTTTGTTTTTGAATTGATGGATATACTAAACCAAAATCAGTTCAAAATGATATCTCGAAATGTGCGACCTTTTTTTTTTAATTGGCTGAGCTCAATTTCTGTGGCTTGATATACCAAATGTTAATAAGTTCCTGGTGGGGGGAAATTTATAAGTATATGTGTAATTTTGACAAGATCTTTATTTTAACTCAACTAATTTCCTACTTAATATAGGCTTATATACACAATATTTTATATTTTTATCTTATCTATAAACAATGAAAAGATAATAAAACGAAAATACACACAAATCCTGAAACCAATCTACAGGCTATGTTAGTGTCCTTCTGTGCGTCATCACAGTTGACTGTATCTGTTATCTGTATTTATTCTTGTGATAACGCGAGCTGCACACGCTTGTCTTTTATGTTCATTTATGAAAAGTGTGTATTATAAAGGGTTATCCATTTTGCGGTTGCAAAACTATAGGGCTGAAATTCGACATCTGTCAAACTAAGTTGTATTAAACCAATTTTTTTTTCAGTTGAAAGTCTGACATTTACGAAAATGGATCGCTTAACTATCGCACCGCGCATACAAATTGTTAAAACCTACTACAAAAATGGTGATTCTGCCACAGCCACATATCGTGCTTCAAGAGCCGATTATGGCTTAAATAATCGTCTAACTACGCAAGCAATTGGCAAAATTGTGAAGAAATTTGAAGAGACTGGATTGATTACAGATATTGTAAGGCCTGTGCATCATCGTTTCGCTCGTACCACTGAAAATATCGCTGAGGTAAGTGAAAGTGTTGCCGAAGACCCGAATGTGTCGATTACTCGTCATTCTCAGGACTGTCTTACGGCAGATTATGTCGTATTTTGCATTTGCATCTACACCTACATCCATATAAAGTCCAGATCACACAACAACTGAAGCCAGCTGACCATTCACAACGTCGTAGATACGTCGAATGGGTGCTTGAACAACAGGCGGTGGACGTCGATTTTTCGAACAAAATTTTCTTCAGCGACGAAGCACATTTCTCACTCGGTGGGTATGTTAATAAACAAAATTGTCGTATTTGGGGTTCTGAGAATCCTCAAGTAATTGAAGAGAGGCCATTACATCTACAAAAAGTCACTGTTTTGGGGCACTCTTTGGTCCGGAGGTGTGATTGGACCTTACTTCTTCGAAAGCGACGATGGAACGACTATCACCGTCAATTCGGAGCGTAATGATCATATGATAATCGACTTTTTTTTACCTGCTATTGAAGAATACGACTTAGATAATATGTGGTTTTAAAAAGACGATGCCACATGCCACACAACTCGAGCGAATATGGCTTTATTACAAGAGACATTACCTGGCCGCATAATTTCTCGTCGTGGCGATATCAACTGGCCACCAAGATCATGCGATTTGACAGCGCTGGACTTTTTTTTTGTGGGGCTACGCGAAAGACCGTGTTTATGCAGATAATCCTTTAACTCTTGAGTACATGAATACTAACATTCGTCAATTTATGGCTGAGATACCGCCCAATATGTGTCAAAAGTGGTCGAAAATTACCTCAAAAGTATCGATGCTTGCAGCAATTCGCGTGGTGGTCATTTAAATGATGTAGTGTTTCACACATAATGCCAACGTTCAAACCTTATAATAAATAAGAAAAATCATGAAAAATGTTACTATATGTTATTATAACATACTCGTATAATTTTGTATCGTCGCGGCAGCTTCTTATAATCCATTTCGCCTACAATGACCATGTATGTTAATTTAAGATCAATCATAATTTATATACTTTTATAAACTGTCTTTTTTCTCTCTTATACTTATCCTTTCATTTATGAGCTCATGACAAATAAATCGGAGGAAATATACACTTATGTATCTCAATTTATTAAACGGAAAGTATTCACCACGGATTTTGAAATTGCCATTCGAAATGGCTTAAGAAAAGTCCTTCGAATTGTTTCATTTAATACCTGCTGATTAAATTTTTCTCAAGCGTTGAGAAGAAAAGCTGGAAAATACCAAATTTTCTTCAAATCATACACAGAAACAAAGATGTGCAACGTATCTTTCAAAAAATGTTGGCTCCTCTCTTGATGAGTCCATCAAAAATTGTCATTGGTTTTGAAATTATTAAGTCTGAATTCATGACTAACCGTTGTTATTAAATGCAGGTCAAACTTTTCAGGAATTCATTAAATATTTTGATATATTGATAGAAAAGGTATGTATGGTATGTTTTTAATATTTTTTTAGCAGTTTATTATGTAATCAGTTTTCGAAAAAGTCAAAAAACCTGTGTAGCTACCTATCTAGTGTCAGATTTTCTAGACATAACAACAAGTGCTCTGGAAGGCTTCAACAGGAAGTTGGGAAGAAAGTTGATAAAAAAGGGATTTTTTTTAAGTTTCTCGATTGCCTTATTGATGAGGACCAAGTCATTTCGCGAGAATTTACAATGGCAACTGATAGAACATTAGATATATTTCAGCCAAAAAAGAGAAAATACGCCGATAAAAGCTCAATTATCGAAAAAGCCACTGTAAGGCTTGATGAAGGAAAGATTTTAATTCAGGATTTTTTGAAGCAAATTTCCAACAAAACAAATAGCCTTCTTCCTTCAGATAATCTTTGGGGTGAAGAGGAACAACCGGAGTAAATTGATAATTGTACTGTTAAACAGTCCTTGGCAACACTAGATTCCACAGTCCTATGTGTTATTTGTATGACCATTGACCAAACCACGTTCTATCTTACTACAACCTTGTAATTATTTTAAGCTGTGCTTAGATTGTTATACATGATTGCAGAAAAAAGTGCATGTAACCATTCTCCAACTTTGTGTCCAATTTGCGGGCAAATTGTACAAAATTCGACAACTATATTTTGCTGAAATATACTTTATTAAAATTTAGAAATTCGTTTAGTAAATATATTATGTACCTTTATTATTCTATTTCTTGACTAAGGCCCGTTTGCTGATACGAAACTTATGTTCCACATAAACGCTTAAGTAATACATAGAGCTTTGCACCAAACTCGAATCTCAACATACAAGTTTTAAGTGGAACATAGTTTATGTCTTAGAAAATGTAGAACATAAGATGTTCAATTATGACATAAGCGATTGCATCACTCTTAAAAATAATGCTTCGATATTTGATTTTTAGTTACCAATACATTTAACATCTAAAATAAATAATAAAATGCACGACTGGATCACACGAACTTGCTCTTATGTTCGATCACATCGTATGCAAGAGATTTCTATTTAATATCTAAATATATTTTTTAAGTTATTTTTTACTTGATTTTTTATGCACAAAGTTTCTTTAATTTTTTTCTAAAAAAAAATTGGTATGACAATCTTAAATACTTAATAATATAAACTTAAAAACAAAAAATTCGATTGGATTAATCAAAGAAAAAATAATTCAAAATTCTGAAATAAATACTTAAGCTAATTTGAGCTCAAAAAAAAGTACGCCATTTTATTTCTTGGATAAATTTAAACTTTTTGAAAAAAATTAAAAAAAAAAATTCAAAACGCCAATTCATAGGTATTCACCAAATACATTTTAAATATAATTTTTGAAAAAAATTTAATGAGCAGTTTTCAAGATATACATTTTTTTCTTAAAAATGTTTTTAAAAATACAAAAAAATATTAATTAAAAATATTGGTAGGCAGTATAAATTGGGCAACCTAAGGCTATATATGTGTGAAACCCGAACGAATCGAGTAAGCCGTTTATGAGATTGTCGAAAGCAAAAAAACGGTAACATGGAAAGTACCGTTTTTAGACATTCAATAATTTTTTTTAACCTTTTTTCATGATCGATCGTATATCAAAAACTGTACTGATTTCTTTAATCAAAATCGTTAGAGCCGTTTCCGAGAAAAATAGGCTTTAACGTAACGGTTATATGGTAGGTACCGTTATTTTTTAATCTAAAAAAAAAATTCAATTTCCCCTCTGCACAATACCTAAAAAACTCCATAGACCAAGTTTAAAGCAATTCGACCCACCCGTTTTGGCTGGAGGTTTACTTACATACATACAGGCAGACTGACAGACTGACAGACTGACAGACTGACAGACTGACAGACTGACAGACTGACAGACTGACAGACTGACAGACTGACAGACTGACAGACTGACAGACTGACAGACTGACAGACTGACAGACTGACAGACTGACAGACTGACAGACTGACAGACTGACAGACTGACAGACTGACAGACTGACAGACGCAGTGACAGACTGACAGACTGACAGACTGACAGACTGACAGACAGACTGACAGACTGACAGACTGACAGACTGACAGACTGACAGACTGACAGACTGACAGACTGACAGACTGACAGACTGACAGACTGACAGACTGACAGACTGACAGACTGACAGACTGACAGACTGACAGACTGACAGACTGACAGACTGACAGACTGACAGACTGACAGACTGACAGACTGACAGACTGACAGACTGACAGACTGACAGACTGACAGACTGACAGACTGACAGACTGACAGACTGACAGACTGACAGACTGACAGACTGACAGACTGACAGACTGACAGACTGACAGACTGACAGACTGACAGACTGACAGACTGACAGACTGACAGACTGACAGACTGACAGACTGACAGACTGACAGACTGACAGACTGACAGACTGACAGACTGACAGACTGACAGACTGACAGACTGACAGACTGACAGACTGACAGACTGACAGACTGACAGACTGACAGACTGACAGACTGACAGACTGACAGACTGACAGACTGACAGACTGACAGACTGACAGACTGACAGACTGACAGACTGACAGACTGACAGACTGACAGACTGACAGACTGACAGACTGACAGACTGACAGACTGACAGACTGACAGACTGACAGACTGACAGACTGACAGACTGACAGACTGACAGACTGACAGACTGACAGACTGACAGACTGACAGACTGACAGACTGACAGACTGACAGACTGACAGACTGACAGACTGACAGACTGACAGACTGACAGACTGACAGACTGACAGACTGACAGACTGACAGACTGACAGACTGACAGACTGACAGACTGACAGACTGACAGACTGACAGACTGACAGACTGACAGACTGACAGACTGACAGACTGACAGACTGACAGACTGACAGACTGACAGACTGACAGACTGACAGACTGACAGACTGACAGACTGACAGACTGACAGACTGACAGACTGACAGACTGACAGACTGACAGACTGACAGACTGACAGACTGACAGACTGACAGACTGACAGACTGACAGACTGACAGACTGACAGACTGACAGACTGACAGACTGACAGACTGACAGACTGACAGACTGACAGACTGACAGACTGACAGACTGACAGACTGACAGACTGACAGACTGACAGACTGACAGACTGACAGACTGACAGACTGACAGACTGACAGACTGACAGACTGACAGACTGACAGACTGACAGACTGACAGACTGACAGACTGACAGACTGACAGACTGACAGACTGACAGACTGACAGACTGACAGACTGACAGACTGACAGACTGACAGACTGACAGACTGACAGACTGACAGACTGACAGACTGACAGACTGACAGACTGACAGACTGACAGACTGACAGACTGACAGACTGACAGACTGACAGACTGACAGACTGACAGACTGACAGACTGACAGACTGACAGACTGACAGACTGACAGACTGACAGACTGACAGACTGACAGACTGACAGACTGACAGACTGACAGACTGACAGACTGACAGACTGACAGACTGACAGACTGACAGACTGACAGACTGACAGACTGACAGACTGACAGACTGACAGACTGACAGACTGACAGACTGACAGACTGACAGACTGACAGACTGACAGACTGACAGACTGACAGACTGACAGACTGACAGACTGACAGACTGACAGACTGACAGACTGACAGACTGACAGACTGACAGACTGACAGACTGACAGACTGACAGACTGACAGACTGACAGACTGACAGACTGACAGACTGACAGACTGACAGACTGACAGACTGACAGACTGACAGACTGACAGACTGACAGACTGACAGACTGACAGACTGACAGACTGACAGACTGACAGACTGACAGACTGACAGACTGACAGACTGACAGACTGACAGACTGACAGACTGACAGACTGACAGACTGACAGACTGACAGACTGACAGACTGACAGACTGACAGACTGACAGACTGACAGACTGACAGACTGACAGACTGACAGACTGACAGACTGACAGACTGACAGACTGACAGACTGACAGACTGACAGACTGACAGACTGACAGACTGACAGACTGACAGACTGACAGACTGACAGACTGACAGACTGACAGACTGACAGACTGACAGACTGACAGACTGACAGACTGACAGACTGACAGACTGACAGACTGACAGACTGACAGACTGACAGACTGACAGACTGACAGACTGACAGACTGACAGACTGACAGACTGACAGACTGACAGACTGACAGACTGACAGACTGACAGACTGACAGACTGACAGACTGACAGACTGACAGACTGACAGACTGACAGACTGACAGACTGACAGACTGACAGACTGACAGACTGACAGACTGACAGACTGACAGACTGACAGACTGACAGACTGACAGACTGACAGACTGACAGACTGACAGACTGACAGACTGACAGACTGACAGACTGACAGACTGACAGACTGACAGACTGACAGACTGACAGACTGACAGACTGACAGACTGACAGACTGACAGACTGACAGACTGACAGACTGACAGACTGACAGACTGACAGACTGACAGACTGACAGACTGACAGACTGACAGACTGACAGACTGACAGACTGACAGACTGACAGACTGACAGACTGACAGACTGACAGACTGACAGACTGACAGACTGACAGACTGACAGACTGACAGACTGACAGACTGACAGACTGACAGACTGACAGACTGACAGACTGACAGACTGACAGACTGACAGACTGACAGACTGACAGACTGACAGACTGACAGACTGACAGACTGACAGACTGACAGACTGACAGACTGACAGACTGACAGACTGACAGACTGACAGACTGACAGACTGACAGACTGACAGACTGACAGACTGACAGACTGACAGACTGACAGACTGACAGACTGACAGACTGACAGACTGACAGACTGACAGACTGACAGACTGACAGACTGACAGACTGACAGACTGACAGACTGACAGACTGACAGACTGACAGACTGACAGACTGACAGACTGACAGACTGACAGACTGACAGACTGACAGACTGACAGACTGACAGACTGACAGACTGACAGACTGACAGACTGACAGACTGACAGACTGACAGACTGACAGACTGACAGACTGACAGACTGACAGACTGACAGACTGACAGACTGACAGACTGACAGACTGACAGACTGACAGACTGACAGACTGACAGACTGACAGACTGACAGACTGACAGACTGACAGACTGACAGACTGACAGACTGACAGACTGACAGACTGACAGACTGACAGACTGACAGACTGACAGACTGACAGACTGACAGACTGACAGACTGACAGACTGACAGACTGACAGACTGACAGACTGACAGACTGACAGACTGACAGACTGACAGACTGACAGACTGACAGACTGACAGACTGACAGACTGACAGACTGACAGACTGACAGACTGACAGACTGACAGACTGACAGACTGACAGACTGACAGACTGACAGACTGACAGACTGACAGACTGACAGACTGACAGACTGACAGCTGTCAGTCTGTCAGTCTGTCAGTCTGTCAGTCTGTCAGTCTGTCAGTCTGTCAGTCTGTCAGTCTGTCAGTCTGTCAGTCTGTCAGTCTGTCAGTCTGTCAGTCTGTCAGTCTGTCAGTCTGTCAGTCTGTCAGTCTGTCAGTCTGTCAGTCTGTCAGTCTGTCAGTCTGTCAGTCTGTCAGTCTGTCAGTCTGTCAGTCTGTCAGTCTGTCAGTCTGTCAGTCTGTCAGTCTGTCAGTCTGTCAGTCTGTCAGTCTGTCAGTCTGTCAGTCTGTCAGTCTGTCAGTCTGTCAGTCTGTCAGTCTGTCAGTCTGTCAGTCTGTCAGTCTGTCAGTCTGTCAGTCTGTCAGTCTGTCAGTCTGTCAGTCTGTCAGTCTGTCAGTCTGTCAGTCTGTCAGTCTGTCAGTCTGTCAGTCTGTCAGTCTGTCAGTCTGTCAGTCTGTCAGTCTGTCAGTCTGTCAGTCTGTCAGTCTGTCAGTCTGTCAGTCTGTCAGTCTGTCAGTCTGTCAGTCTGTCAGTCTGTCAGTCTGTCAGTCTGTCAGTCTGTCAGTCTGTCAGTCTGTCAGTCTGTCAGTCTGTCAGTCTGTCAGTCTGTCAGTCTGTCAGTCTGTCAGTCTGTCAGTCTGTCAGTCTGTCAGTCTGTCAGTCTGTCAGTCTGTCAGTCTGTCAGTCTGTCAGTCTGTCAGTCTGTCAGTCTGTCAGTCTGTCAGTCTGTCAGTCTGTCAGTCTGTCAGTCTGTCAGTCTGTCAGTCTGTCAGTCTGTCAGTCTGTCAGTCTGTCAGTCTGTCAGTCTGTCAGTCTGTCAGTCTGTCAGTCTGTCAGTCTGTCAGTCTGTCAGTCTGTCAGTCTGTCAGTCTGTCAGTCTGTCAGTCTGTCAGTCTGTCAGTCTGTCAGTCTGTCAGTCTGTCAGTCTGTCAGTCTGTCAGTCTGTCAGTCTGTCAGTCTGTCAGTCTGTCAGTCTGTCAGTCTGTCAGTCTGTCAGTCTGTCAGTCTGTCAGTCTGTCAGTCTGTCAGTCTGTCAGTCTGTCAGTCTGTCAGTCTGTCAGTCTGTCAGTCTGTCAGTCTGTCAGTCTGTCAGTCTGTCAGTCTGTCAGTCTGTCAGTCTGTCAGTCTGTCAGTCTGTCAGTCTGTCAGTCTGTCAGTCTGTCAGTCTGTCAGTCTGTCAGTCTGTCAGTCTGTCAGTCTGTCAGTCTGTCAGTCTGTCAGTCTGTCAGTCTGTCAGTCTGTCA